>PVIW01000982.1:165313-359667 GCA_004026585.1 Noctilio leporinus
TTTTTTTTTTTTTTTTTTTTTTTTTTTTTTTTTTTTTTTTTTTTTTTTTTTTTTTTTTTTTTTTTTTTTTTTTTTTTTTTTTTTTTTTTTTTTTTTTTTTTTTTTTTTTTTTTTTTTTTTTTTTTGCTTTGGTCCTACTTTGTAAATACTTGGTATTTCTTGAATGTGTGTTTACATTTCAGAGCAAGCTATTGAAGTCCTGTGTGTTTGTATGCTCAATGCACGCACATAGGGAAGGCTATAGCTTACTGTATGTGGGGCTCTCTGGCAATTAATCTGTGCACTCTATTTCTTGGGGAACCCCTGATGTTAGTATGCAAGCTGTTTTCTCCTAGGTTGGTAAAATCCCCAGAGCAGCTATTCCAACCTCCCACTAGGCAATGGTGAGGATGATAATTGTAATGGACAAGATCCAGGGAGGCAAGAGGGTGAAGAAGGCAGGGTATCTCAGCCTCCGGCTAGTAAACATTCACTTCAGCCCCCAAACCTGACTTTCTGTGTTTTGTCCTCTCCAGAGACTAATTCAGACTTCTACCAAGATAAAAGGCTTGTTGGCTATTAGACTTCCACAGGTATGTGACACAGAATAGGAGAGAAAATCTGGGGTTCTGCTTCTCAAGCGCACGTTACACTGACAGTCCTATTTTGGCCTTATCTTTTCTCCACTCCAAGGAAATGGGTCTACTAATTCCTGAATCTATGAGGGATACTGAGGTTTATGTTGAGTTGCTGCTTGATTTTCCCCACTGCCAACTTGGATTTCAGCTTTTTGGTAACTGCTTAAAGTAGTTTCCACTTCTCTAACTGCTTTTCAGTTTCTGAAATTATGTAGCTGATATCTTCTACACCATTGACTTAGTTCTTGATTAATTTATGACTTAAAAATAAAACCCCTTTATTGTTACTGTAATAACATTTTGAGAGGTAACTGAGGTTAATGCTTATGTTCAATTTATCATCTTTAATCACATACCTATTTTTCCTACTTAGGTACAGTAACTGAGGTATCGAGAGAGGGTAAGTAATTTGTTGAAGTTCACAAAACTAATAAGAAATAAAATTAGAACCTGAACTCAGGTCTGCCTGACCCTAAAGCCTAATTCTTTTCACAAGAGCACATACCTTCCAGAGGAACACATGGCCTCTTGCAATAGGAGCTGTCTAGTAGAGATAAGTTCACTCTGAAATCTGTACCAGGATAAATACCATGAAACATTGAAAATTCAAGTGATACCTCACAGCCTCCTGCTGCTATCATGCCCCTTCCGCACCTTGTCCAGAACGCCCCCCACTTTTGCTCCTGGATTCCAATCAAAAGCCTAGCCTCAGCCCTCTGACCTTAGTTTGAAAGAATGCCTAACAGGGAAGGGAATGGTTCCAATAGTGGAGCCCTGGCCTAATAATGTGAATGTCAACTGCTACCTTTTCCAATGATCAAAATACTTCTGAGAAATCAAAGAAACCCCTTGTCAGAAAATGCCTGGGATTTTCCTTTTAACCAAAAAGACAATGAAAGAGGCTGCTTTCAGGCCATTGCTTTCATCTCATGTTAACCTTAGTCCCCATGTGACAGACTTAACCTGTGGATCCCCATCAGGATCAATCCATTCTATATAGTGAATGGATAAGACTACAGGTTCTAGAATCACATAGGCTGGGGTTCAAATCTCAGCTTTGTCACTTAGTATTTGTGTGGACTTTGGACAAGATACATAAATTCTCTAATCCTTGATTTCCTCATCTATAAAATGGTAATATAGCATTCACTTTATAGACTTGCTATCAGATCAAATGAGATACTGTATGTTAAGCATTAAGCATCATTAGCTAGCTGGTACTGTATTTTTCTTATTACCATATTCAATAAATATTTACGCATAAGAAAAAAATTTGTAACTATGTATGGTGATGGATGGTAACTAGACTCACTGTGGTGATCATTTCACAATATATACAAATATGAAGTCATTATTGGTACACCTGTAACTAATATAACATTATATATCAATTATACCCCAACAAAAATGTTATAAATTGACTTACAATTTATTAAAACGTCAAGTACAGAGAGCTGTGCTATACTTAGTGGAGGGTACAAAAATGAACAAAATATCATCAGCTCTATGTT
Source organism: Noctilio leporinus (assembly GCA_004026585.1). Classification (NCBI taxonomy): domain Eukaryota; kingdom Metazoa; phylum Chordata; class Mammalia; order Chiroptera; family Noctilionidae; genus Noctilio; species Noctilio leporinus. Next base: position 167,442 of record PVIW01000982.1, read on the forward strand.
TAGATGATTTGTGGTACCCAGTGTGGTGTTACTTGAAATTATCCGGCAGTTAGGATCCACAGGCCCAGCCCTGCAGTAAGCCTGGAGTCATTAGAAGCTGGCCTCAAGTATTTGTAGGGTTGCTTCTAACCACTCATATCTTCCAAACAATGTATACTGGAGAAAGAAACTTTGGTTATGTAAAAGTTTAAAACAGTGAAATGATGCAAGCTACTTGAAGAATACCGGAGTGAATGATCTATTTATATTTTTAAGATGAAGACATAGAAAAAAACACAGCGCCCAAAGAAATGTTTCTTAAAATATACGTACATTGTGGATGAGAGAACAAACAGATGCTAACTATATACTTTTTTTCACATCAGCCATAACTCAGCAAGACTAATTAATTCAAGATTAACCAAACACCAATATACTGTACTTAGAGAAATTAACCCTGTGACAAACTGGGCCATGGTATGGTTTGGTGTTTTTAAAAAACACTTTGTAATACAATTCCTGAAAAGAATAATGAGCAGTTCCTAAATCCCAGCCTTAATTGACTACTAACTCCAGGCATTATAAACATACAAGACAATATTGTTTCATATAGCATTTATATATTCAACAGGCATTGACTGAGAACCTACTAAGAGCCAGGAATTATATGGTCCCTAGGGATACAGCATGAGCAACGCAGACAAAATTCTTATTTCCAAACAGTGTGTTTGCTGGTAGACATGCTAATAAATAGTATTTTTATAAATCTAAAAGTTCTAAAAAGAAAATAAAAATGAGTAGTGGGTTTGACCTATATACTTCAAATAAAGAGAGTTGTGTTAAAAAAAATCTAGTCTTTAGGATTTGAATTATTTAGAGGGAGGGAGGGAGAGAGTGAGGGGTTGGAGAAGGCAAAGATTAAAAAAGAAAGCATCAGAAGGGAGGCGGAGGAGTTCTGTTGGTCATAAAATAGAAACTAAGGAAGGATATACCTAGAGATTCTGGGTCCAAAAGAGCCTCATCTCCTTCTCTCTTCTATCAACCTATTGTGAATGGGTCCCTGTGCACAGAAGAGGGAGGTCACCTCTGGCTCCTGCTCCAGGCACACAGCACCCAGGTGGAGAGAGGAATAAGCTGCATCCAAACAGGTTGGTAGGACTCGGTCTCAGCAGCTCAGGGTGGCACACAGACAAGATTTGGGGGATATCTCATAGTCTCGCCAGCAAGTGAGGGCAGGGACCAAAGGTGCCACTTGGAAAGTCAGTTCTGTTTCTAAAGTTTTGTTTTTTTTAATTTAATTTTATTGTTTTATTACATCCATTCCCCTTTTCCTTCCCTTTGTCCCCTTCCCCACCCACCCACCCACTCCCCTCAAACTCAACCCCACTTGTTGTCCATGTCCATGGTTCTTCCATGTTAGTTTCTTGACTAAACTGCTCCCTTTCTTTGTCTCCTCATCCTTCCTCCCCTCTCCCCCCTCTCCTCTGCCCACTGAAGGTCTATTCATTGTATTCATGTATCTGGTTCTGTTTTGCTTATTTGTTTGTTTTGTTCATTATTGTCCTGAAATGGGTGAGATCATATGGTATTTGTCTTTCACTGACTGGCTTATTTCACTAAGCATAATACTTTCTAGTTCCATCCATGTTGTTGGAAATGTTAGGAGTTCCCTCTTTCTTTCTGCTGTGTAGAATTCCATTGTGCAAATGCCCCAAAGTTTTTTGATCCAATCATCCACTGAGGAGCACTCAGGCTGTTTCCAGCACTTGGCTATTATAAATAGTGCTGCTATGAACATAGGGGTAATGAGGCAATGACATTAGTGAGTTGGTAAAAGAGGCTGGCTGGCTGCTAAGAGATGTGGCATTTAACTAGGTGGATCCACCCTGGGTCAGCATATGTGACTTGATCAAATGGAATTTCTCTGAAATAATCCTATGTCTCTCAGACTACTTATAAACCAAACAATAGTATATTTGTTTACAATAAGAAATATAACTGTTGTTGAGATCAGCAGGTGGCATGCCGGGCACTTTATATATATTAATTCATTTAATTCTCACAATGGTATGAATGTAGCAGCAATTATTATTACCTCCATTTTGCAGATCAGGAAACTAAGGCACAGAAAGAAAAAAATAACAGTAAGTGAGTGCAGAGTTGTAATGCAGCCTAGGCAGTCTGGTTCCAGATTTTGTGCTCTCAATCATTAGGTTATACAAGCTAATTGCAGGAGTTGTAAAAAGAAGGAGAATGTTGAAGGTTATTTTGATCAATGGATATATGGTGGAATCATTCACTGATTTCTCCATGGAAGTTAAAGCACATGTTTGTGCTTTACCTGAATTTAATTCTACTCATTTCACCATCTGTCCCTTCCATAGGAGACATTATGTTCTATTTTTAACCTGTTTCTGTTCTATTGTATTCAAGGTGCGGTGCTTGACATATTTCTGGGTGAAGAAAGCAATGATGTGAGTGACTTTGACAGACTAAGTTACAAATTTTCAAAGATGTTATAGAAATCAGAAGTCATCAATCCATCACCAAAACTTTTTAGATTACTCTAGTCAACATTTGTTCACACCCTGAATGGGAAATGTACTCTTGCTCTTTTTTTTTAATGATATTAATTCCATTTTATTTTGAGGATAAGGTGGATTATGTTAAATTCCAGTTTTAATTCCAATTATTTTTCATCTTGGTTGCTTTCTCTCTGAACCAATGCAGTAAACAAATATATTTTGATTATTTGCTATGTGCTAAATACCATGCTAAGAGTACAAAGATGAGTAAGACATTGTTCCCTATCAGGGAGGAGAGAAAAAAGGCGGCAGGAAAAGATAAGTAGGTCTGACATTACCCTCTTTGCTCGGAATAGGATAAAAGCGAAGAACTTCCCTAGTCAAAGAATTGCTGGCAGTAGAGAACAATTGTGCCCTTACTAACTGTGGGTGAGGAACACAGAAAACAAAAACTAAAACAAAATATAAATCTGAATCATTGTTTTCATTCTCCTGCTTCAGAACTTCGAACTCATCAGTGGAAACAACAAGCGAAGGAGACATGGAGGGTTTAATGTCTTCCCGTCCTAGCTATTCTATAATAAAAATATTTCTAAGGAGCTAGGAAAACCACCATAGTTGTTAAACAGATCGATAATCCAAACACTACTGGGCATTCTTTTAAAAATACTTCTTCTTTTTTACAGTAAAGTAGCCACTGGCCTCTCAGGCCTTGAGAAGCAAATCACTGAAGGGCAATGCTGGAGTGGATGGACCAGAAAACCACACTCCCTTGTTTCACAGGTAGGATGCTGGATTTCAGAGGTAAGTGATTTGTCCAGGATCATACAACTACTTGGTGGCAGAGCCATTGTAGCCTAGACATGCTCTTTACAATCTAATTCTCATTGCTTTGGCATGAAGGACAGTATTAGTCATACTCTGGAAACAGTGAGGGGTCATGGGAATAAAAATAACATTACAAAAAAAAATATGCCATTAGACTTATGGTCAAGATGGTATAGTAGGTAAATCCTATGCTCACCTCTTCCCAAAACTACATTGAAATTACAATAAAATTACAGGACAGCCATCATTGAGAACCATGTGAAGACTAGCTTAACAGAACCCTGTAACTAAGTATATAAAGAAGAAGTCACAAGGAGACTGGTAGGAGGAGTGGTGATGTGGAATGGGCAGGTCCCAAACCCACAGTACAGTGGTTAAGAAACTGGAGGAATATCTTGGTTTCAGAGGTTTTCCCTGAGGAGTGAGAGGTTTCAGCCCCACACCAGGCTCCCCAGCCCAGGACTCCAATGCTGGAAATAGGATTCCCCACACCTGACTGTGAAATACAGTGGGAATTATGGCTGAATGAGAAAAAGGGCTGCTGGAGACCTAGGGGCTGAAGGTCTTAAAAAAAGCCCATATGCACACAGACTCACTTGCTCATAAACTCACTCTGAGCTGCAGCACTGCGGTAGCTGATTATAAAGCACCAGGGACACATATGAGGAGTAACCGAATTAACTAGCTTCAGGGAAGCTCTCTCTTGGGAGCAAGTGCTGACACACAGTATTGCTCCTTGGTTAAGTCCTCCCTATACTCTGCAGGCACGCATAGGCAGACATCAAATCTGAGCTGTCCCTTAACTCGCCTAACACCAATTACTCTGCCTTAGTGAATCCCTAAGAACCCACCCCACCAGCCCACTAGCCATGCCAGAACCTCTTCCAGCAGCTTTTCCACACAAGAGGTCTTCCTCTGCTTGCACTGCAGGCTTTCCTAAGATCATTCAAAGATTCACAAACCCCAAAGAAGCAGCAGCTGGCCTCAGCATGCCCTGTACTCCTTGTAAGCCTGGCACTAGTGGCCCTCAGTTGACAGCCTAGCCTTGCCCAGGTACCTCCAATCCTAGCACAGATAACTAACAATTGAAGATCACTTTATAACTCTTTCCAGGTGGCCGTGGGCTAAAGGTAAGCAGTGGCTTAACTTGGACTGCACCAGGGCTCCTCCCAAGAGGCCTAAGAACCAACACACTCAGTAGCAAGCATCAGGCTAAACCAGAACACCACCTAATTAATGCCACAAATGACATACCCAAAGGGTTGACTCAGCAGGCACCAGAGCCCTGTTAAAATGACTCCCACACTGTGGGGTTGGTCAGCTCCTGCACAACATGTTGTCCACTGTAGAAACAACCATTCTTCACAGCCTGTCAGCCTAAGGGTAAATCTCACCCAATGACATGTGTACATCAATGAAGATTTAACTACAATATGAGGGTACACACAACTCATACAAGAGACACTCCTGGAGCACCAATTCATGTGACCACGGAGACTGCACTACTGGGCCCCACAGGACACCTACTACCTAAGAACATTCTGCCAAGACAGGGAGATATACCATACCTAACACATATTAACACAGTGAGGCAGCTAAAATGAGGAGATAAAAAAATAATGTCCCAAATGAAAGAACAAGGGAAAAACTCTAGAAAAAGAACCAAACAAAACAGATACAAGCAATCTCCCAGAAGCAGAGTTCAAAACACTGGTTTAAAAAAATGTTTAGTGAAATTAGAGGAAGAACAGATGAACTCAATGAGAACTTCAACAGAGAGACAGGAAACATAATAAATGGAGATAAATATAAAACCAGTAAAAAATTAATAATCCAATAACCAAAATAAAGATAGATTACAGGGAATCAACAGCATATTTGGTGAACCAGGAGAGGTAGTCAGTGATCTTTAAGACAAGGTTGTAAAAAATACCCAATCAGAATGACAAAAAGAAAAAAGAACCCCAAAATAACAACATTAAAGTACCTCTGCAAAAACATCAAGCATACCAATATTTCCATCACAGCAATACCAGATAAAAAAAGAGAGAACAAGGGATTGAAATCCTACCTGACGAAATAATGACTGAAAAGTTGCCTAAATTAATGAAGGAAATAAACATCCAAGCTCAGGAAGCACAGAAAGTCCCAAACCAGATGAGCCCAAAGAGGCCACACCAAAACTCATCATAGTTGAATTGCCAAAGTTTAAAGATAAAGAATGAATCTTAAAATTAGCAGGAGAAATGCAGTAAGTTACTTATAAGGGAGCTCTGAAAGACTGTTGGCTGATTTCTCAACAAAAACTTTGTAGGCCAGAAGGGATTGACATAAAATTTCCTAAGTGATGAAAAGCAAAGACCTATAAAATGTCTCTAACCAGCAAAACTTTCATTTAGAATTGAAGGAGAGAATAAAGAGATTCTCAGAAAAGACTTAAAAGAAAAAGGACTTCATTACTATTATTACAAAAATGTTAAAATGATTTCTTTAAGAAGGAAAGAAAGGCCTGCCCTGACTGGTGTTGCTCAGCAAAGTGAAGGGTCATTGGTTCAATTCCTGGTCAGGGAGCATGCCCAGGTTTCAGGTTTGGTCCCCAGTTGGGGTGCATGTGAGAGGCAACTGATCAATGTTTCTTTCTCACATCAATGTTTCTCCCCTCTCTTTCTCCCTTCATTCCACTCTCTCTAAAAATAAATAAATAGTAAAAAGGACTAAAAACATGAATAAACCTATAGAAGAAACAAATTCTCACTGACAAAGGTGAACAGATATTAAAACACTTGATCATCCAACTATAAAGCTAGTAGAAAGGTTAAAAGGCAAAAGTAGGAAGATCATATAATTACAACAATAAATTAAAGGATATACAAAAACACACTCACACAAACATAAACATAGAGGGGGTAAGTAAAAATTGTAGTGATTTCATAATGTGTTTGAACTTAAGTGATCCTCAACTTCAAATACATTCCTATAAACATGGCTGATATATGGAAAGCACATGGTAACCACAAATTAAAAATCTGCAAGAGATATACAAGAAATGGAAAGGAATTCAATATAAAAAAAGTCATCATCATACAAGAAAAGAAAATAAGAGAATAACTACGTACCTATCAATAACTACTTTGAATGTAAAATAACTAAATGCTCCAATCAAAAGGCATACGGTGGCCTCGGCTGGTGTAACTCAGTGGATTGAGTACCAGCCTGTGAACCAAAGGGTCACTGGTTTGATTTCCAGTCAGGGCACATGCCTGGGTTGTGGGCCAGGTCCCCAGCTGGGGGCACACAAGAGTCAACCATGCACTGAAGTTGCTCTTCCTGTCTTTCTCCCTCTCTAAAAATATATGAATAAAATCTTTAAAAAAAAGACATAGGATGGATGAATAGATAAATAAAAAGACTCATATGTGCACTGCCTGTAAGAGACCCATTTCAGATAAAAGATACATACACGGCATGGAAAAAGATATTTTGTACAAATAACAATAAAAAGAGATGGGGTAACAAAACTTTTATCAGGCAAAATAGATTTTAAAACAAGGGCTGTAACAAAAGACAAAGAAAGGCATTTTATAATGATAAACAGGTCAATCCAATAAGAGGGCATAACTTATAAATCTCTATGCACCCATCTTTAGAGCACCTAAATATTTTATATTAAGCAAATACTAATAATCATAAAGGCATAGATTAACTTTTATGGAGTATTAGTAGGGGACCTGAACACCTCATTGACATCAATGGACAGATATGCTAGACAGAAGAACAAGAAAGAAACAGTGGTCATAAGTGACAGACACATTAGATCAAATGAATTTAATTGATATTTTTAGGACATTTCACTCCAAAGCAGCAAAATACACATTTTTTTTCCTCAAGTGCACAATGAACATTTTCCAGGACAGAATACATATTAGGCCACAAAACAAGTCTCAGTAAACTTAAGACTGAAATTATAACAAGCATCTTCTCTGATCATAATGGTGTGAAAAAGAAAATGGAAAAAACATACACATGGAAGCTAAATAACATGGATTAACAATGAGATTAAGACAAAAATCAAAAGATACCTTGAGACAAATGAAAATAATATAACATACCAAAACCTGCAGAACACAGTCAAAGCAATGTTAAGAGCAAAATTTATAGTAATGCAGGCTTACTTCAAGAAACAAGAGAAATCTCAAATAAACAATCTAAACTTATACCTACATGAAAATAAAAGGAAGAACAATGCCCAAAGTGATTAGAAGGAAGGAAACAATAAACATCAAAGTGAAAATACATAAAATAGTTTAAAAAACAACAGAAAAGATCAGTGAAACCAAGAGCTGGTTTTTTGGGGGGGGATGGTAAACAAAACTGATAAACTTATAACCAGATTCGTGAAGAAAAAAAGAAAGTCCAAAGAAATGGAATTAGAAATGAAAAAAAAAAAAAAAAAAAAAAAAAAAAAAAAAAAAAAAAAAAAAAAAAAAAAAAAAAAAAAAAAAAAAAAAAAAAAAAAAAAAAAAAAAAAAAAAAGGAACTATCAATCAATACCACAGAAATACAAAAGATCCTAAGAAAATACTATGAAAAATTATATGACATCAAATTGGATAACCTGGAAGAAAAGCAGAAATCCCTAGAAACATACATTTTCCCAAAGCTGAATCAGGAAGGAACAAATAGTCTGAACAGACCAACACTTGCTAACAAAATCAAACTGGTAATCAAGAAACTCCCAACAAACAAAAATCCCTGGGCCAGATGGCTTCAGAGGTAAATTTTACCAAACATCTGAAGAAGAATTAGTACCTATCCTTTTCAAACTATTTCAAGAAAACCTGAAGAGAAGGAAAGGCTCGCAAACTCAATCAACGAGTCCAGTATTACCCTAAAATCAAAACTAGATGAATACACTACAAAAAAATTATAAGCCAAAATCCCTGATTAACTTAGATGCAAAAATCCTCAACAAAATATAAGCAATACATTAAAAAGATCCTACACCATGATCAAGTGAGATTTATTCCCAGGATGCAAGGCTGATTCAATATACACTATATGTGATACACTACATAAACACAATGAAAGACAAAAATCATATCATCATATTAATAGATGAAGAAAAAGCATTTGACCATATACAACATTCATTTATGATAAAAACTCAGCAAAGTGAGAATAGAGGCAACATAACATACTAAAGGCCTTATACAAGGTGTGTCCAGAAAGTATCCAGTTATATATTATAAAAAAGAGACATTTATTGAGGAAGATACAAGAAAGAAGAAACATTGTACATAGGACAATGACACCTCAGTCTCCTTCAAAGTAGATACCCTGGGACCTCAAACAGTTCTCCCAATTGCCATAAGCTGCCCTGTCATATGTTCCTGAATCTCACTGATGGTCTGAAATCTCTTCCCTTTCAAAGACAATTTTAGTTTAGGGAAAAGCCAGATTAGGGGTACCAAATCTGGGCTGTGGAGGGGCTGAGTCACCCAGGCAATTTGATGTTTTGCAGAAAAAAACTCTGCATGAGATGTGATGCATGAATGGGTGCATTTTAGTGATGAACTTGCCAATCACCAGTTGCCCATAGCTGTGGCCTTCTGAATCATTTAAATAGTTTCTGCACAGGAATGTTCAAGCTTAAGGAAAAATTTGATGTAGATCTGTTGCTCTATACACTCAGTCATTTTGAATGCAATGACCACACACACATGCACACTCAGTGGTGTTTACTGCCCCCACTGACTAGTACAGTGAAGTCATCATTGTTCATGCATGTTCATTGCAGTCCACTTTCCTTGGCTGCCAGATTACATTGATATTGAGCAAACCATTCTCATTATATTAACAATGGCTGAACTCTTTCTGAATAATCATTGTATGACAAATCCACCAATGACATCATACTCAATGATAAAAAGCTAACAGTTTTTTCATTTAAGATCAGGAACAAGACCAGAATTTCCACTTTCATCACTTTTATTCAGCATAGAATTAGAAGTCCTAGTCACAGCAATCAGAGAAGCAAAAAAGAAGAAGACATCCAAATTAGAAAGGAAAAAATAAAACTGTCATTATTTGCAAATGACATGACATATAGCGAGCCCTAAAATAATCCACCAAAAACTATAAGAACTAATATATGAATTCAGTAAAACAGCAAGATACAAATATTCAGAAATCAGCTGTATTTTACATACCAACAATAAACTATCAGAAAAAGAAGTTGAGAAAACAGTCCCATTCACATTTATATCAAAAATTAAAATATCTAGGAATAAACTTAACAAAGGTAAGACATGTACCTAAAAAATTGCAAGACTTTGAAGAAAAAGACTGAAGAAGATACTAATAATAGGTCGTACTATGTTCATGAATAGAGAACATGGATATTGTTAAAATGCCCATTCTACCCAAAGTAATCTGCAGATTCAATACAATCCATATTAAAATACCAAGGACATTTTTTCACAGAACTAGAACAAAAAAAAAAAAGTCCTAAAATTTACATGGAATGACAAAAGACCCCAAACAGCCAAAGTAATCTTGAGAAAGCAGAACAAAACTGGAGTACACTACAAGGATATTGTAATCAAAACACCATATTACTGGCATAAAAACAGACACATAGATCAAAGGAACAGAACAGAGAACCCAGAAATAAACACACACTATTATGGTCAATCTATCTATGACAAAGGAGGCAGGAGGCAAAAATATACAATGGGACAAAGAAAATTGCTTCAATAAATGGTGCTGGTGAAACTGGACACATATATTCAAAATAATTAAATTAGATCACTTTCTTATATACAAAAATAAACTCAAAATGGATAAAAACTTAAATGTAAGACCCAAAAGCATAACACTCATAGAAGAAATCAAAGGCAGTAAACTTTGCCTTAGCAGTATTTTTTTGGATGTGACTCCTCAGGCAAGGGAAGCAAAAGAAAAAATAAACAGGACTACATCAAACTGAATATATTTTTCCCAGCAAGAAAAAAAAAAAATTCATCAATGAAATTAAAAGACAACCTACAGAATGGGAGAACATATTTACCAATGATATAACTGATAAGAGGTTAATACCCAAAATGTATAAGGAACTCATACAACTTAACATCGAAAAGAACAAACAATCCAATTTTTAAAAATGGGCAGAGGCCCTGAATAGACATTTCTCCAAAGAGGACACACAGGTGGTCAAACAGACATTTGAAAAAAAATGCTCAACATCAATAATCAGCAGGGAATTGCAAATTTAAGCCACAGTATCGTCTCATACTTGTTGGAATGGCTATCATCAATAAATCAACAAATAAATATTGTTAAGATTGTGGGGAAAAGGGAACTTTCTTGCATTGTTGGTGGGATTATAATTTGGTGCAGCCAAATCATCTTCCTCATCCCAATCTGCCAAACGAAGAAAGATATTTAAAAATACCAACTAAAGGCTGAAAACAGGATAGCTTCCTTGCATCCTCCTATTCCTGTACCTCCATTAAACCCTCACTCATAGAATGAAGTGTGAGACAACCAATCACCACATGGCACTAAAAATGACAGACCAGAAAAGCTTCTTTGTTGAAATGCATGGTTTATTTATCCTGCAGCTTAAGGAAACATATGAGGCCTGTGCAATTAATTTTAATATTTCACAAGTGTCAATTATTTGAAGCACCAGGTCGATTTAATGCAGCCACCTGTGCTAGACAACGCACTTGCCAAGACAGCAGCACGATTCAACCGGACTGAATCCCTGCCCCCACCTTATTAGGCCCTCTTCTTCATCTTGAAAGCTTCCACATGCACCAGCTTTACTTTTGCTGCAGTTCACACTCACAGAGGGAATTTCAGAACACAGGAAAGCAGGAGAATGACTACATAAGCACTGAACAAAAGGCTCTCGGTTTTGGTCTTGTCCTTTTGAAATGAACCTGTAAAGACTGGCATGAGTCCAGAGGGAAGAGCCTGGCATCTCCTTCAGTCCCTCAGGGTCTGTTAATCTCTTTATTCTCTTCTGAGGCCATATTCAGATAAGCCACACAGCTCAATTTACTTCGTTTGTGACTCTAATTGAATAAATCTAAAATAATAACAGATGCACTGGCCCAGGGCCTTGGCCAAATTTCTCTTTAGATACTTGCAACACATTCTGGCTGTTTTAATTCCTGTAAGCAGGTAAAGGTACTCTGGTACAGTCCCTGGTTTTATTTAAAACTTTTTCCAATTATAGTTGTCAGTATTATATTAGCTTCAGGTGTACAGCATGGTGGTTATATATTTATATCACTTACAAAGTGATCCCCCTATTAAATCTAGTATACACCTAGCATCATAAACAGTTATTACATTATTGACTATGCAAGGTGGGGCGTACACAAAACACAAAGTTCATTCTTTAAAATTTTTTTTTTTCCTTTTATTGATTTCAAAGAGAGGGAAAGGGAAGGAAAAAGAAAAGACAAGAAACATCAGTGTGAGAGAGAAACATCAACTGGTTGCCTCTTGCATGTACCCCGAATGGGGACCAAACCTGCAACTCAGGTATGTACCCTGAGAATGGAACCTGTGACCTTTCAGTTTGCAGGATGATGCCCAACCAACTGGGCCACACTAGCCAGGGCCAGATTTTATTCTTCTATCAGTTTCCAATGAAGAACTATAAACTTATTTTTGTCCCACCCTGTGTTTCCTATGTTGTACTGTACATCCCGGTGACCGTTTTGTAACTGCCAATTTGTACTTTTTAATTCCTTCACCTTTTTCACCCAGCCCCCAATACTCCTCTCATCTGGCAACCATCAGTTTGTTCTCTACATCTATCTGTTTGCTTCCATCTTGTTTATTCTTTGTTTTTTATTTCAAGATTTCACATATAAGTAAAATCATATGGTATTTATCTTTCTTGTCAGGCCTTAATATTACACCAGAGACAGATTGACTGTCATTTGCTGTTTCAAAGGTTGCAAATATTTATTGACAGGATAATCTGGGCAGAATTTAAGCATCCTTGAAAGTGGGGAGAACATCTTATCCAAGTCAGTTTTTAGTGCAAAGATTTTCATGAAGGTACTATACTGTGCTTAAGTACCACTTCTTCAGGATCCTAAGATCTGAGTCAACTATGCAAGTTTATTTAGTCTATATTCTAAGTTACACCAAGGTGAATCCTCAGTGATCCCAAGTGTGTAGCTATTCCCATTTGTAAACATATTCAAAGAACAACCAACATAATAAAGCTGCGACTCGTTCTATCTTCTCTCAATCCTTTTGAAAAGTGAGAATTAAAAAAACCATATTATTACCTACTGGGAGTAGCAATGTTGGCTGAAGCCTTAGGAATATAATAAGATAAGCAAGCCATTGGTACTTAAAACTGGTACATCAAAATTTGGAGTCTAAGCTTTTCTCTGGGGAAAGCACAACCTCCCAAGAATGCTTTCAAGGGAAGCACATAGCTAAGCATGCTCTGTGGTTTTCTAAGACCACATGCATAGAAATGCTGACATTTTTTCAGCTATCTGAAGATGGGCTAAAAGGAACCAATACACATGATTGGCATCTCTCAAGAAAGGAAGGAGCAGGCTCTAGGGTGTCTGTGCTGCGGCTAAATAGTGATCAGTTGTGGCAGGATCCTGTGTTTTACAAATCACATACCCTTCTCTGTATAGTGGGATGGTCATCATCATAAATATTTCTGCTTTTTGGCATGCAGGTATTTTGATTATGTATTCATTGTATATTCTTAAGAGTTTGGAAACCCTTTATCAGGGGTTCAGTAAATGCCCCAGCAAGTACTTTGGGTCGGGGACCTCTCTTCTTAATAGAGTGGTCTTAATAGAGTGGTCAATAATCCCACCATATACTTGACTCTAGCCTCTTATGTTTTTCTTTCACTGGTAGAATTATTACAAGTCTTTTATTCCCTTCTCCAGCCCCTTGTGTCTCATCTTGCTCGAATAAAGCCCATGTTTCACTACTGCTTAAGCTAGAGACTGTGTGCCGAGAAGTCCATGCTAAAAACCAGCCCTCGAGAAGGAAAATAGAATTTGTTTAATTTTTTAGCTCAGGGGAAGTCTGCCTATAACCAAGCAAATGTATGTAGGACCTGGGAATGATAATGAGGAGATAAGATATTTTTCAGGGATGAGAAATGAAAGTAACTAGAGCAAAATATTTCTAACAGAAAATTTTGAAAGCAGTTAATTAAATGATGTTTTTAGACACTGTCACAAGAATAGAAATATTTTTCTCGTGTAATATTTGTAAAAATACATATGTGTGTAAATGTATGTGTACATGTGTTTGGTAGTATTGCAATTGATATTAGTAAAATAGTAATTTTTTAACCAAATGAATTAACATATATGTTTTGAAATAATGGAAGGAAAACTCTGTATTAATATGATTTGAAAGGCTGATAGAAGGCAGTAATTAAATGGTGAATTGTCTAGATGTGAAAAATGAAAAGAAATGAAGTACACATTGGTAGTTACAAAATAGACAGGGGTATGTCAAGAATAATAAAGGAAACGGAGAAGCCAAAGAACTCAGGAGGTCTGTCCCAAAAGTATTGGCCACACAGACTGTTTTAATTATATTGACATTGGCCTGAAACTTTTGGGACAGACCTCATATGTGCATGACACAAGGCCATGAACTAAGTTGGGGCATTGCTGGAGGGATGGAAGAGGCAAAGGGGGAAAAACTGGGACAACTGTAATAGCATAAACGATAATTTAAAAAATGGCCCTCAAGCGCAAGGAGACTGATGAGAAGTTGTAAGTGTAGTAGCCCAAATCCCTCTCTGCTGCCATAACACCTCTGAACTCAAGTTCTCGGTTTAAGAAGAGTTGGCTGGTTGCCTTATCTTTATATATAAGGGTAGCACATGGTAAGTTACCTAACACCCTGCTATTATTATTAGTGCTGCCCCAAGTCCAGGAGCTGTTTACTGAGTAAATGAATAGGCATGTCAATGTCGCCTGTCAAGGTCATTGCCCCAAGCAAGGCTCCACACTTATTAAATACCCCACAGCCCTACATTTCAGCTTCTATTTGAGATTTCCCCTACTTGTGTTTGTTTCTAATCACAGCTCAGACTGAAACATGTGTGAGGTAATTACTCCTTTGTGCACTGTAGTAGCTCATTGATTACAAATCATTTTCAGAGGGAATGTTATATCAAGGAGTTTTGATCAAAGTTAGGTTATTATTTCAGTTCTTTGTCTCACCCACATACATTTGCTTCCTCCTCCTAGGAAAAAAAAATTGTGTTTGTGAAGTTAGAACATAAGGGCGTTAAGAGTTTTTCTTACAGTGGAGCTATCTCCTTAATTTTTTATCTGTGGGTATGTGTGCATATAAATAAATAACGTATTTCTTTAAAAAGCTACTAATCAAGCATTTTCATGAAGCTCAAGCTCCACCAAGCCTTTGATCTCTCTGGGATGAGGCCATTTCACGTCAAGATGCCGTGCACTTCAGGGACAGACCCAACAGAGACTCAGCAAATACACTCATCAAGCATGCTGGGTGCCACAGTATCATGAGAACGTAGAGGAATCTCTGAAGACATAAATTGGATTGCAGAAGATCTAACGTACCCAGTGAGTTTACTCACGGGTCTCATCTTTTTGTACCTGTTCTACCAGTGCATTAGACTTTGAAATGATCAGCACCTAACATAATACAATGTGTTTCAAATTTATCCTTAAGTTGTTTACAGCTGTGTGAATGACTGACTCCCCACTATACTGGAGAGCAGGTATCCAAGGTCTACAATAGAAGCTGGGATGAGGTGCACAGGAGGAAGTTTTGTTGTTGTTTTTTCCTTTAAAAAATCCTTTTCCAGTGTTCTTCCTGAAGTGCTGGGATGGATTCCACATTCACGAGCAAAGACAGGATATGCTGTAATGTCAGCTCTCAACTACTGTTTTAAATAGGGCAACTTATCTTAAGATATTCCAAAAGATTCTAAATTGAGAATTTATTTTCAGAATAACACTTTTATCTTTAGTCCTTATTCCAAACAATCAGAAAGCTTAAACAATGTAAATTTTAAATTTTACTTAAAAGAGACATCAAACATTTATAGTATTCAGAAGAGCACTCACTACACATGGATTGTTTTCCATAGTAATAAATTTGTCCCCTTCAAATGATAAGTCACAGGTGTCTACAATATTTATTATATGTGTATATTACATGTATGTATGTGTTACAATCCATATCTACATACACATTTACACATATGCATAGGTATGTTTGTAGTAGTAGTGACATAAGTCTGGTTAAGGAAAGCTTATTCATCTAGAAAATATTTAATTGTCTAATCATTATGGTAAGCACTGAGGAAATTAGATCAATAAGACAAAATTCCTATTCTTGAGTGTATTATCTAGGGGGAAAGATGAAAATACTAAGTGCGATAAAATGTTATTGGCTTTTTGATGATATATGGACATATACATAGACATAGTGAACACCAAAGATGAACATAACTCTCCTTGGGAGACAGGGCATCACAAGAGGTTTTCTAAGGAAAGTGGTCCTTGAGTTGCACTGTGAAGGTTGCCTGATGGCCTCTGTATTTAAAACCTGACATCTGGTTTGTATGGTAACTCGCAGATAACCATTTTAGATAAGCATGCATCTCCAATTTAATTCCCTGGGCTAAATAATTCTGAGTTTTGCATGAAGGAGATGTAGCCTGGGAGTGTGCTGTCCTTAGTACTGCTGCCGTGCAACATATAATGGAACATTCAGTGTATAGAGATGCCTGTTAAATAGGATCGGTTGGGGTACCTCCCCTCTCCACGATTGTGTGGTGACACATTACTGTACGAACACCAAGGGAGACAGATGATATTTCGAAAATGAGGACAATCTTCCAAAATTACTGTTTATTCTCCTCATAGCATGTTCTCTCTTTGTAATAGGAGAGAAGCTGGCCAGTCTCTGGGAGCCTGTACTGGGAGCAGGGCAGCTGGGGCTTTGTCATGACCCCTCTGCTGTTAGTTGGTTATGTGAACAATCCAGGCCTCGAGTCTACAACACAGACCTGGAAAAATAAAATTCTGGTGTTTGATTAGAGAGGGGGTTGCCAACTCCTAGATTTAATTTGATTGTTCCTCATGATAGGAAGCAAAGTAGAGGAGCCGTGTCTACTTTAAGTCCTGCAACAACCACTTCATAGCTGTGTAACATGAGGGCAGTAAATTAGATTCTCTGAGCCTCAGTCCTGCAGGACAGGCACTCAGTATCACGTAGGTCTGCACACACAAACACACACATATACACACCCTAAGGAGAAAGCCCACATGGAATTATAGGAAAAAGAGACTTGAAAGAAGACACGTTCTCATGAAAAAAGTTATCTTGGGGATATAACCTTTACAAACTTAGTCCAACAGTAAAACAGATACAAACAAAATGGAACATGATTAAAAAAAATAATGATTTAGAATGACCAGATGAGTCAAGAGTTGATTAGAGAGACAACTTATCTTAGGGTAAGCGTATGACCCTTGAATACTAAAGCTTTGCAGCAACAGGAAGAAAACAGATGACCCTTCAATGACCTCTGTGTTTTAGCTAGACACCCAGGACTGAGGCAGCAGGCAGACAGCACAGATGCCCCAACACAGGGGCCCTGACCACATCTTTAATGGTGAGTGGCAGACTGGTTCTGAAGGAGGACTGTGCTCATTAGTGAGTGAAATAGTGCAAGTATAACATACCTTTTCAAGGCCCTACACTTCAAGAACCCTCACTGGCAACTGCTATCACCAATCCATATTCAAATAAAGAACCAAAGATTTAGTAAAGAAGCATATAGGTCTAATTTCTAATTCCCAACTAAATGTGGCCTTTCCAGGTACCACAGAGTTTCCCAAAGGTCATTGATTCAATGACCTGATGAATTCTGGACCATGTTCCTCTAGAATCTACTTGTCATTCCCTCAAAATATTGATTGCATCTGACATGATTCCCAGATGAGCTCAAATCTTTAGGAGTTCCTGAAGTGCAGAGTATAAACAGTACAATCTTTTACATGTAAATTCCAAATAACCCTGAGACCAACATGGCTTCTAGTTAAATAACTCCTATGACAGGACAGGAAATACAAAGGTACAGTAATAGGCACCGGGAACACACTTGGCAGCCAAACAGAAGGCTAAAAAACACATGTTAAAATAAAAATTCAATCACCTCACTGTGAAATATTTGGGTGTACTTTAAAGAACTTCGTTTCATTTTAGACTTATAATACTGCTTTTAAACTAGGGTTACTGTACCACTTTTTAAACAATGAACCAGTGGCTCAATAAGGCTGACTGACTTGTCCAAATGAAAGAGACAGGGTTAGAATGCAGGCCTCTTTCGACTACAATCAATTTAATTGCATATGCATCTTAGAGAAATTTCTTAAAAAGTAGGCTTATCTTGTATTTTTTCTTTAATTTTATATTTCAATTACAGTCAACATTCAATATTATTTTAGTTTCAGGTATACAGCATAGAGGTTAGATATTTATATACCTTACAAAATGATCACCCTGATAAATATAATACCTATCTGATGCTGTCCATAGTTATTACGATATAATTGACTACATCTCCTGTGCTGTACTTTACATTCCCATGACTATTTTGTAACAGCTAATTTGTACTTCTCAATACCTCTGCCTTTTTTATCCACTGCCTCAACCCTGCCTCCCCACCCAACCCCACCATCAGCATCCATCAGTCTGCTCTCTATATTTAAGACTCTATTTTTTATTCTTTAGATTCCACATATAGGTGAAATCATATGCTATTTGTCTTAAGAAGTGGACTTATTTTATAGCAGACAGGCTATATAAGTTGCCTGACAGTTATGAGTGCAGCTAGGGCAGGGTGCCGCTGCCCCCACTGCCCCTGCGTAAGTCTCCATGCTCAGGCTACTTGACCCCATCTTTAGGCCTGTGACGACTGGACCAAGACTGGGTGCTGGCCATGCAGCAATGAGTGACCTGTGCTCTACCCAATCGAGGCCCCCATTCTGGTGGTGACTATGGACCAATCCAATCCATTTGTCTGAAGAAGCAGGACACAGCACAAACATGAGGAGTCTTGCATGAATGGGACAAGCTCCCTGGGTGCTTAGCAAAGCACCTGATCCTGTAAAAGATCAGTTTTCAGTGAGGTCTGCTCTGAGAAGACTAGGGTGGTTTTATGTCTCCTCTACTAGCTTCTGATAGAACTCCGGTCCCTGAACTAACCCCAAAGAGAAAAGTATGTGACTATGTTAAGAGTCCTATATTAGAATATTGAATTAGAAAATGACCAAACTGCTCTACCTCCCTGTGTATGGTATAGCAAACCCAGGCAGAAGTCCTGAAAGGGCTCTCTTTGGGTTCACTGTTCGCCTTAGACATCACACTAAGGTTGACAATTGAGAGCTATCCATGAAGAATTCTAGAGAAAGCTGTTGTGGGCTGAATGTGTGTCATCTCCCTGCAGCCCAACCTCCAGTTCATATGTTGAAGTCCTAACCCCTAGTACCTTAGAATTTGGTTGTAATTGGAGATAGGATTTTTACACAGGTAATTAAGATCATATGGGTGGCCCCTAATTCACTATGACTGGTGTCCTTATGAAGAGGTGACCAGCATACAACATGCACAGAGGAGAAGCCATGTGAATAGACAGGGAGAAGATGCCCATCTGCAAGCCAAGGAGAGGACTCAGAAGAACCCAAACCTACTTGTAATTCAATCTGAGACTTCCAGATTGCTGAACCATGAGACAATAAAATTCTGTTGCTGGGTCTGTATAAAGTGGCCTGCAAGTGATTAAAGCCATATGCTGGAAGCAATATAGTGATTTGGTGGAACATGTCCTGGCCTCAGACTATTGGGGTTGAATGCTGGCTCTGTCGCTTAGAGGCCATGTCCCCTTGAAGAGATGTTTTACCTCAGCTGCCTCGAGTCTCAAAGGGGGCCTGGCGTCTGAGGGTGCAATGAGGTTGGTGAATAAACACTCACTGTATGCTGCAGCCAAGTGAACAGTATCATCAAGAAAGGTTCACTTCCGTTCTCAGTTTTTTCAGATACCAGCAGATAGAACTAACTCAACATGACAAATGGAGGAGGGGGTATTAATATCTAAGTCCTCCTCTCCAGAAACAGTTGAACAGCAGTGGCCTGACCTGGCTTCTCATTCTGCTCTGGATCCCTTTTCCTCTTCCTCACAAGTTTGTCACACTCTTGGGAGTGTCTCATGGTCTCATGCCACTGAGTGCCAGGACGATGGCTGTGTGTGTCAAGTGTCTCCCTGTACACTTGCCTGAAGCTCCCTCTGACAGTTTATGGAGGAATTTAATAAAGAGGCTTTGCTTCTAATCAGTATGTTCTATGGAATTCTCAACATTTGGTGTCTGGATGGCCTTGTGCAGCTGCAAGGCACCTTGCTTACTGCCTGAGCTCTCGGACCTGGGCAGCTTATGTCAGTGCTCCAGTCAGGAAGGATAACTCACTGATTTGAGCAGACATTTAGGCTCACAGAGAAAATGCCCAAGCACCAAAGTACTTAGTCACTAAAGAAAGAGGTTCTCCAGGGGCAGCAACAGGACACCACTGTACTTTGAGAACACCTCTGCTGGACTCCTGGAACAAGAAAACAAATCTATTCCTACTGCCTTGATTGGTAAGGGAAACTTGTTTCAGGTGACCTGAGCCAAGCATGCCTTCCAGACCCAGTATAGCACAGCACTAAGGAACTTGACTGTCCTCTGCATTCCATCTTATCCTTCCATCTCTACTTCCCTCCATATATCTGCTTGGTTCTCTTCTCTGTAGATTGCTATTCTTTGCCTCTCTGCTCCAGGCAAACAGAGATATGAAAGGTACCTCTGCCAAAAGAGAGACGGAATCTCTGCCATCCTCAACTGTAAATTCTCTCCATGGGTTAACTGGCTGTCTGGTCCAACCAGCTGAGACTGGGGATGGGGGAAGGAAAAGGAGCTGCAGAGAGGAAGCGTCATTGCACTTAATGGCTGCCATGGCCCACTGCTCTGCTCTGTACTGGGAGACAGGAGTGTTCACAGGGAAGGAGCTGGAAAGACACCCCAAGAGATGAACATTATGCTATCAAGTCTTAGTTGTAAAAGCTCAGAATCCTAGAGTTAAAAACTATGAACATCATAGAACATATGAACAATATACAGTACTTCCTCAGAGATTTTTGTTTAGTTTTCCTTATAAGTGTTGCCATTTTTAAAGCTACATCCAGTGTTATGATTTTATATATGATTTTGAATTTTGGAATGCTGATTAGACATCTCCAAACAAAAATGCTGATTAAAACTTTAAAAAAATCTATCACACATTTTTAAAACTCAAAAAAAAAATGCAATTGCTTTTTGTAAGTTAGTGAACTACTGGTATTTTAAAATAGATGTGTAACAGTTATGTGTTTGGGAAATGATTTTACTATGAAACGGGTTTATAAAACACCAGTAGATAATAGCAAAATAGTGTCATCTCCTAAAAATGATTGATACTCCTTGTTTCATAAACACTGACAGCAACTCTTTGGAATTCACTTACATCATCAAATCTATTGTTCATTGAATTCCAAATCAGAATACAAAGCACTGTCTACCTAATGCAAGATCCCTCTGATATTTAGTTCCCTGGAGCAGACTTTGGGCCTAAGTCAAAACCTTGAGAAATAAAGGTGCGGGGCCTGTCTAGAATGGAAATCTCATCAAACGTTGTCCTGCAACCAGATGTGCGGGCTACAAATTCTAATTTCATCATTTTTTACTCTATAGCATCCTTCTCATTTCCTCTCTTGTGCCTTTCTACCAGCATTTGATATGAGATGTTTTATTGTTTTAAAAACCCCAACAGAAAATGTAAACAAAGCACTTGAAGAATTAGGAGAAGAATTTAAAATGTTAAACACAGAATTACCAAATGACTCAGCAACTCTACTCCTAGGTATATACCCCCCAAAAAACCAAGAACAGGTACTCAAATAAATATTTTATACGCATGTTTATGGCAGGATTACTCACAGTAGCTAAAAGAAGTCCATCGAGGGATAAATGGGTAAACAAATTGTATATATGCATACAATGGAAACTTATTCAGCAATAAAGAAGAGTTGCTGCATGCTAAAATGTAAATGAACCTCAAAAACATCAAGCTAGGTGAATGAAACCAGACATAAAGATCACATATTGTATAACTCTGTTTTACATTAAGTGTTCAGATCAGGGAAATCTGGAGAAACAGCATCTAGATGGATGGTTGCCGGGTGATTTGGGATGGGATGGGATGGGATGGGGGATGGGAAGAGTGTGTAATGGGTATGAAGCTTGGATGATGAAAAATTTGGCACTAGAAGCCCAGAGGGAGGTGGCGGTTGCATAGTATTGTGAACACACTGAATGCCATGGCATCACTCACTTGAAACTGGCTGGATTTGTCATGTGAATTTCACCTCATTAAAAAAAAGTAAAGTTTAGAGTAGCCCTGCTATGGAGACACCACTTAAATGGAGACCAATTTTAAATAGCTTGATATCCCTGAATTTGAGAGACTTTGGATTCAGAGGTAAAATGCAGTAGAGAAAGTAACATCTGTGGCGACAGCCTCCTTCCCTTTGCTACAGGTTATTTGGATCCTTATTTCCTCAGAATCCACCCATGTTATATTTTAACAGATACGATCTATTTTTATTAGGGAGTGGAGTACAGAATTGGTTTTAAAAACATAATGCAAAGGCCCAATTGATACACAGATATGAAGTTTTGAAATTATTAATACTAACTTAATTTTTTAATATTTATTGATGATAAAGAACTAAAACCATCATCTAACAAAATTATTAGCTACTCTAGGCAGCATACCGACAGATAATAATAGCCATTTTTCAGTTGCTTAAAAGTGTGTCAGACCAATTGAATGTACTTTTAATTAAACAAATTTGCAATTATGAGTACAATTACTGCCTTGCCTTTTTTACATTACAGCATGAGCTAAAAGAAAAAAAATATCCTCCTTGTAGTGCCAGCAGGAAACCTAAGTAAAAGTGTTAGTAAAAATAGTTAATTATAATATATAAATGAATAAACCTGGTCCTGTGTTATAAGGTCCAGTTTCAGGTCTCCACTTTCCCTGGCCAGTGGCCAAGAAAAGCTGCCCAAGGGGCAGGGCAGTACCCAAGACATGAGATCATTTAAAGGTTGGGTGTCAGGACTCAACACAAAGACAAGGAATGTGGAGGAGGAGTAAATGGACCACTGCTTTGAGGGCCCCCAGCTCAAATCATCTCTAAGACATTTGTTTTCTGAAAAGCACTTAAAACAGATCTGCTTTGAAGGTTGGAGGAACCTTGAATTTCGTTTTCTACTATTAGTATTTTTCCATCTTAGACGTATATCTACATTGATCTCCTTTACCTAAACTATGCTAAGAATAGCTTCTATTCAGGCTAGTCTTCTCAAGAATTTGATCTGTTTAATATTGCCAGATATAGTCCTGTATCAGACATGATATAACATTTGGAATTCATATTAAAATAAATTCTCTTGCAGTAGGAATCCTGAAATAAGAAGTTCAATGGATAGGTAATTCATCGATTCAATCCTGGTTTAAAAAAATAACACTCTAAATATAATCAACTCTTTTCTCTTTTCCTTGCAATATGTTCCTCACACCTTCCTTTCCTGGATTTCTTTCTCTCATTTTTAAGGGGAAGCTATTTTTGCCTTGAGAGGTGAGTGAAGGTCAGCTCTAATTTCCAAAACCGTGTGTACTCTGTATTGTATTGCACTTCTGTTCCTAAGGGGTAGTGGGGGAGGCAATTCCACACAGACCTAGATTCCCCTGCCATACAAAACTTAAATTATGTGCAACTTGAAGGGAGTTTTCTCCCCTGCTATGTACCATTTTAAGAAACACTGATCAAAGCATTGTTCAAATTCCAAAATCCATTCATATTTTCAGACCTTAATTTGCATTCCATATCCTTTCTTAAGTTAAACACAGCAAATTTAATGAGGTTTATCTTAAGTGCTGGGAGGTGAACTGATCTCTAATCATCTGCTTCTCAGAGAAGGCCTAGAGATCTTTCAGCTGTCCTACTTCATCCTTTAACTGAACTATGTAGGGAGGGAAAACAAAACACAGGTAAGAGGCAAAAAAGTTAAAGTTCCCTACAGCACTATTCTGAAGGAAATTACCAGATAGCTATGTAGAGGCAGGTCTAGTTATGACTCTGTGTTTGCGTCCTAAAACAGCAACCCCTTGTATCTATCCATTGAATCAAGTATTCTCTAATTATTATTTTGTGTAAAAAATGTTTACATAAAGGCACAACAGGGAGGAAATGTGTACCTTCCATGGCTTTCACCCCCCCACCCCCCGCCATTTTTACTTCTCTACCTCGACCTCTGGGATCACCCTTCTGACTTGCTTCCTCACTTGCACCCCCTACATCTTCCTTGGGGCTTTTTCCTCTTAACTCTTCTTCTGTTCTAGACACTTATTGGGCATATCAGTTATGCCTGAGCTCCAACTGTCAACTATATGCCTCTCTCTCATGAGCGCTGAGGTCAATATTCTGTGTCTTACTGAAAACTCAAGGAGGCCAAAAGTAATCAAATAATCCTCACCAAAGCACTGCTTCCCTGCTCAGTCCCTATCTCAGTGTCAACCATCACCTCCACAGCCGCATAGGTCAGGATCCTGGGACTTACATTCATTTCTCCATTTCCATGTTCTCCTCCCTCAAATGGCCACACCTTCCCTATGGATTTTAACTCCCAAATATTTTTTCTATTAGCTTCTTCCTACAAGGCTCCTCCCTGTGTCAGCTCAGACTCTCATCTCCTCTCACTTAAACTACTCAGATGTGACTTTACATCTTTCTCTACTACCAACCTATCCCTGGCCAACACTTCAAGATGGGTAATTATTTAAAAACTGAAAACAGCTAAATTAGCTTAATAGCTCTCAACATGCTCTACCCAGTGAGACCACATTTTTATATGGGAATACAAGGCCTTTACTTCCTACCTCTACTGCTTCATTTCTTCCCTTTTTTATGTTTCCTATATATTGCTCACACTAAATTCCTCTTATGTCTCTGTGGTCTTGTCTTTGTGCATGCCGTCCATGCTGCCTGGAATTTCACGGCCATTTCCATATCTAATTCCCATCTGTCTTTCAAGATTCAGCTGAACCATGATCTGTAAAAGTTTTTGAGCATTTGAGGCATGGTAAGGTATTAGGTGCCCTTCTTTGAAATCATGGTCGTGCATGTCTCACCTAAGACACTTTTCACATTGAATTGCAAATATCTATGCGCCTCAACTTACCATCCTGTAAGTTCCTGAAGAAAGATCATTTTTAAAAATCATTTTTATATCTCCTGATCAATTGTCACTGATAGCATAGTGCCTTACCCATAGTAAGTGTTCAAGACATGTTCACTGGAACAAATGAATCACAACTTGAGATAGCATTAATTTTTAGCTACTCTAGCTAATAGGAAAATAAACATTTAAAATTCATATTAAAAAGAAACATTAGGAACCTGAGGACTAAGCCTCATCTCTGTCATGCTCTAGTTTGCTGAAGTTGATCACTTCAACCTGTTACCTCTTCCTTCGTGCCCTCTGGTAGCACCAAAAGTGTGCCATTACAAGTCTTTAAACTCATTTGGTCTCAAATAATGGAAACCCATATCAAATCATCAGGAGAATTACACTCACTAGTGGAATCCAAGAAGGTGTGGACAAATGAGCTGCTAGAAGGGCAGGTTGCAGCTGGGTCTCAGAACAGGACGGAACAGGGGCACAGCCACATCAGCATTTTCTTCCCATCTCATATCTCAGTTGCTGCACTCTTCCCCCTTTCCCCCATTTTCACTCTCTCTCTTCTCACCACATTCTCCCCACTATGGGAAACATGGCCAGAAATAGCTCATAACTCTATCACTCACACTTTAAGCTCTTTGATTTTTGCCTCCAAACACCACACAGAAAAGGCCTTATTTGGCCAGCTGTTAGGTACTCCTGGACAAATCAAGGATGCCAAGGGGCAGAGTCCCGATGCACCCTATGGAAGCTTCTCCATTAACCACGCATATGAGAGAAGAACTGTTTCTACAGAAGGATGCCCACAGCCCTTGTCAGGGTGCATTACTCTGAACAGAATGGCGGAGGTGGGGCCCGGAGGGGGGGGTGGTCCTGGAAACTCCACAGGTAAGAGATCTGAAGTTTCTGTCTTTCTCATACAGACAGCTTTTTTCTTCCTTTCATTTTACCTTCTTCTAAACATTTTCCTTAGGCCCTGGCTGGTGGCAAATTGGATAAGGCGCCGGCCTGCAAACCCAAAGGTCGCTGGATCAATTCCCCAGCCAGGGCACAAGCCCTGTAACCCCAAGCCTTGTAACCAGGTTACAAGCCAGGTCCCCAGCCAGGTTGGTAGTTGGAGGCAGATGAAAGACAACCATACATTGATGTCTTTCTCCCTCTCTGCCTCTCTCCCTTCTCCTCTCTCTGAAAAATAATAAATAAAATCTTTTAAAAAAATCAAAAAAACATTTTCCTTTCTCCTCATCTTGTGGCAAATACACACACACACACACACACACACACACAAACACATTATAGTTCGACTTCTTGAATTTCTGTCCAATCCTGTAATTTCTTCTCTTCCAATCAGAAAAGGGATTCTGAGGTAACGATGAATAATTTGCTTACATTCAAAACCCCAGTTTTCTGGTTCTGGGAGCTCAGAGCTTTAAAATATACATATTTCATGTAGAACATAGTCAACCTTCTTAAAAGCACTTTTCTTTTTTCCTCTCCTTTATCTGAACATTTGGTCCAAACTACATTATTTTTAAACCAGCAGTTTACTCAGAACCCATCTTACTGCAACTCAATTCCTGTCCCTAAGGAGCAATCCCCACCCTGCTCGGTTTTTCTTTCCTGCAAGAAGACACCATAATTGATTGTAAAACGTCCTGGTCACCCAACTGGAAAACAGTACCAAATGTGGTATCTTTTTGGCTCATATAGGAAGGGAAGTCAGTTATATCCTGAGAAAACTTGATATAAAATAAGTTGTTGCTGAATTTTATTTCTTTTTATCATTCATCAAAAATGTTTATTAAGTACTTTCTATGTTCTAAATCCCAATTATAGTAGAAAATTCAAGACCAAGTGCTTAGCAGTGACTCACAGTACAATGATAGAAAATGAATAAATACAATGCAATGTGGCAACTGCTAAAACAGAAGAATGTGCTAGAAATGCTTATTCCACCATTACTACAGAATTTCAAAAACTGCATATCCTGCACACTGAGGGACAGATGCCCTGCCAGGAGAAATTCCCAGATCCAACAATTGCTGGGATTAAGTGACAAAATTCTGTGTAAATGTCTAGACCACAGCTGTTGTCTCCTATACAAATATTTCATCTGCTTAACTTTCACTACAAGGTTCCTCTATCCCATTCTTAATATTGTCAGTTTCCTTCAGGAGGAAGTAGAAGTAGCCATATCTGTCAAACACAGAATCTGAAAACTTCTGTGGGGTATTCTTTCTCCTTTGAAAATATTATACATACGAGACATTTTACAAAATAGTTATGTTCACAAAAGATCATAAGGTAACTGGGATTTTGTGGTTTTGTCCACATATCTAAATTATGCTCCCATGGAAAAGATTTTAGTCTAAATGGAGGTTAGTCAAGTCTCAACTGAAATTCCCAAGCCTTTCCTCACACATGTTTATCTGAAGGGGAAAGCCTGAGGATTGGAGGAAGTTTCTTGGAAGGCAGGTAGGAAATTGGATTCAAAGCAGAGCTGCTAGAGTCCCAGGTGAGAAGAGCAGCATAATGCCAGAGGGGTGAGGCACAGCTCTGCACAAACCTGAAATAACAGAGGACAGTGGGTATGTCTCCACAAAGGCGTGCCTGCGGGAGCAGCACAAGGCCAGGGTTTCCTGGCAAGAAACCCTGGTGGCAGAAAGGGGAGCACTGTGACACTCCACAGAAGCAAGCTTGCTTGTGAACACATAGTAAGCACCCTTTGGGGCTTCGCGAAATACATGAGGGGGTTTCCATGAGATAGGTTGTGTGAGCAGGTAATGACATACTCAGGGTATCTGAATATAAGCTCCCTAATTCATTTTCAAGACTGCTTGCTGTCAACAGAGTTCCATTACCTGCACTACATTGCCTTGAGGTGTCATCCTCTTCATGCACATCATATGGAACATTCTACCTTGCTCTTTCCTCACTGGAAATCTGATTACATTCCCATTATGATAACACCTTCCCTGACTCTAAACAACAATGGAATAAGTAGATCACTGTGAAACTATATAGTATTGAAATAAAATGAAACAAAAAACCAAAGAAATTGAAGCTCCTGTAATGATCTGTTGGTCTCCTGAATTTTATAATTTATCTGCCCCCCATACCCTGCCACCCCCAGGATTTAGAGTGAACCTCGTTCTGGACTTCAAGCCTAATCCTAACTCCGAACAGGAGACAACCAGGAGCCCTGGCGGCAACCTACCAGTACAGCCTCCAGCAGTCCTGCTTTTGGTTCTGTCGCAACACAAGGAGAGCAGCATCCACAGCTCTCTGTAACTAAGCTACATCAGCAACTGAATTGCTACCCCAAAGCCCAGCTTCTCTGTGACTGCTTGTCCACTCCCCCACACCCTCCACTGTGCCCACTGACTGCCTACTCTTCTACCAACATCCCTAGTGGGATACCTTAGATCTTGAATGCTGTTTGGACCATCTGTGCACACCACTGGTCCCTCTCCCTGAAGTTGACATCTCATCCCATATGTGCCTGTCCCTGTCTTCTTTTGTACACCATGAAGCTGCTGCTTGAGCCTAAGTTATGACCAAGGTAAGGAAAATAACTAGCTCGAGAGACAGACGGGACTGCTGCTACACAACGCGCTGACCAGTGCAAGTCGTGGCTCTGGGCTGTGTGATGTTGGAGCCCAGAGGGATTGGCAGCAGAAAAGTGCTTGTTATTGGCTTGGAGGAGACCAGCAAGGTGAGGCCCAAATCTGCCAAGGCCATTTCTGCTGTTCAGAAATTTTAATTTTTGAAGAGTGACTCAAAGAGGTCTTACCTGTAGATCTCTAAGACCTTCTTACATATCATAGGCCCATCTTTATAGATTCAACTCTAAAATCTGTAACTAGGATAACGTTTAGTCACCCTATGTACAATTCTGAGGTTGTACAGTGGTTTCATAAATCTCTTGGTTAGGAAGACACATCATTTACTGTGATGGCCATTGTACATTCAGGGCCAAGCTTTTGTGGCTGTGAAAAATGAGGTAACTGACATAGGAACTGACAGTGCAGGTGGGCAGGGTGAGGGCAGACTCCCATTGCTGGCTCTGGACAGAAAATCTGGGTGGTAGCCAGTCAAAAGAAGTGACTTTGTGAAATGTGTTAACAAATTCAAATGATTCAAGGCTTTATTCTTAATTGCCCAAAATGAAGGGGGTGGGACTGCCCCTCTTTATCCCACTTATGCTAGTAATTCTGTGACTTATTTTCTTTCCCCTCACAGATTGCCCTTGGTGCACATTTTAATTTGCTTTAATATGATCAGCACTGTTGGGGGTGGGGCACGGAAACATCGGGGACATGAATTACTCTGATCCTGCATCTTGGAAAGAGCGCATTCAATCACCACACCACAAACAGGTGCACGGGATGCCAAGAGAAGATCTCCCCACTGCAAACTGCTAATTGAAAGTTAAAGAGGAAAACATGGTTTCATTGTTGAGTTTCATAAAGGTGTGCTGTAACACGGCAGATCACTACAGGTGCAGCTCATGCAGCACCTGGCCCCTCTCCTCACCTCGCTGTTGGCAAGCAGTCTGTCTGCTCCTTTCTGTTCTGAGCAGGGATGCCCCTCCTGGGGTCCTGCTAGGTCAACACTGAAGGTAATCCCAAAGAATCCTTCAGCAATTGGTGACATGCTGGGGGACAAGGCGGAACAAGGTGTTGAGAAACTGAATTGTGTTTTCATTTGTTTAACACTGGTGGCAAACGGGGCTGCTCCGTGACATCGATGAAATGCACCCCTGCGGACTGCTTGAAAAAGGAGGAAGGTAGGAAGAAACAAATACCCAGGCTAAAAATAGTTTTCTTAGAATTGCTTGCTGTGCTGTCTACACCATAACAATAAAAGTTCTCATACTCACACCACCAGCACAACAATAAAAATGAAGAAAGAGAAGCAGCCAGGAGAGTTCTGAAGCAGCCCAGTGCCTCCAGCCCTCCTCTCAGCAGTGCATGCTATCAATTTCAAGGGGACATGACTTCTGGCAGGTCTCCCAAGATTAGCTGTGGCTGGCTTTTCATTGCTGACCAATCTTTAAGTTCAGGTAACTGCACTTAACTTGCCTCTGTCAAAAGGAACAAGACCGGGGAGTGATTTGCAAACCAGATATGTCATTCCACCTGCCACTGTCCATAGCATTTTTCCAACACACAATCCAAAGACCAGCTAGCTACACTGACTACACATCTAGCCGATTTAAAAATATTTTTTTTCTGATTAAAATTTTACTCCTTAAGTTGCAGGAATAATATGTATCATTTCAGAATGACAGTTTTACATAAAATGTCATTTTGTTTTCCTTTATTACCAGACTGTCCCATTCATCTGTATTTGGTGCCAAATCTGAAATTCCCAGCTGTATGGGGATTATTTTTTATTTTACTATACAAGACAGGTTGATTATGAAAGTCACTGTTTTTTACTTTAATATCTAACAATTTTTTCAGAACTCTGTGCAGTTTTCAAAGTATTTCACATACACAGGTACATGAAATTTTTGCAGCTGTTATTTAAGGATGCTATTAGTATTCTCGGTGGTATATGCGGAAAGTGGTGCTCAGAGAGTCCCAATATTAGACATCTCGGATGTGAAAAATCATGACTTCTGACTCTGACTTCTGAGCTCTTTCCACTGGACGACACTGCCTCTGCTTCTTATATCATAACTACTTCCAGTCCTTAAAAAACGCTCCTCTAAGGAATGAAGAAGCATCAACTTACCATCCACCAAGCATCATGTAGCAAGCTTCCTTCCACTAATAAACATTATGGGAAGATGAAAGAGAGCTACTACACCACAGTTCCACCTAAGGAGTTTTCATCAAGTGGAATAGACTGGAAAAATTTACATGTAAAAAAAGAACAGAAGATACGAATAAACCAATAATTAGGGACAGTTTCAGAGAGGTCTATACATGGCGTAGACTTTGGGGTGAGAGGAAGCAATGCCTGGGTATTTGTTCTGAAAAACTCTCTAGCGAATCCTTTTGGTTGAGAATACCCACCCAGCCTGTGGCTTCTTGTTCTGGGAAGCGGGCTGGACTGCTTTATTAATAGTGCCTAATTGGATCAACAATGGGTTCTTGACCCAATAGTGATCCCACCCACAGGCCACCCAGCACCCCAGGAGGCCCGGTGCAAGGGCTCTGCTGAAAAAACAGATGATGTTTGTCAGTCAATTAAATTAGTTCCTTCCAGATTTTGTACTAGGACTTTGGCCAGTTTTGTACAGAGTTGGCACCAAATACAGAAAGAGGTGGAAATGTACACATGGGATAAGTGGCGGTGGGTGGGTACGGACACTGACCAGGAGGAGCAAGGGGAGGGACAAAGCCAGAGGCTCCCAGATGTAGAAGGTCTCTGGTCCTTAGATTTGCCTCAGTCCTGAATAGCTTTCTAGTTCTGATTCAGATGTCTGCTTAAATAAAGCCCCTTTTCTTAAAGTGATCACCTAAGTGAATCTGCCCTAGGGGGAAAACAAAATCTAACAACCTTGAGTTCTTTTTACAGAAACTCAAGTTTTCTACTACAGAGAATTTACAATAATTAGAATGAGGATTAAGTGCACTGCATCCACAGGTATCAGAAGGTAGACAGACACAGAGGACTTGACATTCTGTCTCCTTGATAAATGTTCTCAGAGCAATCAATGGTCTTTTTCCTTTGCATTTACAGGCCTACTAGACATATGCCTCTTATCATAAGTCAGTGCAAGTTTACTGTACAAGAAACTGTGCAAGCTATTTATTCGGTTTAACCAACCTTATTGTCCCCTTATGCTTCTCATTGCTAGCTCAGTTTTCCTGTGTTATCTGGTTCCATAAAAAATGGGATCTTGCCCTGGCTGGTAGCACAGTGGATAAGGTGCCAGTCTGTGAACCCAAAGGTCACTGGTTCAATTCCCAGCCAGGGCACATAACCAGGTTGCAAGCCAGGTCTTCAGCCAGGTCCGTAGCTGGAGGCAGGTGAAAGGCAACCACACACTGATATTTCTCCCCTTCTCTGCCTCTCTCCCTTCTTCTCTGTCTGGAAATAATAAATAAAATCTTTATAAAAAAAAAAATGGGATCTTGCTTCAACTTCCTTGTGGTCCCAATAGCCCATTATTTCCCATGACAGAGGAACTTAAGAATCAATTGCTAAATATATTTATGGCATGACTCTATGCATAAAATTCAAGGAAATACAAAAATGATAGTGACTTAATCAAAAGCTACTGAGTTCCTGAGTTCAGGTTAAAGATTAAAAAAAAAAAGAAATATCTATATAAATAGTACACCTACTAACTTGTAAATTAAGGTCAGAAGTCTGTCCACTTGGCCCATAAGGCTAATTAGACAAGGGCAGGCATGTGACTTGAGTTGAGCCTGTCTGCCAGCTGGTCAGTGATCTTCAATCTAGCAAGGAAAGGTGAGTTTGGCCCACTGGTTTGCTTTGTCAAGAGTTAGAATTGGGCAAGAGACTTGCAGTTAATGCTGAGAGCTGGAATCTGAAGGTCATTTAGAATCAGGAGCGAGGCAGGGTATTCTAAAGACTGCATGATATAAAAGAGCAAAAGCTATACAGTGGGAAAGTGGGGAGAAACTGAGTGAGTGGGTGTGAGAAAATAAAATGGGAGACCTATCACAAAAAGAGTGATGGAGACAGAGAAAGGCCAGACCCTATCTTAGTTACTACTCTTTGTGAAGCCTAATTGATTTGTTCAAAATTTTCTGTGCTTCATAAGAGATTTCCTTGGAACTGTAGGAACCCCTACTGAAACACCTCCCCATTATGGGGTCCTTTTAGCCCTTCTCCTAGCTGGTCATAACATAAAAGTAAGGAAGGCATATTTTTCAAAAGAAATTAAACATTTCCCACTAAATGATATCTCAGTGGTTCTCAACTGGGCAATTTTGCTTGTCAAGGGACGTTTAACAATGCCTGGAGACATTTTTGACTCATGTGCCTCACATGGGCTGTGATTAGGTGTGTGTTACTGATATCTGATGAATAGAGGCCAGGGCTGCTAAACATCTTATAATACATAGGATAGCCCCACAACAAAGAATTATCTTGCCCAAAATAGTAGTACAGAGGTTGAAAACCCTGCCCCAAAACTGGTAGAATGATAAAGCACATGCCATCATCAGGATTCAAGGGTCAAATGTTATTTGATGCTCAAGTACGGAAAAAGCCAAGACTGAAAATATGTTAATATGTTGACTGTGGTAGTGTTGAGATAATGGCTGAATCTCTAACCTTCTTATTTTCAAAGCTTAATGTGCTGGCATTTTTACTGGGTGCTATTTGACAAAGCAAAAACACATCAGAAAAAAAAAAGAGAGAGAGAGAGAAAAAGAAGAAGGAAGGAAGGAAAGAGCAAAGGAAGGAAGGATGGAGGAAGAAAGGAAGGAAGGAGGAGTCACCTGAACTGCCTCACCCACATCACATCAATGAAGAGTTATGACCAGAATTATGTCCATGACTCACACCCACTCAGAAGAGGGGCCAGCCACACTGACAAAGTGCCTCTATGGTGAAGTCCCTCTTCTGATTTATGCTAAAAATAAAGACAAATGTTCTAGTATACTTATACGCATATTTTAGAGAGATTTGTAGGTGTGGTTTCAGACCACTGCAATAAAGTGGGTATTACAATAAAGTGAGTCACACAAATTTTTTTGTTTTACAATGCCTATAAAAGTTAAATTTACACTATACCATAGTCTGTTAAGTGTGCAACAGTATTATGTTTAAGAAACCCAAGGTATATACCTTAATTAAAACCACTTCATTGCTAAAAATATGCCTTCAAAAATCACAATCTTTTTGCTAGTGAAGAGTCTTGCCTTCATGTTGATGAAAATGCTATAAAGCACAATAAGGTGAAGAATAATAAAACAAGGTCTGCTTGTACTTTTGCCAAATTTTATAAAATATGACTGTGAGAAAGATCACATAGGACTAAGGAGAGCTGGCCTCTGGTGTCCACAGCTGTGGACACTCACCTCTGGTGTCCACGGGTCAGCCTGTTCACCCCTAGCATAGTAGCCACAACCACCAGACGCCAACTAACAGTGCATGGATTTAGGAAATGTATCCACATCTATATGAACAGGATGTTTCAAATCCAGCAGCCCCAGGAACAAAGTGTATGAGTAGAAATGCATTGGGAATATCTCCAGCCAGCCTCTGCTGCAGACACCTGGAATATTTTCCACTACTTACTGCTTTCTTGTGGTCAAATAGTACTTCTTTTAAAATTCGTAACTCTAACTTTCAAAAAGTTCTGCCTTAGGCTCAAAGCAAATCTATGCTATTCAAGTCCAGTTTACTTTATAGTACATCTCCATGACTGAGAAGAGATTAGCTCACTTCCCCAAATCAGGTGCCAGCAGTCAAAGACTACAGTTAAGTTCCCTTTTGCTCTTCTTTGCCCCTTTTCCAACCCCAGCATGAGGAATATTTTGAACAACTTTGCTTTCTTATATGTAGTACACGCATATGTATAGTACAAACTTCCTAAGGTATCAAAGCACACACAGTAACCCCAGCTCTCTTCTCCAGAGGTAATTAATCCCTACGGTACCTTTTGTTACATACAATTTGGAATTACAAGGACTCTTCTATAAGGCACATTAAGTGGCCTACAGATTATATGGCAAGTGTATTCTGGGAGAAGGTTCTGAATGATGAACTGGAAAAAAAATCAACTGTTTCTAACTTGAACAACTATCCTCCTTCAGACCACAAACTGTTATTTGAAGTCATTATAAAGTTAGGTTCATATTCAACAGTTTATGTCTCTCTAAAACATCCTGGGATCTGTTCTTGCCCCCCCACCAAAATAATAATAAAAACACTTCTTTATTTCGGAGAGTGGCCTCATTCAGTACTAGCATTTCTCAGTTTTGGGTATTAGGTAAAGAAAGGGTCAGAGCTCTTTTGGATTATCTGGTAATGCTTAACTGATATGTTTAAATAAAATGAAATGAAGTAAAATTAAATTAAATTAATCTTCAGGTCAAGGTATGCATTGATGAGTGCAAGAACAGGTGACCCTTCATTTGCCACCACCCAAGTAGGAGGAGACCAGGAGGGTGACAGGTGCTCAAGGAAGAATGACCTCCTTTGGGAAAACTGCAAAATCTGTGAGTGAGGGGTCATTTAAAAAATTACATGTGTCTCCCTGCCCTTTAAGAGGGTCAGAAAACTATAGGCCTAATGTAGCCTACTTTGTAATTAAAGCTTTATTGAAACACAGCCATGATATTTAATTTTGTTTTGGTGTGGGTGCTTTAGAAATGGCAGAGTTGAGTAGATATGATGGAGACTACATGGCCACAAAGTGAAACACTATTTACTATCTGTTCTTGAACATCAAGAGCTTGAGAAGTAAAAAATTAAGAATAGATTCTGAACCCTTGATTCCAGAATATTAAACAAGAATGAAAAACACTGCAACTCATGTGCTTTTGGCATGTCAGTTAATACTCACCAATAAGTCTTATTCCCCTGCTTTCTTCCCATTTCAAAAGTAATTACCCAGACTTTCATTATCAACATGTAAACTGGAGACTTTTTTTTCACATAAAAGCATAGGATGTATGCAATCAATTGGCTATAACGTTGCATCTCCTTATTTCACGTGCTTCTTACTAATTTCGAAAAACTATGTTTCTAAGGTTATGATTTAACATCATTGTTTCCAATATAAAGCATTAAATTCTGAGAGCAACTGTCATGCTGAAAGAATATAATGTTAGAGCAACCATAGTTTCTGGGCAGCATGCAGGGCGAACTGCTAAAGAAATTGAGGGCTTCAGTAACATCCCTTTATGTAGTTTACAAAATGAAGAAGGTGTATGATGCTGATCCTTATATTGCCACACCAACAAGGAGAACGTATAAGGTACACAAGGATTGCACAAGTCCAGATATTGTACACAGAATCTAGGAGATCATCAATGACGATCCAGGATGTTTACCTTGATGTTTTGAGAGAAGTAGTTGTACCATGGATGAAGCAAGTCGCAAACAGACATCATTTTATCTTCCAATAAGATGGTACACCAGCACATAATACCAAAAAGGTGCAAGAATTTTTCAGTGTCAATGTTCCTGAATTCGGGTCAAAGGAAATCTGGCTGCCTAGTTCACCAGATGCAAATCCTTTAGGCTATTATGTATGCAGCGTTTGTGAGAGAGAAGTTAATAAACAACCTCACTCCAATAAAGAGGCTGTTAAAGCTAAGACTGAAAACATTATGATGTCTGTGGATAAAGAAAAATTCAAGTGTGCTCAAGATGCCTATATCAAATTGGGTCTATTATTGCAGCAAATGGAGACATTTTTGAACAATTTTAAAAAATAATGACTAATTTATATATTTACATATAAGAATAAATTTATTTCAAAATTTAACATTTTTGTGGTATGTTGTTTATTTTACTAAAATTTTGCCAATTGATCACACGCACCCTGTACAGGACTGAATGAGTACTCTGTCATGTCAGGAACACAGGCTACCCTGCAAATTCATTCTATTTTCTGCAAAGTTAGGAGATAGGTATCATCTGCAAGCTCCAAAATAAGTTTAAAGGCTGCCAAAATAGCTGAAATCAAGT
Organism: Noctilio leporinus; assembly: GCA_004026585.1. Lineage (NCBI taxonomy): Eukaryota > Metazoa > Chordata > Mammalia > Chiroptera > Noctilionidae > Noctilio > Noctilio leporinus. The sequence continues at coordinate 203,794 of PVIW01000982.1, forward strand.
AGAAGCCAAATGGGAGAAAGCACAGGAGAAACACACAGAGTGTTATATATATATCTGAACACATATTCCTGTAACACCAGCAAAAGTACAATTCTTAGCACTGAGAATTATAATCTGAAGTGCAAAGTCTGTATCACATATAAGTACTGAAAGTGGAGTTAGCAAAGGTAAATCATTAGTTTTTAACAAGGTTAGATTTTGGGTGGGAGGTGGACCTATATAAGGACTCAAAGAGATGAATGAGCCATATTTAAAGAAAAAGTTGGTTTCTTAGCAGTGGAGGAAATAGAAAACCTTATGGTTGTGAAAACTAGTCTGAATGACTACTAGCTGCCAAGTGAAGCCTTAAACCTCACCCCTCAACCTTGTGTAAATTGCTGGTTCAGAATCCAATACATTCAAATAGCAGTGACAAAAAGGTAATCACATGCATTTCACTGACACATCAATTAAAAATCAGAAAAAGAATAAGGAAAATGACAGAGAAGTCGTTGAAAAATGCAGCCAATAAAGTTTCTAGCCAAATATTTTACAGTGAATTTAAAAAATCAAACAAAGCAATTTCTCTATAAAGGAAAATCACGAAACAGGAATAACTCAGAGAAAAGATAGCAAGAAAACAGATATTGAAATGTTAGCTTGCAGAACTCACAAAAGGGGAGAAACAAAGAAGCTGAAGGTGAAAAAAGAATGTGTGTAAGGAAATGCAGTAAGGAGCAGGGATGATAACACCGAGAATAACATTGAAAATAAAGTGGAAAACATTTAAAACAGAGCTTTAAAACAGTAGGGCAAAAATGATAGGTAGAAAAGTCAAAGGAGAGCCTCCTCATGAATAACTGAAATCCTTCAAGAACAGAACAATGCATCAGTACAAATCCTTAAATAAAATTCAAGAAAAACATTTCTAAAACCAAAACACAGTTAAACCTGTCCAGTGAGAGACAAATAAACAAACAAACAAACAAATAAATAAGTCAGGGAGAAAACATCAACACTGAAATGAGTCCTGATAAAGTTATTAAGCTTTATCTTAGGACCTAATATAGTTTTGGCTTGTGGTATATGTTTGATAAATATTCACCTAGAGACTCATGTAACAGCCTTTTCTCTATAATCTCTCTTTCTGCCTCATCTTCTGTGATATGATATGCCACAAAATCACTTCCGAAAGCAATACTGAAAAACTCCATGAACGTCAAAACATTATGTTTCATATACTTTCTGCACTAAGACAGAAAAGATTAAAAATGTATTTTAGAAAGATTTTCAGAAAGGATTGATATGAAAGGCTTTTCTGATAAGCTATACATTCAATATAAATTCAGGAGATATTTTGTCTCATATGTTTTGAGTTGCAGCAAAATTTTATTGAATGTTTCCATATGCCATTTGTCACATTGAGAGAAGAAAGGATAAAATCACTTACTTTGGATGTTGAAACTTGTCTATAAGATCAACTTTTTCCACCAGGTCTCCTCCAATTGTTCGGACTAAGTCGTAGAAATCATTTTCTGTATAATTCTCAGGGGGCAACCAGAATGAAATGTCATTTATCACAGCAGGGTATTTGCTAAGGGGCTAACAAAACAAGAGAAGAAAACATAGATTGATTTGTTAGTTGGATAAGAACGTTTAAATTTTTCATGTAAAGTTACACTTGACTAATTAAAAAATGCTAGTAAAACATTATTTCAGCATTTGAATTTCCAGGAACACAATGAACTTGAAAGAGAAGTCAATATTCAAAATTAGCAATTTCCATTATAAATGGTATAGATTCCTATCACATTCATGCAAAATGTTACCATTTATTATATTTATATCACTATCAATGTTCAATTTAGTATGAAGCAATTTGAATTAATCATATTTCAGTTTTTTTCCACTTTAACACCCAAGGAGAAAAGTTCACATTTAATTAACAAGATTCATTAACTTCTTGTGATACTTTCAAGAGCCATTTTAATGGAGAAATAAGGACTTGTCAAAATGGGTATTTCAATTAGTAAAGTCATTATTTGTTAGTATTTCTAATTATTAAAATAAAGAAATGGGCTGAGATAGGGAGGAAAAGATGGTGACAGGGTAGAGAGCAGTGCTGATGGTGGTCTCAAGTACCAGAGCAGCTGGAGGACAGGATAGGGAGCACTAGACGCCTGCAGGTCCCTAAGAATTGGAGTGGTCAGCATCTGGATTCAGGGGAGAACAGCCCAGAGGCAGCAGAGACCTACAGGAGAGCAGGTGAGACAGCTCCAAATCGGCTCTAGGCAGTGGCATCTTTAACTGAAGCCAGCTCCAGGCTTCCCAGAGACTAGAAATCTGAGCAGTGAAGTGTGGGCAGTGAGGGCAAACGCTGGAGGGAACAAGGAATTGAACTCCTGCAGGGGAGGGACTGTGTGAGAGCCTCCCTCTGATGACTGAGAGAGAGGAAGCTCCTCACTGGGCCAGAGGCGGAGAAGAGACCTGCGGGGAGCAGGAGCGGGGGAGCAGGGAAGTGCACCGGCCGGAGAGGCGAGAGGGTCGAAAACCACCTGGGAGAGGGCAGCTCGGAGCCCCAGCAAGGGGGGGAGGCCCAACATCATGCACCCACACGGGCACTCAGGCACCCACGAAAACTTGGAGTCCTGCCATGGGGGAGAGGGCAGCTCAAAGCCCCGGAAAGAGGGAAGGCCCAGTCCTGCACACCCACAATGGCTACAGGTTCCCACAGAAACTCTAAACTTCCAGCCAGGAACATGCAGCTGTTGCAATTGAAGTACCCATTGCAGGCGACAAAGGCTCCTAGAAGAGCTGGAGAGGGAGGAGTAGCATTAGCCTACAGGCTGCACTGTGGACCCTCTGGGGAGCCAGGCAAGCATCACAGAGTCAGTGGTGAAAAACTCCTCAAAGACCTGGACTGCTTGGAGGGTTAGCCTTCACCTGGGGGAGCCAGGTGCTGTTAGCAGACGAGGGCTACCTCCTCTGGGAGCTGTGGGAGTAGGGCCAGCCATCACAGGGGCCAGCAAGGTTGCAGGCCATGCCACAAGGAGCCAGGAACCTCCTCTAGGAGCTGGAGGGGGAGGAGCAGCCATAGACACCACAGAAGCACCCTGCAGGTCTTCACACAGAACCAGTGAGAGAAGGGAGGGCCCCAAACATCAACAGCACAGAAACCCAGCTAGGCTACTAGAGGCCCAGCCTACCTGGGGGCTGACACTCAGAATCAGCCCTGACTGTGACAGTCATAGGCCCTGCCACTCCAAGACCACACAGCCTGACTGTAGACTTCGGAGACCTGACCAAGATAAAGAGGCAGATTCAGGAAATGGATCGCTGCTAATCTCAAGCACCTCAGTTACACCAAGAGCTACATGAACTATTAATCCCTAACATATCCTTCTCAAAAGTTACTTCCAACCCTCACAATTAGTATATTTTAAGGAAATACTGTTTATACCGTAGTGTATCCCAACTCACATATTTTTACTCCTCCCCTATCTCAATCCACCTAAATACCCAAGACCTTCCTCCTACTTTTGATTTAAAGTCTACTCACTCTCCTGCTACAACGCATTCCCAGTCCTCAATCTAAGTATTCCTCCCCTCCCCAGCCACCTAAACCTTTTCTTTATTTTTTATTTTATTTTATTTTTCTGCTAAAAGCACACAGGTCCTAGCTCCACCTGGACCAATCAGGGCTCATTAAGGGTGACCAAGGAGGTAGATGCTGCAACTATATATATAGGCTTATACTGTTCACTCATAATTGAGGCTTTCTGATTCTCCCTCTTCTCATTTCTATAGAACGGATAAGTCGGTTTTCTCTCTCATATCCTTGCTATCTTTGCTACTCCTCAGCACCCTTCAAAATTATCTATACTTTAGTCAACTTAATCATTTTTCCCCTTGTACAACAGTCTTATTATATCTACATCCCTATTAAGACTGGCTCAGTTGCAGCTGAGGTTGTGATTAAGAGTGGGGGTTACCTTGGAAAGTACGGGTATATAATAACGTTCATAGGCAGCCAAAAGGGGGATAAAAAGCGAAAGATATCTCTGAAGGTTTGGTTATTTTGCCTGGATGGGTGGTTCTGTTTTAGGAGCAGCTCAAAAACAGTGTATGAGAAAGGACAGAAGGAATGTCTCTCAATCAGCAAACTGGAAGGAAAGAAGCAACATACATAACCAATCCAAAATATAACCACACAGCCCAAGTTAATGATGTAAAGGCCACCCCAAGCAACAAGTGGAGAAAATCTAAGAGAATGCAACACGGAACTCCACAAATTTCCTAACACAGAAGGGTGCTCCACAAAGGCAGGGAAGCAAAGAAGTTAAGTCCAAGAAAAAAACAAGCAATAACAGACACCCAAAATGGGGAAAAAAATAATCAGTCCACCACCAAAAGGAAAGGAGGAATCCCCAGAAAGATCACCTAATGAAACAGAGGTACACGACATATCAGATATGGAATTCAAAAGAATGATGACAGAGAAGCTCAGTGAGCTCAGCCACATCAAAGAAAACTGTAAACAACTCCAGGAGAACTACAAAGAACTCCAGGGAATTTACAAGGACTTACTGAGAGCTACACCAGCATCAAAAAAGACTTAGAAACTATCAGTAAGAGCCAGGGAAAAATGAAGAATACAATTTCTGAACTGAAGAATACAGTAGAAGGAATCAACAGTAGGTTACAGGAAGCAGAGGACCAGATCAGCGAGCTGGAGAACAATGTAGACAAATATTCCAAGACAGCAGGAGACAATGAACAAAGGCTGAACAAGAATGAAGAGGTTTTAAGAGAGCTGCAGGACAACATGAAACGTACTAATATCCAAATTATAGGGATACCAGAAGGAGAAGAGAAACAAGGAATGGAAAACCTATTCAAAAAAGTAATGATAGAAAACTTCCCTAACATGATGAGTGAAAAATGTTACTCAAGTTCAGGAAGCACAGAGGGTCCCAATGAAGATCAACACAAACAGACCAACTCGAAGGCACATTATAATTAAAATGGCAAATTTCAAAGACAAAGAGAGAATACTAAAAGCATCAAGAGAGAAACGGCAAATAACATATAAGGGGGCTCCAATAGGGCCATCAAATGATTATCTAACAGAAACAATTCAAGCCAGAAGGGAATGGCAAAAAGTATTCCAAGTAATGGGAAAATAAGGCCTGCAACCAAGAATACTCTACCCAGCAAGACTCTCATTCAAAATGGAAGGAGAAATAAGGAGTTTCCCAAACAAAAGAAGACCAAAAGAATACATCTCTACCAAACCAGAATTGCAAGAAATGCTAAAGGGTCTGCTTAAAAAAAAAAAAAAAAAAGAAGAAGAAACAGAGAGAGCCAAAGAGGAACACAGGTACAAAGTGAGAAAATGGCAATAAATAAGTATCGATCAATTATAACCTTAAATGTAAATGGATCAAATGGGCCAATCAAAAGACATAGGGTAGGCAAATAAAGAAGAAAACACAACCCACATATATGCTATCTTTAAGAGACCCAACTCAGAACAAAAGATCGACACAGATTGAAAGTGAAAGGATGGGAAAATATATATCAAGCAAATGGACATGAAAAAAAGGCTGGAGTAGCAATACTTATTTCAGACAAAATAGATTTTACAATGAAGGACATAAAAAGGGACAAAGAGGGACATTTCATAATACTTAAGGGAACAATTCATCAAGAAGAAATAACTCTGGCAATCATATTTGCACCCAAAGTAGGAGCTCCCAAATATATAAGGAAAACCTTGGAGGACTTCAAGAAGGACATAGACAACAACACAATAACAGTAGGGGGTTTTAATACCCCACTATCAACAATGGACAGATCTTCCAAACAAAAAATCACCAAAGATGTGGTGGCATTGAACAACACTCTAGAGGAAATGGACCTAACTTATATATACAGAACCTTTTATCCCAAATAAGCAAAATACACATTCTTTTCAAATGCACATGGAACATTCTCTAAGACAGACCACATGGTAGGTCAAAAGACAAACCTTCACAAATAAAGGAAAATTAAAATCACACAAAGCATCTTCTCAGATCACAATGTCTTGAAACTAGAAACCAATCTCAAGGGAAAAAACCAAAAACACTCTAACTCATGGAGGCTGAATAACATGCTTTTAAGTAATGAATGGGTTAACAATGAGATCAAAGATGAAATCAAAAAGTTTCTGGGAACAAATAACAATTAACACACAACAGCCCAAAACCTATGGGACACAGCAAAGGCAGTGCTCAGAGGGAAATTTATAGCAATACAGGCCTACCGAAAAAGGTCACAAGAAGTTTATAAAAACAACCTAACCATAAAGCTGCAAGAACTAGAGAAGCAACAATAAACAATGCCCAGAGCAAGTAAAAGGAAGGAAATCATCAAGATCAGAGCAGAACTAAATAACTCAGAGATTCAAACTATGATTCGAAGAATCAACAAGTCTAGGAGCTGGTTCTTTGAAAAAATAAAGAAAATTGACAAGCCTTTATTCAGAAAAGGGAGAGGACCCAAATAAAGAGAATCAGAAATGACAGAGGAGAAATCACAACTGATACTTCAGAAATACAAAAGACTGTAAGAAATTATTACAAACAACTATATGAAAAGAAATATGACAACCTGGGTGAAATGGACACATTTCTGGAAATGTATAATCTACCAAAACTGAATCCAGAAGAAGCAGAAAGCCTGAATAGGCCAACAACAACTAGTGAGATTGAAGAAGTAATCCAAAATCTCCCAAAGCACAAGAGCCCTGGACAGGATGGATATACACGTGAATTTTACCAAACACGTAAAGAAGAACTAACTCCTACCCTTCTCAACCTGTATCAATAAATACAGGAAGAGGGAAGACTCCCAAACTCTTACTATGAGGCCAATATTATTCTAATCCCAAAACCAGGTCAAGACACAACTAAGAAAAAAAACTGTAGGCCAATATCTCTAATGAACATAGATGCTAAGATTCTCAACAAAATATTGGCCAACTGGATTCAGCAGTACATTACAAAGATCATACACCATGATCAAGTAGGTTTCATCCCAGGGATGCAAGGATGGCACAACATTTGCAAATCAATACATGTAATACACATCAACAAAATGAAAGACAAAAACTATATGATCATATCAATAGATGCTGAATAAGCATTTGATAAGGTACAGCAACCGTTTACGATAAAAAGACTCAGCAAAATGGGAATAGAGAAAGCATACCTCAACATCATAAAGGCCATATATGAGAAACATGAAGCCAACATCATACTTAATGGACAAAACCTAAAAGCTCTCCCCCTAAGATCAGGAATGAGACAAGGCTGTCCACTTTCTCCACTTCTGTTTAACATTGTCTTGGAAATTCTAGCCATAGCCATCAGAGAAGAAAAAGGAATCAAATGTATCCAAATTGGAAAGGAGGTAGTCCACCTGTCATTATTTGGAAATGATATGATACTGTACATACAAAACCTGATAGGCTCCACCAAAAACCTACTGACCTAATAAGCAAATTTAGCAAAATAGTTGGATATAAAGTCAATATCCAGAAATCAAAAGCATTTTTGTATACCAATAATGAAACAATAGAAATAGAAGAGAAAAAACAAATCCCATTTACCATAGCAACAAGAAAAATAAAGTGCCTAGGAATCAACTGAACCAAGGAAGTAAAAGACCTGTACTCATAAAACTACAGAACATTGAAGAAAGAAATGAAGGAAGATATAAATAAATGGAAGCATATACCATGTTCGTGGATGGGAAGAATTAACATCATTAAAATGGCCATACTACCCAAAGCAATTTATAGATTCAATGCAATCCCAATTAAAATACCAATGACAGACCTCACAGAAATAGAAAAAAATACTTCAAAAATTTATATGGAGCCCAAAACGCCCACAAATAGCCACCACAATCTTGAGAAAGAAGAACAAGGTAAGAGGAATCACAATACCAGACATCAAACAATACTACAAGGCTACTGTCATCAAAACTGTCTGGTACTGGCATAAGAATAGACATATAGATCAATGGAACAGAATTGAGAGCCCAAAAATAAACCCAGGACTCCATGGTCAATTAATATTTGACAAAGGGGGAAGGAACATAAAATGGAGTAAAAACAGTCTCTTCAACAAGTGGTGTTGGGAGAAGTAGACAGGGACATGCAAAAAGATAAAACTAGACCACCAACCTACACCATACACCAGAATAATCTCAAGATGGGTAAAGGACTTAAACATAAGCAGTGCCACCATAAAGGTACTGGAGAAAAATACAGGCAATAAAATGTTTGATATTCTACGCTGAAGTATGTTTACTGATACTTCACCAAGGGCAAAGGAAATAAAAGAACAAATCAACAAATGGGACTATATCAAATTGAAAAGTTTCTGTTCAGCTAAAGAAAACACCAGCAAAATCAAAAGGGAACCAACTCTATGGGAAAACATATTTGCCAATGATACCTCAGACAAGGGTTTGACCTCCAAAATATATAAAGAACTCATGCAACTCAACACCAGGGAAACAGCCCAATTAAAAAATGGGCCAAAGACCTTAACAGATAACTCACTGAGGAAGACATACAAAGGGCCCAGAGGCATATGAAAGAATGCTCAGCATCGCTGGTCATCAGAGAGATGCAAATTAAAACCACAATAAGATACCACCTCACACCTGTCAGAATGGCAATCATCAACAAATCAACAAACAAGTGTTGATGAGGATGTGGGGAAAGGGGAACCCTCATGCACCGTTGGTGAGAATGCAGGCTGGTGCAGCCACTATGGAAAATAGTATGGAGTTTCCTTAAAGAACTAAAAATGGAATTGCCTTTTGATCCAGCAATTTCACTACTAGGATTATACCCAAAGAACCCTGAAACACCAATTCAGAACCTATGTGCCCTTATGTTCATAGCAGCACTATTTACAATAGCCAAGTGCTGGAAACAGCTTAAGTTCCCATCAGTGGATGTTTGGATAAAAAACTTTGGTACATTTACACAATGGAATACTACACAGCAAAAAGAAAGAAGAAACTCCTAACCTTTGCAACAACTGGCTGGAATTAGAAAGTATTATGCTTAGTGAAGTAAGTCAGTCAGTGAAGGACAAATACCATATGATCTCACCCATTACAGGACAATAATGAACAAAACAAACAAGCAAAACAGAACCAGCTATATGAATACAGTGAATAGGCCTTCAGTGGGCAGGGGGAAGCGGGGTGAGGGGGTAGGAAGAGGCAAAGAAGGGGAGCAGTTTAGACAAAAACCTAGTATGGAAGAACCATGGACATGGACAACATGTGGGATTGACTTTGTGGGGGAGTGGGTGGGTGGGGAAGGGGACAGAGGGGAGCATAAAGGGGATGGATGTAATACAACAACAATAAAATTAAATTAAAAAAAAAAAGAAGTGGGGTGATAAATAGTCATTTAGCTAGTTGTTTTTCAAATTATATTTCTAAGGATGTGATAAATACAATGTAGCCATTTCCTTCATTCCATTTTTTCCATTTTATTAAGAGTTTACTAGTTATTATGTTGGATAGACATTTAAAACTAAATACTTTTAGAAGTTACCACATTTGTTCATATGGTTAACATATATACACATATAAGTTACAAAAATGTTTTTTTAAATGTTTCATTATATAAATATAAAGTCTTATGAGAGTATATGCTAAAGCCATAAATCTGTTAGGAGGGAAAATTTACAAATTGATTTACATCAAGCTTGATATCACTATAAACCCTTCGTCTACCCTGACCAGAAAATACATCAAAGTTTAAAAATGGCTAAAACCTCTGAAAAGCCAAATACTCAAAAATATAAATGATTATTCAACTTGAAACAGCAATGAAGTTATCTAAAAATGCATTAGTTTAGAATACACATTTCCAGTGACCATAATTAAGCTATCACCCAGGTGCTCCTGACAAAATACCAGCGCTCCTAAAAAAAGACATCCATGTTTTCTCCCCTGAAGTTAAGACACTGTGATAAATATCCCCTAGGCTAATGCAGCAACTGGAGATGATAGGAGTTTGGTAGTTACACACGTTGCTTTTCCTTTGACAACACCCTTCTATTGATTAATCAATATGGAAATTTAGAAAGATTAGGTAAAAGGCTGGGATTGCCAGATGAGCCTGAAATCTCCTCTTCACCACATGGGGCTGAGGTGCCACACTTGCTCAGTCCAGTCAGCCAAGATGACAGAAATGGGAGCATATGTATCAGCAGCCCACTGACAGCACTCAGCATGATTAGAAAGCAGTCAGCTAGAATATAAGCCTCCAAAACATTAAAAATATACATTATAGGCCTTGGCTGGTGGCTCAGTGGGTAGGTGCTGGCTTGCAAACCCAAAGGTTGCTGGTTCGATTCCCAGCCAGGGCACATAACCAGGTTGCAAGCCAGGTCTCCAGCCAGGTCCGTAGCTGGAGGCAGGTGAAAGGCAACCATACATTGATGTTTCTCTCCCTACCTTCCCCTCTCTCTGAAAATAATAAAAATAAATTCTTTTTAAAAATGTACATTACAGCAAATATAGTTCTTAAAACCATGGAGAAAACCTCAGCTACTATACTGTAAACTTGGTTCAAGCCAACAAATGATAATAAATCTAAAGCAATTGTGTAACTAAAAGAATCAATCACTATACTAATTAGTATGTGTCAGATGTGGGATACCTACACTACTAGGGACCAGGCTATGGTTACTGAAACGTAGGCTTTCTGGTGCTTAATAAAGGTAGTGTTAAAAACCATCCAATGGCTTCCCATTGCTGTTAGGGTCAAGTCCCCAGTTCTTAAAAGGTTGTACCTCTTTCTATTGTTCTCCAGGCTTGAAACAGCCCAGCTTATCAGGTTTCTTGAACACACCACTATTTCCTGCCCTACCTACTCTACTTCTGGTTATCAGCTACAAATGCTCACTTCTTATCCTCCCAGACTCTGTAGCCCCTTGTTAAGTAGCCTTATACTTCTCTTTCATTGTACTTTTCATGACTGCAATTGTTTGTGTAGTTACTTATTTAATGTATATCTTCCAGTATGTTACAATTTGGAAGGTGGGATATATATCTTTTTCACCTCCAAACCTCTGTGATCTTACGTAAGCCCTGTGACACTGTAGGTATTGAGTAAGAGTGAATCACACAGCTCACCCTGCCTTGTGTGAGCAATGGCTACATCACAATGAATCAATCCAGCTGTTCTTTCTTATCTAACTGGACCAGCTAATGGACATATCTTGTAAATAAGGCATTGAGACTTGCCTCCATCCCTGATTACACCATGACGAGGAGATAGTGACCAGGTGAAATGACAAAGAGGTGGACAGGCAAAGTAACTTGGTAGGAATTTAGTATTCCACAGTCATAGAATCAGGAATTTTAAACTTGGAAACGATTGTTGACCTAAACAAAGAGGTAAACTGAGGCAAGCTCAAATGACCAGAAGTTAAGTTTATTCATGTATAGCAGGGGAATTGTAATTCATGAAACACATGCAGGCAGGTCCATTGAAGGTTTGAGGTGGGATGTATTTATAGACAAGTGTAACAGGGGAAAGTCCAGCCAGCATCCAAGCAGTAAGTTCACATGCTTGTGGATGGGCAGAGAGTCTTCATGAATTTTCATTGGTGGAGGATAAGCCGCAGTCTTCTGGAAATCAGGCATCTACTGAAATCAGTCTCAGTTCTTAAATTCTAAGGGCCCATGTATGACAGTCTCCATTTCATATTCTCTGGTTCCATTTTAGATTGAAATCCTTACATAGCCTTTAATGAGCATTTAATATTATTTGTGTTTTCTTTTTTCTTTTCTTGATCTAGATAGAAGCATGTCTATTTTATTGTATACGTTACATGCTGTTGAGTCAGGTCTGACTCCTGGCGACCCTATGAATAAATGACACCCACAATGTCCTGTCCTCAGCAGCACTGCTCAGCTCCTGTAGACTCATGCTTATGGCTTCTTTTATGGAGTCAATCCATCTTATTTTTGGTCTTTCTCTTTTCCTCCTGCATTCTATTTTTCCCAACATTATGGTAGTTTTGTCAAATAACCACCTACTGATGAGTTCTTTTAAGATCTTTTCTGTAATTCTTGTTTGTTTATTTTTAAAGAATTGAAAAGGAGATCAAAACTACAGACATAGTAGAGACGTTCAAAGTCACAAATGAATATTATGACCTATTTAATAACAAATTTGATAACTAGGATTAAATGGATAATTTTCACTTGAGACAAAAAAATCAATGACTGTACCAAGTTGAATTATCAGTCAAATCTTACAACAAAAGTGTTAAATTCAGATGATTCACAGCACCACTTTATCAAATATTTAAGATAAAGATAGTTGCTTTAGTAACATCAATTGTTTCATGAAAACATAAGAGGAAGAAAACTCAACTACTTTTATGAGGCTACTATAAACTTTAAGCCAAAGCAGGACAAGCACAGAATTTATTTTAAAAGCTGTAGAGCAATTTCACCTTACAAACTACATGAAAAAAACCTAAATGTAAGTTCAGTAAACACAATTCAATAGCATACTAACAAAATGTTACAAAAGGACCAAATTTTTACAAAATAATGGGAGCGATTTAAAATCAAACTAATCTACTAATTGACAAACAGTATGAAAAGAAAATCATGTGATTTTTCAGACAGGATGCATTTGACAAGTAATATATAAGAAAAAAAAATTGGCAAAGTATAAAAAAAAGGTAAAATCCTTAACAACATATTTAGTAAAAACCTATAGCAAACATTTAATGTTAAATATTTTTAGGAGCATTCCTATTAAAGTTAAGAGTAAGATATCCACTCTCATCCTTGCTCTGACTCATTATGAATCCTAACCAAGGCAATAAACAGGAAAAGCTATGAACTAAGTGAACTGGAATAAAACAGGCAAAATTTGTGATCCTAAACTTAAATCTTTTGTACCAGTTATATGACTTGGACAAACTGCTTAATCTCTGCTTTCAGTTTTACCTGAAAATGGAGGTATGATTAGTATCTACCTCTATAATAATAATAATTATTATTTTTTAATAATTATTTTTCATATACAGTTGTATTATACATACAATGCATAAAACTTAAAGTGAATGAAATGGAGATGCGTGTATCACCATGGCTAAAATTAAAAACCATGTAGAGTTTTTGTAAAATGTAAATTTTAATAAGATATTTGCAATATGATATTAACACAAAGTTAAAAAACAGGATAATAATTTTTATGTGTAAACTGTATTAAAATAGATGTGAGAAGGCTACATATACTGAGCTTTAGAACAATGATTACCTCTAGGGAAGGAGGGAAAAGTATTAAAACAACTTCAACTTTATCTTTAAGATACAAAAGAGCTCAGGTTCAACTGATTTGTGCAGCTAATGCACTGGGTGACTTCTCCATGCTAGAACTGTTGGCTGGGTTTGGGTAAGGTGGGCGGTATTATACACACCCCAGTTTTAAGGTCAGCCCACTTATACTTGATTCCCTTCATGTTGATTGATGGTAAACATCTCTTCTGTTATTGGAGGGTAGCAAAATAAGATACTTTGGGATAAGGATGATTTTCAGCTAAAGACAACTGAGAAGCTGATACAAGAAAAGCTCTCAGGCCTTCCCTGATTTGCCTAATGTCAGGGCATAAATTTGCAAACTCCCTTCTCTACTACTAAGGACAGGAGTTAATTACTAGAGACAACTTTGGGCTCTTATCAGTCCAGAGGTGGCACCAGGAGTCTACATAACAAACTTCACTAACTAGTTTTTATTTTTAGTAAGTTTCCTATATGTTTACCTTTCCATAATTTTCCACCCCTACAGACTCAAACTACTTTTTCTTTGTTTTATCACTACTCTAAAAATTTATTATACTTTTTCTAATTTGCTACATAAGCCCAAATTCTAACCCAGTGTTTTGAGTTACTCATCTCTGGCTATTCCTATGTGTTACATGTGTAATGCACATGGTGATAAATTTGTTTTTCTCTTTATCTTGTTACAGAGACCCAGGAGAGACCTAGTAGAGGGAGAAATAGACTTTTTCCTCTCCTACATTATCCTTACATTTATTGTATTGCGACTACCTCTAATGGTCTTGGAATAATATCCTTATTTTATTAGGTTGGGCTAATCCTAGGGATTTATAAATGTGTTTCACAGTTTGCCCATCTTTACCTCCTATCTGCCATTTATTGCCACTGTCAACCCAAGAACTGTTTTCTTCCCTGTTGGAGTAATCATGGAATTATGTCTGTGCCCAACTTCAGGCCACACAACTGCACTAAACACCTCTTTTAGCCTCATTTCCCTGCCATCGTGTCCTCCAGACCAGCACTAATGTCTGACTCATCCGTGTAGCCCAGCAGCATAAGTACCAGTGGAAATCTTGTTGAACTGACCACACTATAAGGTTTACGTCTATTTCCCAAGTTTTCCAGGAAAGTCTGGATTTTCAAAAATAATAATTATGGTTCCAAAGAGGACAATTCTACATGTCATCTGGGTCACATAAATTTGATTTTCAAAGATGTTATTATTCTTCCCTTTCCTTTTCTTTGAACAGCTTTGTTTAGTAAATTTTACTCCCCTGTCCCTCTGCCTCCCCATCACCTTCCCCTTTTTCCCTTTAAAAGGATCACACATCCCTTCTGACCTTAGGCTCGACTTGCAGCTGAAACCGGTGGCAATTTAACTGCCAGAGTCCAGTTACTTAACAATGTCCTATTTAATTGGCTTTATTCTGTACTTTTCCTAGATTATTTAGGTAAAAAAATAATTAATTTGTTGGTGTATTCTTACTTAAAAAAAAAAAAAAAAAGCATTTAAGGCTATAAAGTTCCCTTTCTGTACCTCTTTAGATATACCCCCAAGCTTATTCTTTCCATAAATTTTCTTTCTTGAATTCTATTGGATTGATCACTCTTTTATTTATTTATTTATTTATAAAGATTTTATTCATTATTTTTAGAGAAAAGGGAAAGGAGGGAGGAAGAAAGGGAGAGAGACATCAATGTATGGTTGCCTTTCACCTGCCTCCAGCTATGGACCTGGCTGGAGATCTGGCTTGCAGCCTGGGTATGTGCCCTGACTGGGGATCAAACCAGCAACACTTGTGTTCACAGGCTGGTTCTCAATCCACTGAGCCACACCAGCTAGGGCACTGATCAATATTTTAAAATACTGTAATATTCCCCTCTTCAGTTAAAAAAGCTCCAAGTTGTATTTCTATTCTTTAAGGCACACACACATAAATAAAGCCTAAATTTATGTAGGGTCTCTATTCAGCTCCTAAATAAGACAGGAACCTTAGTTTCACTTAACAGATCCTACATCCAACTATTAGAATTTTATCTTTTAAAAAGCAAACATAAAATAATGTTATCTAAAGCAATAGTTAATTTTAAGTTAAAATTGTTTCTAATTCTCTATTTTTATCCCACCTATTTATTGGGAGACTATTTTCCATGGGGTTTCTCCACAACATGTAATGGCTTGCATAACAGCCTTTAAATACAGAGGGAGTCCCTCCCTTGTGGGTAGAGAGCAGATTTGTTTCTCCACCAGGGTAATAAAGAAAACATCTCCCTCAAGGTTTCTAACAACCTCTTTAAAAGATTGGAAGGAAAACAAGCAAACAAATACAAATGAACAAACAAAAGAGTGAAAGGTTCCTAAACTCCAGGGTTTTCAGCTGTGCTCTAAACCCAGCTTGTGAGCCAGCTCTGCTTCACATCACCCTTTTAGGATTTGGGGGGTTAGGAGAACTAATGGGAACAGGAAACTCATGCTGCCTCCATGCTGTGAGTAATCAAGTTCTTTGTCTCTGACCCAGGAGGCTCAGGTCATTCTGCTGGCAGCCATGAATCTGTGGCAGGCTATTTTCTTAACTTTGCAAGTATGATAAAATCTTAGACCTCTCAGTTACTGAAGCAGCCTTCCTTCTTTCTCACTTTTCTTTCAGGTGAATATCGTTTAACAGTTTTTTCAGTGAAAGCATATAGAAAGTAAACCTCTCTCAGTATTTGTATGTCTGCAACACTCACACTTAAATAATTTGATAGGGCACAAAACTGTAAGTTTATTTACTTATTGTCTCTCCCCCAGCACTTTAAAAATATTTTTCTGCACCTATTAGTAAAGGTGGCAAGTCTGCAGCCAGTCAATGTTGTTTCTTCCTAGAGAATCTGTCTTTTAGTCCTAGCAGTTTTAAAGAATGTTATCTTGATCCTCAAGGCTCTGCATTTTGATTCTGATTATGCCAGACCTGCATTTATCTTTCTTTTTAATCTGCTCAGTATTCAATCAGAGGGTCCATGTCTTGTTCCAATTCAGAAAAATCCCAGCTCTTACTTCTCTGCAATTCCTTTCATTGTCTTCTTAACCTGCAATAATACATATTGCAAAGCCTCTTGATCTATCTCCTATTTTTCTTTACTGATCTGTTTCAGGTTTTTCATCTGTATGTATTTGTGCTGTATTTTGGGTGAATTCTTCAGTAACAGCTTCTTACTTACTAATTCTCCCTCTAATTGAGTCTAGTCTCATCTGTTTTTTTTTCCCCTTCATTTCAATAAATCTATTACTCATCTCTAATATTTCTAAGTTTTTCATATCTAATTACATTTTATTCTTGTTTGGTTTTCCCCCTTATTCAGAATTTCCTGTTCCTCTTCTTGTTTTTTCTTTCAATGGTTATTATTCCTACATCAACCTCCTTGAGGGCATTATGCAGTTTAAAAAAAAAGAATGCTTTCTGATTTTGCTTTAACCTCTAGTGAATTCAGATTCAGATTGTTGATTTGGTTGTCTGACACTAAGGTTGGAGTTCTTCATAGGTTTTGGATTATGTGTATGCAGGCTCACTTGTATGGGGGAAAACTGCTTTTTGTTGCATGAATCACCCCTCCTTGGTTATTTCCACAGTTCCTCTATTTGCATTCATAACTCAAGAATCACTACTCATCAAAGAGATGCAAATTAAATCCACAATGAGGTAACACCTCACACCTGTCAGAATGGCCATCATCAACAAATCAACAAACAACAAGTGTTGACAGGATGTGGGGAAAAGGGAACCCTGGTGCACTGTTGGTGGGAATGCAGGCTGGTGCAGCCACTATGAAAAACAGTATGGAGTTTCCTTAAAAAACTAAAAATGGAACTGCCTTTTGATCCAGCAATTTCAGTACTAGGATTATACCCGAAAAACCCTGAAACACCAATTCAGAAGAACCTATGTACACCTATGTTCATAGCAGTGCTATTTACAATGGCCAAATGCTGGAAACAGCCTAAGTGCCCATCAGTGGATGACTGGATCAAAAAACTTTGGTACATTCACACAATGGAATACTACACAGCAGAAAGAAAGAAGGAATCCTAACCTTTGCAACAACATGGATGGAACTAGAAAGTAGTATGCTTAGTGAAATAAGCCAGTCAGTGAAAGACAAATACCATAGGATCTCACCCATTTCAGGACAAAACAAGACAAACAACAAGCAAAACAGAGAACCAAATACATGAATACAATGAATAGTCCTTCAGTGGGCAGGTGGGAGGGGGAACGGGGAGGAGGAAGACATCAATGTATGGTTGCCTTTCACCTGCCTCCAGCCACAGACCTGGCTGGAGACCTGGCTTGCAACCTGGTTATGCACCCTGGCTGGGGAATTGAACCTGCGACCTTTGGGTTTGCAGGCTGGTGTCTTTCCACTGTGCTACCAGCCAGGGCCTCCCAAATGTCACTCTTTATTAGCATATGATACAATATACATGTATGTTTATATACTGTGCATTCATATTAGAAACGGATACTGCTGTCCTTATAAAAAGGGGAAATTTGATCAGAGGAATGGTGGTGTGAGAAATCCCCTTGGTCTCCTCCTATGAAATTTCAACAAGTTGATCAGCTATAACTCAACAAAGGATTCCATGCCCAACATATTGGCATACTTGAGGGATGAATACTTTGAAACAACTAAAGGAGGGCAAATGGGAACAAACAGGACAGGTGAGAAGTGGGGAGGAGAACTCAAATAGGCCACATGAGCAGCCCAGAGTTCTCCTGTGGGGTCAGCTTGGAAAGGGGAGCAGGTTGGCTGTAGATAGTGCTTCCTTCAACTAGCCAGAAGGAGCAGTGAGTCTGGGTGGACACTCCTGCTGGAGTGAGAGGTGCGAACTATGGCTGAAGCAGCCAAGAGGCATGGGCAAGGACACAGCCACCACTGTTGGCCATGGCAGTTGGCATTCCAAACAAAGAAATGGAGTCACGGAGCCCTGAAACCTTTTAGCGTCCCAAGACTCAACTCTTGTAACCCTTGGTGTTGGGTTTCACAGCATGTTATTGGCAAACCCCAGAACTATTTCATAAGAATCACTATTTCCCCCAATGACTGCTCTTTAGTTGGGGCATGGGGGTGGGGATCCTGTGGAGGTTGCCATTACTCAGAAGGCAAAACAAACCACACCCATAAACTTCACTGCTATATGCGGCTATTCTGACAGTCTGATAGCAGCCATAGAGGTTAGGGTTGGGATTTCACAGATCTTAAAAACTTGTGGTTCAGCCCCACCAACTGAAAAACTGTAGAAAGACTTCTTCATAGAAATCTGCTAGTGAAGCACAATTAATACAGATGCCTAGACAGAAAAGGAGCACATCAAATGCCATAAATAAGGTAGCTAGGCAACTCAGGTAATGAAAAATCTCCAGAAAGCAAACTGGAACATATGGAAATATATAAATGATAGAGAATTCATAATTGAAGTTCTGAAAATACTCAATGAGATGTGAGAATATACAGATAGGCAATTTGATGCACTCAGAAAACAAATTAATGAACAAAATGAAAACTTTACCAAAGAGAATGCAACTTTAAAAAAGAATCAAGCAGAAATCTTGGAGATGAAGCATTCAATAAAGGAGATCAGGAATGAACTACTGAGGAAAGGAAACAAAGCCAACCAGATGGAGGAACGAATTAGTACTATCAAAGATTAGAATCTAAAAATGATGCAGAAGAACGAAGAGAGACCTTACCATAAAAAAGAAATGAAGGCCCTGGCTGGTGGCACAGTGAACAAGGTGCCATCCTGCAAACCCAAAGGTTGCTGGTTCAATTTCCCAGCCAGGGCACATAACCAGGTTGCAAGTCATGTCTCCAGCCAGGCCCATGGCTAGAGGCAGGTGAAACGCAACCATACATTGACATTTCTCTCCCTCTCTGCCTCTCTCCCCTTCTCTCTCTCTGGAAATAATAAATAAAATCTTTAAAATAAATAAATATATTAAAAAAAAAGAGAAATACTGTATACATGCAACTTTCTTTTTCATAAGCCTAATGGTAGACATACACACACACACACACACACACACACACAAACTGAGTACATAGCTTAAAAAAGAGGAAACAGAGAAAAGCAGCATGGAATACCACCAAACAAAATCAACAGACAGAAACACTAAGGAAAAGAGCAAATGGAGGCAAAGAGTTACCAGAAAACAAAGGTTAAATGGCTATAGGAAGTCCTCATACATTAACAAGCACCCTAAATATAAATTCTCCAATAAACAGGTACAGAGTAGCAGACTGAATCAAAATACAAAATTTAACCATATGTTCCCATCAAGAGGCACATCTAAGCTGCAAAGACAAAGGTAGATTCAAAGTGAAGGGGTGGAAAAAGACCCTCCAAACAAATAACATCCACAGAAAAGTAGGTCATAGCCATACTTAGATCTGATAAAATAGACTTCAACATAACAAAGGTAACAAGAAACAAAGATAGACATTTTATAATGATGAAGGGGACACTACATTGATAAGACATAACACTTCCTAATATATATGCACCCAATTAGGGAGTGCTGAAATATACAAAGCAACTACTCACAGAACTAAAGGGAGAAACAGGCTAAAACACAATCATAGTTGGGGACCTTAATACTCCATTGACAGTTCTAGATAGATCCAAATGGAAAATGCATAAAGAAATATCAGCTTTATATGACACATTAGACCAAATGGGCATAACTGGCATACACAGAGCCTTTCATCCCAGAACACTGGATTATACATTCTTCTCTAGTGCACATGAAACAGTCTCAAAGATAGACCATATGTTGACTCACAAAACTAGCCTCAAAAAATTCAAGAAGATTGAAATTATACCAAGCATATTCTCTGACCACAATGCCTCAACATTAGAAATCAACTGCAAAAAGGAAGTAAAGAAACCCACAAATATGTGGCAATTAAACAACACACTACTAAAAAATGACTGGGCGAAAAGAAGCAATAAAAGGTGAGATCAAAAGGAATATAGAGACAAATGAGAATGACTACACAACATACCAAAACTTCTGGGATGCAGCAAAGCAGTAATAAATGGGAAGTTTATATCATCACAGGCCTATCTCAAGAAATAAGAGAAATCTCAAGTAAACAAGTTAACAATCCATCTTAAAGCTCTAGATAAAGAAGCATAAAAGCAACCTAATGTACGTGGAAGAAAGGAAATAATAAAAATTAGAACAGAATTGAATGAAATAGAGAAAAAGACTATACAAAAAATTAATACAACAAGAGCTGGTTCTTTGAAAAGATTAATAAAGTTGACAAACTCCTGGCTAGATTCACTAAGGAAAACAGAGAAAGAACCATACACACAAAATCAGAAGTGAAAGAGAAGCAGCACATATATCACAGAGATATAAAGGATCATACTAGAATACTATGAAAGACTCTATGCCACCAAATTCAGTAACATAGAATAAATATATAAGTTCCTTAGAAATATATAACCTTTCTAGACTAAATCATGAAGAATTGAAAAATTTAAATAGACCATCAGCAGTGAGAACACTAAAGCAACTATCAAAAACCTCCCCCAAAGTAAAAGTCCAAGACCAGACAGCCTCACCAGTGAATTCTACCAAACATTCAGATTTCAAATCTACTGTATTCTTCTCAGACATTTCTAAAAAACTGAAAAAGAGGCAACACTTCCTAACATATTTTATAAGGACCTGAGACCATAATCTGGCAAGGATAACACATAAAAAAAGAAAGCTACGGATCAATATCTGACGAATACACATGTAAAAATCCTAAACAAAATACTGGCAAATTGAATACCATAATATATTAAAAAATAATATATCATGAGTAAGGGGAATTTATTCCAGGAGCACAAGAATGATTCAGCATAAGCAAATTAATCAGTGTAACATAACATACTAACAATAAATAAATAAAAATCGTATACTCTTATCAATAGATGCAGAAAAGGCATTTGATAAAATACAATATCCACTTATGAAAAAAACACTCGATGAAATGGGAATAAAAGCAAAGTACCTCAAAATAATAAAGTTCATATATGACAAACTCTCAGTGAATAAAGTAAAAGTGTCACTTTTTGCAGATGACATAATTCTGTACATAAAACACCCTAAAGGCTCCATCAAAAAACTATTAAAAACAATAAAGAAGTACAGTGACATTGTAGAATATGAAATCAATGTACAAAAATCCATTGCTTTCCCCATATACTAAAAACAAAACTTCTAAAAAAGATATTAACAAAAAACTATTCCTTTTGCAATTATAACCAAAAGAATAAAATACCTAGGAATAAACTTAGCAAAAGATTTGAAAGAACTGTATACTAAAAACTATAAAGCATCACAAAAAGAAAAAACACTCCATATTTATAAATTGAAGGAATCAACCTAGTTAAAATAGCCATATTACCCAAAGCAATACACAGATTTAATGCAATTCCCTTCAAAATCCCAATGTCATTTTTAAAAAATAGGACAAAAAAATCATCAGATTTATATGAAGCCACAAAAGACCCTGAATAGCCAAAGTGATTCTGAAAAAAAAAAAAAAAAAGAACAAAGCCTAAGGTATCACACTATCTGACTTCAAATTACAACACAGAGCTACGATATTCAAAACAGCAAAGTTTTGGCAGGGAAACAGACACATGCAGATCAATGGAACAGAATTGAGAGCCCAGACATAAAACAGTATGTATGTGGTCAGATAATATGTGACAAAGGAGCCAGAAGCACACAAAATGAGAAAAATAAACTTCTTCAATAAATGGTGCTGGGAAAATTGAAAAGCCATGTGCAAAATAATGAAACTAGATTACATTTGTCCACCTGTACAAAAATTAATTCAAAATGAATCAAAGACCTAAATGTAAGATATGAAACAATAAATTACATAGAAGGAAACATAGGTACTAAACTTACGGACTTTCATTGTGAAGAACATTTTATGAATTCCACCCCCAAAATAAGGGAGGTAAAGGCAAAAATAAGTGAATGGGACTATTTTAAATTAAAAAGTTTCTCCACAGCAAGGGAAACCTACAACAAAACAAAAAGGCAACTGACCACATTTGCAAATAACAGCTCCAATGAAAGTTTAATATCTGAAATATATAAAGAACTCAAACTCAACATCAAACAAACTATCCAGCTGGAAAATGGGCAGAGCATCTGAATGGATGCTCTCCCAAGAAAACATACAAATGGTGAACAGATATATAAAAAAATGGTCAATTTCACTAGCTATGAGAGAAATGCAAATTAAAACTACAATGAGATACCACCTCATACCTGGGAATGGCTATTATCAATAAGGCAAGTAATCACAAGTGTTAAAGTTGTGGAGAAAAAAGAACCTTCATTCACTGCTGGTATAAATGTAAACTGGTACAGTCACTATGGAATACCATATCGAAGTTCCTCAAAAAATTAACAACAGAATTACTGAATGATCCAGCAATCCCTCTCCTGTGTATCTATCCAAAAAAAAACACTTGCAAATATGTATTCACAAAGATATATGGACCCCTATGTTAACTGCGGCATTATTCACAGTGGCAAAAACATGAAGACAGCCAAAATGCCCTTCAAGAGAGGATTGGGTAAAGGTGTGATACGTGTATACAACAGAATCTACTTGGCAATAAGCAAAGCTGAAATTCTCCCATTTGTGACAATATGAATGGACTTTGAGAATATTATGCTAAGTGAAGTCAGAAAAAGCTAAGAACCATATGATTTCACTCACATGTGGGATATAAAACCATGCTTGTGAACATAGACAGCAATGTGGTGGCTGCCAGAGGGAAGGGATTAGGGGGTGTTGAGGGTACAGGGGGGTCTATTATATAGTGATAGAAGATAGTGTGAATGTAGGTGATGAGTAAACAGTGAAATATACAGATCTAGTACCACAGAAATGCACACATGAGACCTATATGATCCTATTTGCTACTGTCACCCAATAAATTTAATAAAAAGTGGGGGAAACTTGAACACAGAAACATATACACAGGGAAAAAGTCATGCGAGGATGCGTCTACAAGAAAAGGAATGCCAAGGATTGTCAGCAAACCACCTAAAGGTAGAAGAGATATTGACCAGATTCTCCTCATACCACATGATTCCTCAGAAGAAATCAACCCTGTTGACACCTTGATCTTGGACATTCAGCCTCCAGAACTGAGACACCAGATTCTGTTAAGACACCAGTGCTAACCCCTTTTGTTCCTTTTCTGGTGTGTGGGAGGACCACCATGGGGAGATGGCACCTGTGGTTATTCTTCTTTCATTGCATAAGTGACAAACTGTCTACATCTCAAGGTAGTTCGCTGTATCTATATCAGCCAAGTCAGTCAGGCCTGGGCCTTGACTTTGCTTGGTACGTTCACAGGCTTGAGGTATAATCACTCACCTCACAGTTTCTTCCTCTATAAAATGGAGATAGTGCCTCTGTCAGCAAACTGCAGTGAAGGTAATACGAAGTAATAGTCACAAAGCACATTATCATTTTCTAGCCCAAACACTACTTGAACAATTCAACCGATGCACAGTTTTGGCAGTTGTCCATGACCCAGTTATAAGTCATAAACTTGCCAAAGTTTATGGGGAGGGGACAGGGATGTCTAAAAAGTGAGATTTTGGCTTAACAAGATTATTCCATCTTAAATGGCCTCTTGTTGCAGGTTCACTCCCACCCCCCATGTTTAAAATACAAATGACTCCATGTACCTTCTACGGTTAAAATCCTCAAAGACTCCCTTCTTACACTTCTATTATAAAATCAAAATTCTTCATCTCTTGTGCCTATTCATAAATATTCACAAGGAAGATAACCATGTGTTGTCAGTTGGTACTTTTATTCCAATGAAGTCTGTTTCTGTGTCAAAATCTTCTTCTTAACTTAAATGTTCCTCTCTCTTTTTTTTTTTTTAAAGATTTTATTTTATTATTTTTAGAAAGAGGGGAAGGGAGAGAGGCAGAGAGGGAGAGAGACATCAATGAATGGTTGTGTTTCACCTGTTTCTAGCCACAGGACCTGACTAGAGACCTGGTTTGCAACCTGGTTATGTGCCCTGGCTGGGGAATCGAACCTGCGACCTTTGGGTTCGCAGGCCGGCACCTTATCCACTGTACTACCAGCCAGGGCTCCTCTCTTTTTTGATGTTGCTGAGGCAAGAGAACAAGAGTATCATCCTCCCAAATGCAGCTTTTCTTTACTAGTCAAGTGTTATGAAGCCAGTCTCTGTTTTCCTCCTTTTCGGCAAAGCAATTTCATATATTTATACATATATTTTTATTTATTTATTTGGGGTGTTTAAAATTTATCTGACACACACTCTAACAGAGTTCTGACATTGTCAAGGTGACTTTCAGTCAGCTTTGAACCATGGTCAAGTTTAGGAGGGTTTTTTGCAGCTCCTCTGGGTACTGCTCCTCTTTCTAGATCACAACTCATGTCCCCTTGGTTTTCGTTGTGATTATGTTCTTTAACAGTTACCTTTTCATGGGGTGCCAGGGACTGTGCTGGGCACTTTAGTATATAGTATATCAGCTCATTAATGTGCAGCACAATGCTAAAATGAGATGGCCACTATTCCCACTGCGGTCATGAGGAACCTATTGGTTATAGCCCAAGGTCAAAGAGCAGGTAAATAGCAGAGCTAAGGTCAAAAGCAGGGCCAACTTGTGCTCTTAACTCCTACACTTTAAGGCCTCCCATTTAAAACTAAGAGCTCAAAGGAAATCACTTTCTATTACCTTTTCCAGAAGCTGCCTGTTCAGCCCAATTAATAATTGTGTAAATAAGACCAAATCTAACATTTATCCCTCTGGTGCTTTCCATGACAGTTCCTTTTCAAATGATTCACTTAACTTTTAGATTAATTATCTTGATTTATAAGCACTTCCAGTTAATTTACAGTCCATGTGATTATTTTCTTATCTAAATTAACTTAATAATCAGTTTTATCTATAAAAATAGTATGCTCAATTAGTTTGCTCTATATTTAAATGTTTGATGGCCCTTACTTAAATTCCACCTATCCATTTTATAAGAAAAAACTGCTTATCACAGGTTTGTACTTTTCAAATTCAGGTTGTAACTCATGATTCCATGCTGCCTTGATGTTACAGATTTTCTCACTTTGTTCCAATGCTTTAATTCTTACTTAATTTCCCCAAATGCCAGGAGCACACAGTATTGGCCAGAGGTGGGCATATCCCTACTCTGGTAACTTTTCTTTACTTCACTGGGAAACCACATGAAACCCACCAGGTTTTAAGCATTCTTATAGACTTTCAGGAATTTTCCAATATTTGCTCTTAACTTTTGATAGAATTTCAGTTCTGTTTGAAGATACACAGGAAAAAAGAGGTTCCCTAATAAAATCCCATGGAACAATCATTTTGACAACCTTGCATTAAATTAACTGTCTACGTTCCCATATCATGGCCCCCGCAATTACTGAACTCCTTAAGAGCAGAAACAGAATTTCAAATAGTTTTGAATCTTCTCAAATTGACTTTAAAGTTCCGGAACACTTTTTCTAACACAAACCATATACCACTATGTGTTAGAAAAAGAAAGCTGCACTCTGTAGGCTGTTAGCAGAGTGAGCAGGGCGAGCTCCGCTGCATGCAGCCCCACAGTCTTCACGAGGCCTTTGGAATCAGAACAAGGGTTTAGTGCCCTGCTCGAATGTAATGGTGTTTAACTTAAGCGGGGAAAAAAAGACAGGAAAAAGTAAGCCTTGGTAATTTTTGCTTAAATAAAATATCGTATGTGCCTCTGGTTAAAGAAGGCATTGAACAAAGGATGGGGGCCGGCAGCCCAGATCACTACCATAGAGCACTGGCTGAGTAGCTGACACAGAATACAAATTCTAAAGATAAAGGAGTATTTTTTCAGGGTGATAAAATGTTCTAAAATTGATTGTAGAGCTGGTTGCATATATCTGTGACTACACTAAAGATCACTGAATCACACAATTTAAATGGATAAATTGTGCAATATGTGGATTATATCTCAATAAATTATGAAAACAATAAAGAAATAAACTTACTGATAGAAGAAATAAAGGTCTCTAGAAATGGAACACTGCTATTTCCTATTGCCTCTATTTCATCTTCAAAATTTATTAAAGACTTCATCTCTTAAATTCATTTTTTCAGATTAAATAATTTAGCCTTTGTAAGCCAGCATTACTTCTGTACTCTAGTTTACTCCTCTCAGAAGTAAAATATTTGTAGAAGTTTGCCCAATCATTTAAATCGTCCATGAAATTTATTGTCTGAATCTTCCCGGCCTTATACAATCTTTGTATTTTGTGAGATCACATGTAGTTTTATGATTATAATTTTTCTAGTTAATCATGTTTAATAGAAGACATATTTCCCTTCCGTGTGCCTTAAATACGTGAACAGAGGCCCTTGATTTAAAAATACATAATGAAAAAATAGGTCTATTAATGCTCAACCACAAATTTAGCCCCCAAATGATCCATGTTTAGCTCATGAACCCCATGAGCTGGCTTGAAATTTCTTTTCGCACTTTATGTCATTTTGCAATCTCTACAAGCCTTCCATTATGTTAGGGACTGTATATGCTGTGAGCTAAAACAGTGCCAGTTAGAGAAAGTAGGTTGAACTACCTGAATTTATACAGAGCTGGCTTTCTGACTATTCTAATGTTCAGAAGAAAATGAGTAAGACAAAAATCAACCTAAAAAACTTCAGATATCTGATTGCCAATGGCTTGTTCAAAATTTTAATAACGATAAATGTTTGATTCTCCTAGACAGGAAGACTTTCTTCCTCACCCTACCCTTTTCACCCATACCCCTTATACTACACATGTTAATATTTCTCCCTGACTCCTATAACACCAAAATACCAAAGAATCAACACTGTTTCTGTTGCTTCTCATCAAAAGACCCCACCGGACAGAAATCCACCATGTCTTGTGTCTAAAGCTTTGTTCTCCATCCTGTTTGATAACATTAGTGCCCAGGGGAGATGGGTTAAACTAATTACTTCTGAAAACATTTATTGATTTGAGTTCTCCAGAATATAGTCCAATATCAACTCCTGGCTACAGGACAGAAATAGGAAACAAAAGGCTAATTGCAACCACCTAAATTTTTAAGAGAAAATATTGTAGCTGTTTTAGCAAGGAGAGGGGAAACGGGGGGATGAGAGGAGATGGGGAAGGAGACACATGAGATGCAAAGCACTCATGACAGTCATCATAGCTGGGTGGTGGCTTCATAACATCATTAAGTTATGATGTTCATAACTTAAACATATTATTTTCCAAATACCAAATGTTAGGTAAAAAGAAAATTAAAGCAAAGAAGATATCAATGTTTAGTCATTTATTGGAGAAATTATGTAATGGCTGGAAACACAGGCTCTAGTTTGAGCATGCACATTTTTTTTTGCATGCACAACTTTTTAAATTTTTAAAAAAGATTTTATTTATTATTTTCAGAGAGAGGGGAAGAGAGAGAGGCAGAGAGGAAGAGAGACAACAATGTATGGTTGCCTTTCTGCTGCCTCCAGCTACAGACCTGGCTGGAGACCTTGCTTGCAACATGGTTAAGGTGCCCTAGCAACCTCTGGGTTTGCAGGCCAGCACCTTATCCACTGTGCTACCATCCAGGGTGCATGCACAAAAAAGAAATTGTTTTTTCTTTGTTAAAGATAAAATCCACCTGTTAATATTAGGTTATATTGGGTTGGCCAAAAAGCCCATTTAATTTTTCCATAAAATAATGACACCAATAACTTTATTGATTTGGATAGTTTAAATATGCCAGCTATCTCCTATGTGGTATAACTGATGTCTCAATTTGATCACTATCAACTGCAACTGGTTTACCCAACCACAGAGCATTGTCCAATGAGAAATCTCTAGCATAAAACTTCACATACCACTTTTTAAATTATTTATTTTTAAATTTAATTTTATTGTTGTTTTATTACATCCATCCCCTTTTTCCTTCCCTTTGTCCCCTTCCCCACCCACCCACCCACTCCCTGCCAAAGTCAATCCCACTTGTTGTCCATGTCCATGGTTTCTCCCATGCTAGTTCCTTGACCAAACTGCTCCCCTTCTTTGCCTCTTCCTCTCCCCTCCCCCCTCCTCCCTCCTTTCTGCCCCATTGTCCTGAAATGGGTGAGATCATATGGTGTTTGTCTTTCACTGACTGGCTTATTTCACTAAGCATACTACTTTCTTGTTCCAGCCATGTTGCTGCAAAGGGTAGGAGTTCCTTCTTTCTTTCTGCTGTGTACTATTCCATTGTGTAAATGTAGCAAAGTTTTTTGATCCAATCACCCACTGATGGGCACTTAGGCTGTTTCCAGCACTTGGCTATTGTAAATAGTGCTGCTATGAACATAGGGGTACATAGGTTCTTCTGAATTGGTGTTTCAGGGTTCTTCAGATATAGTCCTAGTAGTGGAATTGCTGGATCAAAAGGCAGTTCCATTTTTAGTTTTTGAAGGAAACTCCACACTGTTTTCCACAGTGGCTGCACCAGCCTGCATTCCCACCAACAGTGCACCAGGGTTCCCTTTTCCCCACATCCTCATCAACACGTGTTGTTTGTTGATTTGTTGATGATTGCCATTCTGACAGGTGGGAGGTGGTATCTTATTGTGGTTTTAATTTGCATCTCTCTGATGGCCAGTGATGTTGAACATTGTTTCATATGCCTTTGGGCCCTTTGTATGTCTCCCTCAGTGAATTGTCTGTTCAGGTCCTTTGCCCATTTGCAAACTACTTTTGACATGTTCGATCAGTCACAGCACCTCCATACACTGCACAAATCTTTGTTGGTTTCAGTTGCATTTTTACCTTTCTTGAAATAATAAAGCATAATATGTTGAAAATGTTGCCTATTTTCTTCCATCTTCAGTTTTAAAATGGCTATACAAAAATTCACTAAATTTGATTTTTTTTAATGCATGCTGATATGACAGTTGGCACAATACAATCTTAACAAAGTTGTTTCCAGGTTAAAAATAACTAAATGCTACTACAGCCATCTTATGGAAAAAAAGCAAACTTTTTGGCCAACCCACTATTTCAACAAACAAAACATTAAGTTCAAAACTGCCCCCCGCCCCGCCCATTTTAGAAGAAATGTGAAGCACTGTTTTCTTTCGCTCCAAATCCAAATGAGTCCAACCAAATCCACAACCAAATTCACAGAAAGCAAATGTGAATACAAGGTTTTCTTTGAGAAACCCCCACTGTTCTGAAGCTAGCTGAACTTAAGTGTAATCAGAGCAGAGAACCGGACAACTAGCGTCCAACAGGCACCTACTATGTGTGTGTCTCAGTATTTAATATGTGCCTTGCCTGTCCTGGCTGCTCTGGCTACTTAAACATGATTCCTGCTACCAAAGAGCTCACAGACTAGGGGGAATATACACAATGTAGTAAGTACACTGGAGCCAAGGAAAGACCCTCTGTGGTGTGGAGTAGACATGGCTGTCTTTGTAAATATTGCCAAAAGCTCGAACAGGATCATTAGATTACCTTCCCTTTCCCAGAGGAAAACACACCTTCTATCCATTAGGCAAAAATCTCCATAAGATATCACTAAAACAATAAAACAGAGAGAACATAGGAAGAAGTTTTTGACCACCTATCTGGTCAAAAGTCAAACCTGACAGGGAGAGGGAGGGGGTGACGAAAGACTTTCTGGTGAAAATGCTGTCATAATGAGGACCTTGCATAGAGGGAAGCAGTTCCAGAATTTGCTTCTAAGCATGGATGAACTTGCTGCTTTTTGGGCCTAATTTCCTTATTTGCCAAAGAAGGTACTTAACACCTCACACACTGTTGTCTGATCAAAACTGTCCCACAGGGTATCATGAGGGGTACTTTGAAAAACCTGGGCCATTCTCAAGTACATGTGAGAAATGCGGGGTTAACCCAGTTGGGCAAGGGGAACCTGATGACGATTAGTGAGATTTGCTCTTCCTAAGTTTCAACCAAAAAAGCCAAGTGCAACCAAATTTCTGATTCTATGGGTTCTGGGGCTGTGCTGCCCTGCCTCTCAGAGGCCAGAAGAGGCCAGGAGGAGGTGCCTGGTGAGCATATCCACATCCTCACTCCCAGGGTACCTCCGCATTCCCTCACTCAAACTATACTTCCTGCCACTTCCTGCCACTCCAAATGATTGTGGGTTTCTTGCCAGTTTAAAACTTTTAACTATTTAGAGGTGAAAAAACAAGCTTTTCAGTGTTCCATCAAATAAACCTTAGGCAATGAGCAAGCAAAATTCTATCACTCAAGAGATAACATTCCATGTTCATTACTGATCAATTTCCCTTATGCAAAGGGAATCGGAATGTTTCTGTAGACAGGATCAGCCATGAAACCACCTTTGGGATTTCTTTGTTTCTTCAAAAACTACCATTTATGCTGGTCACCTGTACAAGACATAAGATTTTTCACTTTCCTTTAGTCACCCTCATAGTGGCTTGAGGCAGACAGTGTCCAGATTGTGCGGATGGGGAAATGGAAGAGCAGAAGCTGCTCTGCTCAGGGATGCACAGGTAATGAGAGAGGTGGAGTCTGAATACAGGTGCAGGTGACACCCAAATCTCTAACTCACTCTCCCATTACACCACATCACCCGGTGAAGGGCCCCTCTTCCTCAAGAGCCCCAGAATATGGAGAGCCCGCAATGGCTGTGCTACCCTTCCTATATCTCTTAGGATCTCTCTTATTCATACTTGAGCTGTGGTATGACACTAACTTCTGTAGACTCCTCTGTAAACAGGAAAGATATCCTTAACTCACTAAATTATCATGAAGATTAAATGGGATAATATATATTAAAATCCCTTATAAGTTACAAAACACCATATAAGGTAAGGTATGATTAATTATCTCTTTCTGCTTTATAAGATTAAAATAATTCATCAGATTAATAGCATAATAATGGTTACCACTTAGTGCTTACTTAAGATAGGCACTATTACCTTACCTAGTTTTCAAACAAAGCCTATGGGGGAGGGTCACTCATCTGGTGCAACTTAGCCCTGACACTAGCTAGTTTTTGTGACCATGAGCAGTTCCCCTATGGCTCAGTTTCCCATCTGCAAAATGAGGCATCATTTTTGGAATTTGTAAGTACCTAAGTGTTTACTACTTTATTTCTAGATCCTGCTTGGCCAGGCCAAACTGAACTCAGATCCTGCTGATTCTACTACCTCCTCAAGCTGTGGCACTTATTATGGTCTGTAATCTGGGAAGTTTACTTATCTCTTCATGTGTTACCTAACTAAAAATGTCTCCAGGGCAGAGATATTTTCTCCATCTTTTTTTTTTTTTAAACTATTTTATTTATTTTATTTTTTTAAGATTTTATTTCATTATTTTTAGAAAGAGGGGAAGGGAGAGAGGCAGAGAGGAAGAGAGACATCAATGTATGGTTGCGTTTCACCTGCCTCCAGCCACAGACCTGACTGGAGACCTGGTTTGCAACCTGGTTATGTGCCCTGGCTGGGGAATCGAACCCACGACCTTTGGGTTCGCAGGCCGGCGCCTTATCCACTGTGCTACCAGCCAGGGCTATTTTCTCCATCTTTATATGAAGGGTGATACCTGGCACACAATGGGAATGGCCAACACTTGTGGAACTGAATTAGAAAACTTTGTGTCTGTTTTTTGAGATAGCTGGTTTCCCCAGACTTGATCTGGCAGTAGCACCAGGGATGTTGGTCCTCAGGGCAGTAGGCAGAAAAAGGGTGAAGAGGGCCCTGATAGAAATGCTGCCTGTAAGAAGACAAAAGCTACTGTGAAGAAGAGGGAATTGAGAGGCAGAACTGAGCCATCATTTTTCCCTGGGGTACATATATCAAAGGATTTGGGATAGAGCCCTTTTGGCAGAAAGGATGAAGGAATTATTATAAACTGGACACGTGTTAATGACAAGGAATTTTTTTAGACTGTTATTCTGGAGAGCTAAAGGGTCAAGTGCAGAGCTGAAGAGGAGGAAACAAGAATAGGATGCTCAAGGCTCAAAGTGACTACAGAGAAAGACTGGCTCCTCATTTCAGTTCCAGGGTTGTATTTCTTTGTTGCATCTATTCTCTTACTTGTATCACCTTGTCCCTGAATTATGATGCTAGCTATGTTGCTGGGCATGAGTCCCTTGTGCTTGGAAAGGTGTTGGCAGTAGCTGGAGAGGGGAGGAGGTACAGTTCCTGCATGGAGGTGCTTAGTGGTAAGCCTTCCAAGGGAAATGGCAGAGAAGTGAGCTGTAAAACCTTGAACCTCCCTTGAGCTGATACAGTTGTTACTGGCTCATTGTCAAGGAGGATTCTGTCTGTGCTGTCTGCCCATCCTTGCTTGTTCTGTGCACCGCTAATGAACCAGAACCAAGTCAGTGCTCAGGAAGGCTTTGGTGAGCTCACCCTTTCTCAGACTGTGTTAAGGAGATAAGGCAGAAGCTGAATTAGGAGGGAAAGGGCTAAATGGAGGATTTGACTGCTAAGGCAGAATAGAGAAGGGCCTAAAAAGGCTGTGGGCTAGGCCAGCCTCATGGATGGACCCCTGAACTATCATTATCTTTAAAAGATCTGTGTATCTGCTCTGCCCACCTTTCTGGGCTTCTCCCACTGTGGAGCCTGGTGAGATAGGCAGGGAGTACTGGCTGGTGATGAAGAGGGAAGAGAGGGGAGACACAAAGCTAGATATGTCAGCATTAGAAATATTCTTATTGCCTATTGATTGTGGATGGGTGAAATATGGGATCCCTTCAGATGAATGGCAAATGCCCTCTCAGCTCTAAAGCAAAGACACTGGATAAATCCAATAAACAGAGAGTCTGTGTGGTGGCTGAGTCTATTTTAGGGCTGGCAGGTTGGTGAATTTTCCACTGTTAGCTCTCACTACTGTTTTTAACAGTCTTAAAAATACATATTATAAGTGATAGTAGTAGTTGAATCTCTTAAAGATTTGAGCCAATCAAAGCAAAAGTGGCACATTTTAGAAAGGCTGGAGAAGAGATACAAAAATACAAATGTCTGCAAAATGTAATTTCTGCAAACACTTTGGCATTAATTAACACTGACTTTGCCAGTGTTTCTTTTTCTTCATTCATTCATTCAACAAATATTTTTGAACACTAAATGCAAAGAAACATGAAAGGCGCACAAGAGACACCAAGATTAGCAGAATATTCTTTTTCCTAAGAAATTTACAAGCTGATAAGGAGGTAAATGTGGGCCAATTTAAATATTTAATTTAGAGACTTCCAGTCAAGGCAGAGGCATGGATAACCATGGCTCACTTCCTTGCAAAATCATAGCCAAAATTACAACTAGACTACAAAACAAATACCACCTAGAATTGTCAGAAAATTGAGCTGTATGGAAGTCCAAAAACTAAGGAATGAAAGAAGTCACATTCATCTAGATGGGTAGGAGGAGCAGAGTCATGAAGACACATGGACACTCATGGAGAAGCAAGAAGATGCAGAATGGGGTGGTCCTACATCCATGTGAAAATCCAGAGTGAGGGATTCCAGACAAACATCAGATCACCCAGGCCAGGGTTCCAATGCCAGGAAGGTAAGTCCCTATAACTTCTGGTTGGAAAAATCAGCTGGAGTTGGGGTAGTGGAAGAAACTGAGATTCTCAAGAGTCTCCTTTTAAAAGACCCACAATAAGACTTAGGACTCACGAAGACTAACAGCCTCTGTGGCACGGGGGCAGCAGCTGGAAAGGCACCAGTGATATACTACAGGAGAAACTGAAGTATCTGGCTTCAGGGTGAGTGCCAGGGGACAGATTGCTCCTGGAAAATACTCAAGAGAACAGGCAGTGGCTCTGTCACCTTCTGGAGCCCTCAGCCAATACAGAGCCAGAGAGTGGCCATAGCATCAAGCATCAACCTGGCTCATATGGGTTGCCCTGACCTGGCAATTACCTAAGGCTCTACATCATTCAACTTAATGAGCTTTTTCACAACAGGTCATGATGTTAAGACAAAGAATCAAAGCAGCTCTACCCAATACATAGAAACAAACACAGAGAAGCCAAAATAAGACAAAGAAATATGGCTAGATTGCTAGAGGGAAGGGGTACCAGGTGGAGGAGGTTAAAGAACAACAAAACCTAGAAAAGAACTAAACAAAATGAAGATAAGCAATCTATCAGATGCAGATTCAAACACTCATTTTTTGGATGCTCATGAAACTTTTTGGTATGTCAACAGCATAAAAAAGACCCGGACAGAAATAAATGTTGCACTAAGTAAAATTTAAAAAATTTATAGGGAACCAACAGTGGAATAAATGAAGCTCAGAATCAAGTCAATGATTTTGGAACATAAAGAAGAAAAACGTTCAATCAGAACAACAAGAAGAAACAGAAATTTAAAAAATGAGAATAGGCTATGGAGCCTATGGACAATTTCAAGTGTTCTAACATTTGAAACATAGTAGTGCTAGAAGGAGAAGAGAAACAGCAAGAAATTGAATAACTTGCCTGAAAAAATAATAAAAGAAAATCTCCCAAATTTGGTGAAGGAAATAGATAGACAAGTCCAACACATCATCACCAAGCCCTTATTATATGAAATGTTAAAGGGAGTTATTTAAGAAAAAGATAACTATGAACATCAAAATGGCAATAAATTCACAATTACAACAACTGAATCTAAAAAACAAAGCAAACAAGCAGAGCAGAAACAGAACCATTGATATGTAGATGGTTTGGAGGGTTATCATTTGGGAGGGGGAAGAGGGAGAAATGAGGGAAAGGTGCAGGGATTAAGAAGTACAAATTGGCTCTGGCTAGTGTGGTTCAGTGGATTGAGTACCAGTCTGTGACCCAAATGGTCACCTGTTCGATTCCCAGTCAGGGCACATGCCTAGGGTTTCTGGTGGAGTCCCCTTTTGGGAGCGTGCAAGAGGCAGCTGATGAATGAATTTCTTGCACATTGCTGTTTCTCTCACTCTCTTTTCCCCTCCCTTCCCCTCTTTCTAAAAATAAATAAGTAATCTTTAAAAAAAGCAATGGTCAAACATGAAATGGTAATCAATTGCACTAATAATGCAAACTAAAATGGAATATTTTTTAAAAAGTACAAATTGGTAGGTACAGAATAGACAGGGGGATGTTAAGAACAGTATAGGAAATGGAGAAGCCAAAGAACTTACATGCATGACCCATGGACATGAACTAAGGGGAGATGACTACAGGGAAGGGGTACAACGTGGAGGAGGGCAAAGGGGAGCAATTGGGATAAATGTAATAGAATTAACAAAATATATTAAAATACATAAATATTTAATTTAAATACCAATTAACCTAGTTTGATGCATGAAAATAAGGACTACTACCCCAGCCTAAAGATTGTATAATATCATGAATGGGATGGAGAAGGTCCCTAGAGCAAGAAAATTATCTTCAGCAAAGATACTCTATCAGCAAAATCTAAGAGATAATATCTGAGGTTCTTTTAAATTCCAAATGCTGAGAATATATGAACTGTTATGTTAGTATGTTGAATTTGAAACACAATCAAGACATCCAACTGGACATGGCTATTAGGCAACTGGATTGCCTGTCAGAAGAGCAGGCGTTCCTGAAAACAGAGGGCACGTCTTATGTTTTTCTGATTTTCCCTATAGTATCTAAGAGTGATGGCTCAGAGAAGTTAATGTAACTTGTATAGATAACCTACGATTCCCTGTCATATTCAATCAACTCTCTAATACATGAAATTGATCACCTAGTCTAGGATCACTGGGTTCCTGGGTTAACCTCCTGTCTATTACTGTTTGCCCTTAGTTTTAGTGTGATTTTTAAATTTTATTTAAAAATGGTACTTTCCTCAAATTTCAGGCAACTACTTTATATTTGTGTTTAATAGTACAAAAGGGTGAGGTTTCCTTTATCTGAGTTTCAATGGCATTAACACCAGAGTGTTACCTCATTCATTCCCAAAGTTTCAATAAATAAATCTAAGTGTGGATTCACTGTGAAATAAGTTTCATTTGTACTTGTTCTCTCAGATCTATATATACATATATATATTTAATACATGGCTGGCCTGGATAACTTAATAACCCAAGAATAAATTTTCAAAGCCGATCTTGATGACTGGTTACTAATTTCTCATGGCTAATCAATTCTCCAGGAATTTCACTCTTTGCCTACACTGTGCAACTGGTAAGAAATTTATAAAGAATAAGATTTAGAGACTCTTCAAAAGATTAAAATTTAGTGAAAGAGAATGGTCTAGAAATGTTCATAACATGAGACATTGTAGGCAATGTGCAAAAGTGAAGCAAAAATCTTTTTCTCCTTTAAAAAAATCAAAATGCTGACCAGTTTGGTCCAATTTACAAAGCTATACTTCCACTGACTAATATAAAATCTAAAGGGACAGGTACTACATACATTGGGTTTAGTGGAAAAAGAGGACTGTGTCTGGTGTGTTAGTTCCCTCTCCTTCTAAATCCCTATCAGCAGATTTTATGCTAGGAAAATTTTCTCAGAGGTGGGGACAGAGCTGAATGAATACTGGTATCCCCAACCTGTCTTCATCAAACAATGAATATCTCTGTGCTAGATGACATCAAGGTACAATCTGCAGTAAGTGCTGCTCAGGTGGATGCTGGCCATGAATGACCACATTATATATGGAGC
The DNA here is from genome assembly GCA_004026585.1 of Noctilio leporinus. Classification (NCBI taxonomy): domain Eukaryota; kingdom Metazoa; phylum Chordata; class Mammalia; order Chiroptera; family Noctilionidae; genus Noctilio; species Noctilio leporinus. The sequence goes on from PVIW01000982.1 coordinate 240,880, forward strand.
ATGGATCCCGTTCCAAGGGTTCTCAATCCAGCTGGCTGGATACCCCAGCCTGTAACCAATGGAATCTACACGTCTGAAGGTAGGGCCTGGTGTGAGTCTCTTCCAAGGGCTCCCCCAGGGGACTCTGATGCATATAAAACATTGGGAACCATTGCTCTAATCTAATGCACGGTTTCTCTTGCTCTGTAAAAAGCCTCTGGTCATACAAGCATCACTCTTCATTACTGCATTTGCACACACTGAGACCCAATTCAGTATCTCTGTCAATTTTAAATATATTATCTAACATTCACTGAACTCTTATTATGTGCCAGTACTTACAAGGTACTAAAATGAAGACCTTTCATACATTGTGACATTTAATCTTCAAAAACAATCTTAGGAGGTAAGTACTATTGGTTTTCCAGTTTATAGTGAAAAAACTGCAGCTTACAGAAGTTAAGTGATTTATTCCAAGTTACACAATTATTCAGGGTGGAAACAAGATGTGGACCCTGTACACATGATGTACACCAGCTTATTTATATGTATGAGATAGTTTTTAAAATGTGTTCTGCATTTGTGCACAAAAGGCTACTTGATACCAATTTATCCACAAAATGCAGAGAAACAAAATATATACTTGGAAATGATTTTCCACGAGGATATACATTCACCATCTATGTTCCTAAAACATTTTGCTGATGTGCCTGGAATCTTAACAGGATACCACTCCAGCTCCCCGAGATGGCATATGCTCTGCACTCCACCCAACACTTTCGGAGTCACTGCAGTGAGACTGCTGCAGTCCAGCCCATCTGCAGGGGTGACCTCATTCAGCCTGTGTACAAATCGAGCAGGCTCTGAAAAACACCACACTGCTGAGCAAACCTACAGGGTTCTTGCTGTTTTCAAAATAAAAGAGGATTCTCATATTGTTCAGAGAAGATCACTGCCAAAAACAAACTAGTGCTATGAGCTCATTCCTCTGATCAGTACGTATTACACTGCAGCCATGTGAATATTAATCCTACTACTAATGAGGGTCAATATTTATGGAACTCCACATGCTAGATGCTGCCCCCTGCTTCCCATTAGTCCTCACATCAACCCCTCAGTAGAGATGAGAAGACTGAGGTACAGAAAGACTAAGAAACTTGTCCAGGATTATAGTTCTATACTACATAGAACTGTATTATTTTAGTGAGCAGCAGAGTTTGGGTGGAAAGCAGGAAGCTGGCTCCAGTTCCTGGGCTTGTTATCCACCCCCCTTTCTATGAATCAGTTACATAGAAACTGATGCAACTGCCCAGGCACAGAAATTATAAGGATGAATAAGACATAGCTCCTCAGGAAGTGGAGAAACACTTCAATGACAATAGAAATAGAATAGCGAGGGCCAGTTTTTCATATAGGTTTAAAGGAGCAACATGGTAAACACTAACCTAAAACTGTCAAAATAACTATCAAGAAAGGTTCAATCTGGTGGAGTATCAATTTCTGGAAACTGGTCCCTTAAGGTAAGGTGCTGGTCAGCCATGGCGATGGTGTGAATATGGAGAAAGGCAGAAAGAGGCAGGTGTGGCCTTTGAAGGCCGTCTGGACTGAGACCTGAGAGGGCCTCATCAGGCTGCAGCAGGCGTCACAGTGCATACAGCTGGGTTTCCGCTAGGAACTAACTACCTGTAAATGGGCCTACAGAGCCTGGCATCTAGTGGGCAACTGGTGAATAAATGGTAATTACTGGGCATGAAGGACTGGGAGGAAACAGTCCTACAATGAGAACAGAGAACCTGTAGGCAGAACCAAAGGAACCCATTAGTTTAACTGAAAAAATGGCAGATGTCAGAGCAAAGCTAAAAGGTGGGAAAGATGATAGGGGAGGGAGAAAGACACCCACAATCTCATCAGCAGAGATGCCTGCAAGCTCCCTGTTAAGGCAGAGAGTGCAGAACTGGCAACTCATGGGCCAAATGCTGTGTTGCTTTGAATGTGTATATTTAAAAATAAGAAAATTTGGTATCATCTGAATTTCTAAATTATCCCATATAAAGTAGAAGATGTGGCCAGACTGGGCTTGGAATTCCATACACCACTGCAGTGGCCCCCATAGAAGAGGCGAGCAACACCCTGGAGCCCACAACCCAGACCATTTCCCCATGGCCTTTCTACTGGGCCTCTTAACTTCATTACACCCCCATGGGGACACATGTGAGTTGTTGATCTGAAGGTCAGACCAAGAACAGAAGGTAATAAGGCTGCTCTGGGGAAAAACTCAAGGCCATGCTTCATATGGTAAAAGGAAAACTTATACAGAACCAGATTCTGGTCTTAATTGGGGAACAATAGGCCAGAGAGGACCACCAGCCATAAAGAACTTCCAGCCTAATCTCTACCCCCACCACCTCCAAAACCAGAGTTTTACAAGTCTATAAACCTGTTATCTCATAATTAAAATACAACACCTCATGTAATAATATGTATTAAAGATACACATTATCTCATTTAAGAACCCTATGATAGTAATATTATTGTCTCCCTTTTATAAATGAGAATATTGAGGCTCAGAGAATTAAGTAACTAACTCAAGGTCATGTAAATGAGATTTGAATATGGGCAATCTACCTGCAGAGCTCATGAACTCGAGGTAATGCAGGTGTTAGACCTAACGATGTTGACAAATGCTCTCTTTGAAAGGGTTCCATGGTCAAATAACTGGGAAATGCTAGCTTCAGGTTTCTCACTCAGAACCTTTAAAACAATAGAAGGTTTTGTGAATTTCCAAGTAAGAAAAACAATGTCCCTAAATTTAGTCTTAAAATCTTCTTTTTCAAGGAACACAGCATGGAATATGTTGTGGTGGAAAAGATAGCTTCTGGAGCCACATAAATGAAATCTCACAATTACGGGTTGAGCAATATAGATTTTTCTAAAACAAGTTAAATGTTTGCAAACCTTATTTTTTGAAATTAATATTTTCGTTATAGAAATCTCACCTTCTGACCTCACCTTTTCCTCATTAACCTGAAATCTCCTTAATTCTATTCATCTCAAATTCTGTTACCTATCACTATAACACATCTGTGATAAGAAGATAATAAAAACAATCTTACATGTATAGGATATTTTGACATTTACTATTTTAAATATTCTTCAATGTTACCTTGGTAAAAGAGAAATCACTGCATTCACATTTTATTGATGAAGAAAATGAAGCCCAGAGAGATTCAATGAATTGACAAAAACCAGAGAGCTATCAAGTCAGCACCAGAATATGGACCCACTCTTTCCATAAACACATCCTAAATTGCTGCCAGATAATACTGTGCTGATTAAACACTATTTTCAGTATAGTTTTTGTATTAAATGCATTTTATTTTATTAGTAATCAGTCATTTTAATATTAGTCATCTAGCTCCCAGTTAGCCACACATTTTGATTAACCCCATTCCTCAGTCATGGTGCTTTCCAGAGACTATAGCATAACAAGACTTATAATTTGGCTCAGTCATATTATGATTACTAGGACTTGAATACATTAAGGAGCCAATCCTAAGAACCAATAGCCTTTAAAAAAGAAATACAGTAGGTTTTTATACTACAAAATGTAAATATTTATTTTCCCCATAAACTTGGCTTTCTTTTTATATAGTTATTCTATATATAGTTATTCTTAAAGATCTCTAGCACCCTGTTTTGGTACGAAAAAGAATATGGAAAGGAGAATATTGCAATATAAAAATAATGTATTTTTCTTCCCTCTGCTGCCTCTTGTCATTTAGTTTCCATGTAACCTAATTCTTATTCTGATCAGAGAAAAGGGAACTGAAAACCAGGATTTTATTAACACCATCGATATCTACCTCCCTCTACCCCGCTGCCCGCCCCACCGCCTCTCCTCACTCAGGCACACACACAAACATAGTCCTCTGGTTTCTAATTATGCGTTTTTCGATGAGCTTCCCTGGCTACCCTTCATGCACATGATGAATAAAGCAGCTTTTGTTTTCAGAGATTTATTTCAAAGACCTCTTCAGTAAATGCTATTTGGGAGCAGATAAATACCTATAAGAGGAAAAAAAAAAAAAAGGCTGCTAAAATAACCATCAAGGAACTGCGCCATTGACAGAACCTAAGATTGGTCTACACACACACAGGCTTCAAGTATATAACATTTCTAGGCAGAAGGTAATAAAGACTTGACGACAGAGTCAGAAAATGGATAGCTGCTTGTTTGCTTATTTTGAGGGTTGGGTTGGGGGAAGGGGGAGATGATGATGTTGCAAAAATTGCTCAATTCTTCCCAAGAATCTAGTGAATCCTGTTGCTTCTGTCTTACAGCTTGAATGAACAGGTAAAATGTCTTACAGCTTGAATGAAAGTAAAAGGAAGAGGGGGAAGTAGAATTCTGATAAGGGGCTGGTATCAAAAAAGGAAGGGGCCGATCCTGTCTTCTTGCCTGGACTGGCAGAAACTCAGGCCCACTGGTGCCCTTATCTGCATCCTCAAGGTGAGTGGGAAAGGGGAGACCAAGCAAAAGGAGAGGCCTGGCAGTTCCAAAACAGAAATAGAGACACCTCTTGGAAAAATCCATCTTTCTGCTTTTTAATTTCACCGCAAGTTGGATGAAAAAGCCTTTTAACCCTTAGGGAGCCACAATAATTTCCTCAGGAAGTGCAAAGTGCCTCACATTTAGGGACACAAAAGAGAACCCACCCACCACAGGCTTCCCCAGTAAAAACAGCCACGTGCCTGTCCTGAGAACAGACCAGACTGCAGGGCTGTCATGTGTACTTTGTAAGGGCAGGAACCAGACTGCCTGCGTTCAAAGCTATCTGAGAATGTGGATGGGAGCCTATTACCTGACCTTTCTGAATCTTGGTTTCCTCACCTGTATTATGGGGATAGTAACAGTATATATGTAATAGGTTTTTATGTATTTAGAACAGTTCCTGAAAGCATGATATGAGGGTCTTTTAACAAACAAATTAATAACTCTAATTGTAAATACAGGACAGAGTGAGTGAGCTGGTTTCTGTTATTGACCAATTTTATTTAATAATAATTTAAATGGCATCCATGTCTCACTGGAAATTCAAGTTGCCAAGCAAATAAAATACCTTGAAAGTACATCTGTCTTCATTCATTTTATAATTAGGGAAAGTAAGGCACTAAGAGGGCATACTTAAGCAGGCATAACTCTTCTGCAAGTTCTGCCAAGTGCTTCTCATCTGGATGTTTCCACAGGAAATTCTCTATAAACACTGGTAGCCAGGGCTGAATTTCTTATGGTCTGAGATCTAACTGGGAATGTATCTGAGATAGAAATATTCTTTACTCTCATTTCATTCATTTAAGATTATATTGTATTTTTCGCACTATCAGACACACCTGACCATAAGACATACCTAGGTTTAGAGGAGGAAAACAAGAAAAAAAAAAAATTCTGAACCAAATGGTATACTAAAATGTTTAATAAAATATAACACAATAATATTTCAACCATGTAAAGTGAACAGCAGTCAACAGTGGTGTTAAGAACCATCATCACCGTCATTAACAAATGAGGAAAGACTTTAAGGTTCAAGTACTCTTCTAGTTTTCTGGGAACCCCAAGAACTCATCATTACTAGTGTCAGAATTTATGAAGCTCAGTTGTTCACAATCATTAATATCACTTTCTTCACTATCTTCATATATGGTACTATCTTCATTTCCATCTAAGGCATTGTTAATGCCACATTTTTTGAATGACTGTACAATGGTTTCATCCTTCACTGACTACCATGATGTTTTCACCCCTTCACAAACTTGAGAGATAGTGGGCCTCATGATTACCAGCAGCCATCCATTTGTTCCACTCTTCTTGCATAAAGACTTTCAATGGTTTGGTGATGGAAACGTTAAGAGGTTGCAACTGGCTGGTAAGACCCCCAAGGAATTACAGCTAGATGAGTCTACACTTCTTTAAAGCTCTTTTTTGTAGTTTCGATAATATGTGCTCTAAACTGGTCAAGCACTGATAAATCTCATACGCCTATTATCCTCAGCTGATTTGACAGGTCAGCAGTTGTAGCCGGGAGTGTCAGGTGGTGCTCTGCACTCTCCCAGGTCCCCAATGATGGGCAGAGGTGGGCAGCAACTGACCAGACACCCTGAGATTCGGCAGTAAAGTGGGACTTTAAGCATCCCCAGGGGTTTTGCATGGGCCCACTGCTTCCTCTTCTGCTTCCTGACCACCACTGACAGGTCAGGAAATACACATCATGGTCTGTGATGCAATATTTCCTCCATAAGACGCACAGACATTTCCCTCTCACTTCTGGAGGGAAAAAAGTGCATCTTATGAAGCAAAAATATGGTAATTGCTAAGGCAGAATGGTGATACCTTTGACATCCTGAACCATTTGGTTTTTACAATGACATTTTTAAAAAGATTTTATTTATTTTTTTCAGAGAGAGGGGAAGGGAAAGAGGCAGAGAGGGAGAGAAACATCAATGTGTGGTTGCTTTTCACCTGCCTCCAGCTATGGACCTGGCTTGTAACCGGGTTCTGTGCCACTGGCTGGGAATCAAACCAGTGACCTTTGCATTCGCAGGCCGGCGCCTACCCACTGAGCCACCAGCCAGGGCCTTACAATGACATCTTTTTTAATGCATGAAAATTATGTACTGGGCATGGGGAACACTCATTCGCTGATAAGATGTTTGTTTAAAGAGTGTCCCTGGTATAATGATGAATGACTGAGGGCTGGGAAAAACTAGGCAGAGCAGGACCTTTATTACTTAAAGCCCATCAGGCTGTGGCTAAGCACGCTTTTAATGTATCAAATATCTCCTAAGTACATTTAACTGGTTACCCTGCTTGGAAAAAAACTCAAGCCAGCAAAAAGAAACCAACATATTACATCACAGAATCAGCCAAGCTGAGCACTCATTTATCAGCAGTGATATTATCAATTTCATTATTCTATGTCTCTAACTTTTAACAGAAAGCATTATCCTATTTTACTGAAAAATTTTTTTCTTAACTTTGGTAAAGGTTATTTTTTTTTCAATAGATGAAGTCTGATTAAGAGTTAGTCTAACCTCCCTGGCTGTTGGCACAGTGGATAAGGCGCTGGCCTATGGACCCAAAGGTTGCTGGTTCGATTCCCAGCCAGGGCACTTAACCAGGTTGCAAGCCAGGTCTCTAGCCAGGTCCATAGCTGGAGGCAGGTGAAAGGTGAAAGGCAACCATACATTGATGTCTCTCTCCCTCTCTGCCTCTCTCCCTTTTCCTCTTTCTAAAAATAATAAATAAAATCTAAAAAAAAAAAAAAAAAAAGAGAGAGTCCAGTCACAGAGAATTTTACATCAATATATACGTACACACAAGCTTAGAGCTGTTTGGTAGAATGACCCTGCCACAAATGATCAGATTGAACCATATAAAAGTGCTACTGATGGACTGTTCTGATCTGTCTCAAAAGTAATTTCATATGGTTCAACCTGATAGTTGTGTAACTTAGAAAAAAATTTGTACATTCTCTAAATCTGTTTCCTCATCTATAAAATAGGAATACTCAGTGCTTGCCTTTATGGTTTATAAAGATTAAAGAAATATATAAAAATTACTTAGCATAGACACTTAAGCAGATACATTAGTGCTCAATAAAAGTTGCTTATTATTCGTGGTAATATTAACATCTCATTCTGATGCTGACTTACTGAAGTGAAGCTGTGACCCTGGATAAAAGTACCCCAGGGAAGAAGACATAGGACTCCTTGAGAAGGAACAGAAGGAACCACCTCGTCGCCCAAATGCACAGGCAACACACCCAACCATGCCCTTCTCTTCCTCTCTCCCTCTTCAGCATTAGCAGCAGCAGCACTTTCACAGAGCAGCTGCCAGCTGGAGGAGGCTCTGGAGAGCAGAGCAAATAAGTAGGCGCACATCTCACATGCACCTGGCCTGGAAATTGCTAGTGTGCGATGCTGAGAAACGGTACCCTGTGGGACACTGTTCAGCAACAAAACTGGCTGCTTCCTCCGCAGTAGCCCTAGCAGGCTGGGCATGTTTTAGACTGACCTTTTCCTTTTTATTTTTTTAAATAAAAACCAAAGTATAACCCATATAAAAAGCTTTCTGAAATCCATTATTCTGCCACTGTAGCCTAACTTCCTTCCTCCTTGTTATTTTATTTTTATTTTTATTTTTAAATCCCTTTGCATTCCCCATCCAGAGATCATTCATATGTTCTGAAATTGTTTCCTGTGCATTGGTTATCTCTCTCCAGCTACACTGGGCAACTCTCTAAGATGGGAGTGATCCCCATTAGTGGGCAAGTGCTAGGTTCTCAAAAAATAGAGGGTGAATATTGATGCTGTAAATACCTATGTGAGAATAAATAGCTCCTCCCCTCTGTCATTCTACACACTTTTAGGCTGCAAACTTTCAAAACAACCATGTATGTTTTTGGTTTCTTATAAACACCATGTTGCAGGCCCTGGCTGGTAGCATAGTGGATAAGGCGCCGGCCTGCGAACCCAAAGGTTGCTGGTTTGATTCCCCAGCCAGGGCACATAACCAGGTTGCAAACCAGGTCTCCAGTCAGGTCTGTGGCTGGAGGCAGGTGAAACGCAACCATACATTGATGTCTCTCTCCCTCTCTGCCTCTCTCCCTTCCCCTCTTTCTAAAAATAATGAAATAAAATCTTAAAAAAAAAAAAAATTACAGCTGAAAAGGTGGCGTCTGCAGGCCCAACCTGTGGTGGGGGCCAAGTTAAAAAAAAAAAAAAGAAAACAAAAAACACCATGTTGCTGTGATTCCAAACACTTGACTTTTTTTTTTTTTAATTGGAAAGGTAATAAAGTCCACTTCCTTGACTTCTGCCATCCTGTGCACACAGGTTTCTTAAGGGCCACTGCACACGCAGTGACAGGCAGGCCAAGTACTGTGAAGCGGTTTGTTGGAGCACAATCCCGCCAGGCCAGAGTTCCCTCCCTAGGAAACGGATCCCCTGCTGGGTGAGAATAAAGATTGCCTGAGCTGCCTCTGGGGGGTTCCAGCTTAGGGATGCCGGGCCCTGGCTGAGAACATGCTCTTGAAACTGGCGCCCCAAGTGTTGAGGAAGGAGGAGCTAGGCAGATACCAGAGGACCCAACCACTATTTACTCTTCTTATCTAAATGGAATGGAAGTGTTATCAGATTTCAGAAAATAATAACTAAGATTAATGGGCACAGGAGGATACTTTGAAAGATACAATGGCAATAATTTTTATTTTTTCCCAAAGCTATTGCTAGGTATTAATGAGTATATCCTGCTTTCTAGATCTATGTTTAGCAAAGGCTCCATGGTCTAATACCTCTCTATGAATTTAGTATAGTTTAGTGGAATAAGTGAATGTAATTCAACCTTCAGAAAGTATTATGAAGAGATAAATAAATATGATAAAATCACATCAAGTTCAGTGACATATTCCAAGAAAATCTCACATTTTTTCCTGTTCTGGCCATGGATTCAGTCTTTTAATTGTACAAGGAGCCCTGCTTCTTTTTAGTGCAGAATGGTATTTCGAAACCTTGATCTGGGTAACAGGTGTGCTCACTGCTACTGCTGTTTCACTGTTTCTAGGTCTCACATGTGGGCAGAGTTAGGGAGGGGGAAACACATGTACATGCACATGCGCGCATACACACACACACACACACACTTAATTTTCCATCTAAAAATTCATAAGTTTTTATCACTACTGTGAGTTCTAATTTACCAACCAGGATTTGTTCTTGCCTTTCCTTTTCTCATATCTTTAACTACTTTCTTCAATAGTGAGAAACCTGACTCATTATCCCCAGTATTATCTACTTCTTTGCTGAAGCTAGAATAAATACAAGATAAGGCACCCTACAGACTAGAGTTCAATGTTTTTTAATAGTCTTTTTTGGGGGGGTAACTTACTTTCACTGAAATGCACAAATCGTAAGTGTATATTTTTATGAGTTTCTATATACAGTGTATGTGTATTCTTAGGATTTTAGCTATCAAGATAAAGAATATTTCCAGTCACCCCAGATAAAACAAAAGTTTCAAAGACTCATAGAGACATAGGAGGCACCTTGAAGAGGCTCCCACTGGCCAAATCTGTGAAAATGAGAGACATTTATATATGTGGTAATAGATTTCAACTCATTGAATAAAATAATGTGGGAGAAAGAAAAGCTCTTCTTGTAGGAGAATGCCAATTATAAATATCAATTTTTATTAATAATCACTAAAGCCTGTCAGTGAAATTCAGAGTATTGCCCAGTAAATACATTACTTATTTACAAATGGAAAGAGTAACTTTCTGGTAGAGAAAGTTGGCCTAGAGATGAAAGCTATCGCCACCAATATTTGGCAAACTGACACCATGCTCATCCTGATACAATGTATTGAAAATAAGAAAACATCACTCCTGCAAAAAATGCACAATCCAGGCCTAATCATGAGAAACCCACAGACAATTCAAATTAAAACCTATTGTATGCAAGTTGTTATTAATTTTCAAAGAATGTCAAAGTCAAGAAACGTAAACAAAAGTTAAGAAATTATTTCAGATTAAAGGACAACGAAGACATATAAAATTGTACTGGATCCTGGACCAGGAAGAAAATAGCAATAAAAGACATAATTGAGAAGACTGACAAAATTTGAGCATGGGCTATTTAGATATTGAATCAACATGAAACTTACTGACTTTATTAATTATACTCTGATTATATAAAAACAATTAGAGAAATGCAAATTAAAACCACAATAAGAAATTACTACACACCTGTCAGAATGGCTATCATCAACAAAGCAATTAAGTGCTGGTGAGGAGGTGGAGAAAAGGGATCCCTCTTCCTTATTGGTGGACCAGTACCAGTCTGTGGCCCATTAGGAACCAGGACACAAGCAGGCGGGGGGCGCGTGAGTGGGCGAAGCTCCGTTTGCATTATCTCCTGAGCACTGCCTCCTGTCTCCCTCCACTTACCCCATCCATGGAAAAACTGTCTTCCACAAAACTGGTCCCTAGTGCCAAAATTGTTGGGGACCACTGTGCTAAAAAGCATTTAGGAGGAAAGTGTGTACTACTTGATCTCAAATGTTTGGAGGGAGTATATATATGTATATTTATATGTTTGTATCATAGAAATACTGTATATAATATGCATATGTACCCACAAAAGATAATATATATTTATATTTATATAAGCATAAATATGTGTGTGCATACACACACACACACACATATATACATATGTATATATATGTATATATATAGTACCCATTGTTCACATATTCTGGATTTGGCAATTTGTCTTCTCCCTAAAACATATCTGTAACCCCCAAATCAATACCCTCAGCATTTTCACAGCCATTTGAAGACAAGAGCCCAGAAGCAAAAATTTGAGTTGCCTGACTCAGTCAGCTGAGACTGAACATGTGATGCTCTGCCTTCCCATTTCAGCTCTCCTACTGCAAACAAGTGTCCTTTTTTGAACTCTACTTAGTAACAAAATTTTCCTAGTTTTGTGATTTGTACTGGTGATTATAATGCTTCAAATTGTCCCCAAGCACAGTGCTGAAGTGTTATACAGTATTCCTAACTTCAAGAAGGCTGTGATGAGCATTATGGAGAAAATACATACATATCTGAGATAGGCTTTGGTTAGCATAAGTTTCAGTGCTGTTGGTCATGGTTTAATGTTAATGAATCAACTATAGACATATTGAATAAGGTATCTTATAAAGAAATACATCTAAAACAAGTTTATGCATTGATTGGATGATGAAAATTTAATCAGAGACTGGTAGGAACCTAATCCTGTATTTCCCCAAGAGCTTCAGTTTGGTATTCAGCATTCAAGGTGAGTTTGTAGAACATAACTACTACAAACATGAGTATCAACTGTGCGCTTGCATGCACACATACACACACACACGCCTGACCTAAAGGATATTTGTGTCTCTTGCACTATTTTCGTACCACTTCTGTAAGTTTGAATTTACATGAAAGTTAAAAGTAACCCAGAAAATCACAAGTATAAAACAAATAGCCAAAAATTTAATATATGCACATAGCAAATAAACCAAATGTTATAAAGGTTTATGATATAAAAGTTATGTCTCCCTCCTAACTTAGACCTCTAGCTAACCCCACCACCACCACAGTGCAACCACTGCTGAGAGCTTCTTGTGTATTCCTCTAGAGGTTTTCTGTGAATACACAGATGGTGTATATTTTTCTTATTTTCTAAATCCAAGTGAGGGCATGCTATTGCTACTGTTTTTCATTTTTATAAACAGAGCTCTTATTCCTTTGCTCTGCAATGTAATATTTCTTTTATAAGTGGTCCGTAACTTATTTACCAATCTCTTTTAGATGAAATCTAGATTAGTCTCAATCTTCTACTATTAGAATTATCATTGTTTCATATATTAGATCTATTTTTCTAAAGATACTCTAATGATTTTAATAAAGTAGCTAAGAAGCACATGCAATTAGCATATTCACCATTTAAACATAAATGCTGCTACTGAAGTGTTGCTGAAAAATGTTCATTAGCCTTGACTCTGAAACAAGCTACATATTCTCCTATTTCTACCATGTCTTTAGTTAGCAGATATTATAGTCACAGATTACAGAAAATGCTATGCTTTTTCTAGCTAAAAATGCTTTGCTTCCCTGATACCACTCATTAAGCATTACTTAATGCTGCTATGACCCACACACTATGCTAGTATTACATAGAAAACCAGCACTAAGCACTGAAGATAAATGGAATAAAACTTGATCCACTATACTTTAGAGTCTTCTAATCCCAGAGGCAGAGAGAAAACAGCACCAACCATGGTAAACCTGGAAAGTGCTACAAGTAAGCCTAGTATGGAATAGGCACTTGAATTTTGTCAACTGTTTGTGGAATAAACAAAGTGTTTACAGGAAACACTAAAATAAAGAGAAAAATAGGAATGGGAGGGCTGTAAAGCAGTCTGCCGGTGGCCTAAAGCAGGAACAGTGGGGCGCAGAGAAGAAAACCTCGAGCTCCAGAGTCACGACAGGGCTGCAAATCCCGAAGGTACCTGTGTCGGCATCAGGACTCTACACTGCAAGTGTCTCCCTGTAACAGGGGGATACTGAGGTAACAGCACCTATGCCATATGGCTGGGATTAAATAAAATTACACACAAATTTACCTTACACATGCATACTTACATGTACTTGCATGCATAAATACACTTACAGACGTGTGTATGTACACAAAAACATACAGGACAGAGGAAGGATGGAGAGAAGGCTGGCTGAAGTACACTACTTGGCCCATGGTAAACAGCCAATAAAAGTTAGCTGTCATTTCCAGCAAGTGAAGTGGGGACAGGGGCCTTTTGGAAAGAAGCAATGGAGCAGAGGCCCATAATCTCAGTGAGAATGGGAACTATGTTGTAGTCACAAACTCAGTGGCTGAGTCCAGGATCTGGGTCACAAGAGACTCAACAAAAAGTTGAGTTCAAAAAGTTTTGAACTCACTCGTCTGATCTCAGAAGCTAAGCAGGGTCAGGTCTGGTTAGTACTTGGATGGGAGACCACCTGGGAAATACCAGGTACTGTAGGCAAAAAAAAAAAAGTTATGAAATCAATAACCAATAAATAATTAAATTCTGAGAGCACCAGTCTTATGTGATTGTCAGAAAGAGGGCATAGGGAGGCAAGGGGAGGAGACAGGATAGGAATGGACGATTAGTGAATAAAAAGCTTGCATATCATGCTAAGGAGTTCAAGATCCACTCCTTATACAATGAAGAACCTTTAAAAATGTTTTTTTTTTTTTTTTTAATTTTATCGTTGTTGTATTACATTCATCCCCTTTTTGCTCCCCTCTGTCCCCCTCCCCGCCCACCCATTCCCCCCAAAGTCAATCCCACCTGTTGTCCATGTCCATGGTTCCTTTATACTAGGTTCTTGTCTAAACTGCTCCCCTTTCTTGCCTCTGCCTCCCCTCTCTCCCCAACCCCTTTCTCTCTGACCACTGAAAGCTTATTCCTTGTATTCATATACTTGGTTCTGTTTTGCTTGTTGTTAGTTTTGCTCATTATTGTCCCATAATGGGTGAGATCATATGATATTTGTCCTTCACTGACTGGCTTATTTCACTAAGCATAATACTTAAAAATGTTTAAACAAGGTAGTAACATCACAATATGTAGATAATGGCTGGAAGTGTGAAGAACCCAGAGTCACTGGAACCAGTTGGGTTGTTATTAAAACAGGGGGTGTTAGAGGTTCTCATATGTTAAGCTACCTAAGCTTTACAGGGAACATGTTAAGCAGATTTCTAGATCCCATCCACAAAGATCCTGACTGGTAGATCTAGGCTGGACAAAGAAGTATTGGAAAAAAAAATTAGATGTTGAGAAGAAGATGAAAGATTTCATGACAGATGGCCTTCGTTTTTTCCGGTGACACAATGGGAGGCTAGGGCACAAAGCTAGAACTCCCCATGAGAAATCATGCATTTTTAAGGGGCTGGGCAGTCCTTGCCATGCTGATTTTAGTTTAGGCATGCTCATTATGGAAACAACATGTGCAAACAGGGAGTTTGAGGGTTAGCACAGGGAAAAGGCTTGAGTAGGTAAGCTGGCAGAAATAAAAGAGGGAGAGAACTGAGGGTGCTAGCTAGGGAAGAGGGGACATCATTGACTGTGGGCTCAGTCTGGACTTATCGGAGCAAGGATGTGGCCTGGGGATGCAGTCAGGCTTGCAGACTGAACAAGAGACAGAGGCTGAAGAGGAGGCTGAAGAGGGGGCTTAATAGAAATGTGAAGGTCAGGGGGCTGCAGAACAGAGGACTGCTATGAGGGGGGACCTGCAGGAAAAGAACAGCCGATGGATGATCCAGGTGTGGCTGTGAAGTAAATTTGTGAAGTCAAGTGGAAATGCTTTTTGTCTGATTTATAGAAGGCCGAGTAACTGTGGCACCTGGGCATTGCTCCTGGAATGATGAAGAGAAACACCCAGTCAGGTGCCAGAGCCATTAGCTGATGTAGGAAGGTGATCAGATGATGACAAGAGGAGTCAGAAGAGACTTCTGTAACTTGAGGGTTCGTGATTCAAAGTCATCTCTGAAAACACCAAACTTGGGGAATCTTAATCAAGGTCTCACGGAGTCTTCAACTTCTGTTGCTTTAAGGGGCAGGATTCTATAAGCACTACTGTGAGAACTGCTTTTGGGTATGATTCAACAGCCTTTTCCATGTAAGTATCTACTATTCTTTAATAGCTATGTAAGGATCAAAATCATTTTCAAATGAAGGTATTACACCCCTATGTCACAAAAGAAGCATGAACTAAAATAAAATTGATGTGTTTATATTAATGCAGGCTCACCACCCATAGCTTTACTCATTCCTATGGCCCCTCCTTTGATTATTATAAAACTAATTAGTAAAAAAATAATGTTTGTGGCTACAACTCATTTGCTCAGTGGCCTGCTTCAATTTACATCCTAATGGTTGCATGCCTGCCTTTAATAGATGTGGTATGTGAAAGTAAAATAAATAAATAACCATTTAAGTGGAAATTTACCATGTCTTCATGAGAAACCTGAAAATGAAACAGCCAGTGAATCTATTTATTTCTTCTGCATTAGGAAATAAAGGTGATCACAGGATGAGATGATTAATGAGAATTATTTTAGGGTGGCAGGGTAATGGAGGTGCCTCTTTCATAAGGATACGTGCAGAAGCTGATGAAAAATAGTTTATTCATCAGACTTGATCTTTGTTGTTGAAACTGGAAACACTGCAGGAATAGTGCAGGGGTCCTCCTGGATTCTGGGGACCTGCCAATAACCTTCCTTGTTCCACCTGTAGAATATTGAGTGACCAGGCTCTCCCCTTCAGTGCCAATGCTGAGGATCCACACCCAGAGACTGAATTAGCCCAGGAACAAAGCGAGCTTTCCACTCTTTCTTTTTTCTCTTAAAAAGGTTAAATGGCACCACACAAGTTTCTGTGCAGCAGGTGTATAGCTAACAAGGTGATAATTGGGAAACTGAGAAGGAAAAAACCCTATATAAAACTGCAGTATCTGGGAAGAGGGAAACTGAATTACCTTTAGAAGATGCAAAGTTATGGTAATAAATGCTAACGATATAAATGGAAGTCCATAAAAGTATAAAAGAAGATCTAAGGCTTTCATCTGTCCACCAGAATACAGAGGGCATACCATAATATTCAGTATTGTCAAAGTGTTAAACAATAATGCAAGTCAACTTTCAATACCATCCTCTTTTCTCATGTCCTTACATTTCCAACAAAATAAACACCTTAGGGAGATCTTCCAAATATTCCAAATATGAAGAGCATTTACTAGAATAGTTTATTCTAATTTTTCCTTTTATTTTATAGCCTTTGATCAGAAAAGGAAATATTTTCTAACATACAGAATCATTCCAGAAGAAATCTCCAAAAGCTTAAAATAACTATGATTTGTGATTGCCCCCTCATAATAATTTGACATTAGCCTTCAATGATGACTGGTATTTCTGTAACAGGCCTTAAGCAAGGTTCAAGAGCCTATAATATCTCCAAGGAATCACATTAGCCAAGTGCACCAAGTTGAGAAGGCCCCACAGACTGGATGTCTGACTCTGAAAGCTCCTCTTTTATCCCTACCCCACTTCTGTTTATGTGGTCTTCTTGCCTGCAGGAAGCTTCATCCATATCTTATTTATTGGCTGTTGCACTCTGTCCTCTTTACAGCAATTCCTCAATACCATGCCCAGTCCTCATTCATCACTACATCTCACTTGACAATGACACACACACCCCAGACCTAACCTGTCCTGGACACCCTCTCAGAACTTAGCTTTGACTCACCTTCCACAAGAAACACTGCTGTTCCAACCTTCAACTTCTTTCTGCCATGATCTGAAATACCACTTGGGCACCGTACCACCTGCAACCAACTGAGGACTTGCCTATGCCAATTAAAACAAAGTAACACCTACAACGAAGACAAGAACAAAAAGCAGAGTATACAAAGATCATATTGATAAACCTAAGTTTAAATTTTTCCACTCATGTAAATTCTTCAAATCCTTTTTTTGACTCTTGTTTCCCATTCATCCAGCCCCGAAAGCCAGAAACCTGGGAATTACTCTTTCTCACTTACCTGTACCTGAGGTGTTTAAATACCTAGTTTGCTCACTTCTGCAGGTGTAGCAGCAGCACAACTAACAGAGAGCCCTCTTTAACTCTCCGAGGGAGCTGCATCTCAACTTAGATGGTAAACTATCTATGTGGTCACTACTCCTGCTAACACCAGGCTACGAGACCTTTCAGTTTTGTCACCTAAAATATCTTGATCCTAAACTGAACCTTCCAGTCAATCTTTCTAGTTCTGCTTTCTTCAGTCTCACATCCCTTCTTCCTCAGACACTATGCCAGGCCTAGAGTAGACTCCTAGCCTCGTGCCCCAACCCACCTTTCATATGATTGTCTAAAATGGAAACTGGATCATGACACTGGGGTTGTTAACTGCCTTCCAGATAATATCTAACCTCTAACCTTCATGTCCTACAATTTCCTGTTGTCCACCTTTGCCCCTCAATCTCAGAATGTTCCCCTATGTATACCCTTAACATGAAACTAGAGATACGGCAGGATCATGCCTCCAGGCTGTGTCCTTGCTTCCTCCCCCTCCCCCTTTACTGGCCTGTCTCCCACTCAGTACAGACTTCCATAAATTACCTTTATCAAAGCACTTGTCCACATTATGTCTCCTCCACCAACACATGAGCTACCTGCAGGCAGGAAACTATACTCAATCTGCATCCCCAGTGTCAGGCATAATGTCTGACACAAGACCAGATGTTTAAAAACCTTTCTAAAGGACTAGTTGATAAGGTTCAAATCCTGTCACACTTCATACATATCATCTATGGTCCCAATGAACATCAGGAAAATAACTCCCGTTGTGGA
Organism: Noctilio leporinus; assembly: GCA_004026585.1. Classification (NCBI taxonomy): domain Eukaryota; kingdom Metazoa; phylum Chordata; class Mammalia; order Chiroptera; family Noctilionidae; genus Noctilio; species Noctilio leporinus. The sequence goes on from PVIW01000982.1 coordinate 258,851, forward strand.
TTTCATGCACTCTGGGACCATTGCCTCCCTGTTATGTTGACAACCCACTTGAATCAGAACCACACGCTAAAAGTGTGACAGAGACAGAGTATGAGAAAATGTCACAAAGAAAAAGACAGTAAGAGAGACAGAGACATGGAGGACAGAGACAGACACAAGACAGGAGTACATAGACTTATGTTCTTCACCATTTGCACAACCAATCACAAGCCAACTAAAAGGAATTTGTTAATATCCAGTTTTTATCTACTGCCAGTTATGCCACTGCAGGGATAGCAGCCAGTGCAAGTGTCTAGGGTGAAGAGCTAGTTCCAATTTTATACCTGCATAAGGGAGCTGTAAGGAAGGGCCAGATCAATGGAGAGCTGCTCTTGAGGTCCCTTAATAAGCAGCAGTTCTAAAGGAAATGATTTTAAAAGATAAAGATTTAGAGCTCTTTCATTAATGCCATGCATATTACCATCTTATTTTTACTCCTCTTGATCTTAGAACACAAAATCAGGTTTGAGGTATTTCTGCCACCTGGCCAGAAGTTTCTGAGAGATAAAGGCCAGGAATAGTCATCATCTCTCTTCATAACCAAAGGGGACAAAAACCACTAGGAAAATGAGTATCAGAATTAGCAATGCAATCTGAGGTGGACAGCAGAGAAGATTTAAAAAATCGTACTCACTTTCATAACATGAAATGACTATGAAATGACCCAGGAGAGTATCCAACTGGACTTCCCTCACCTGTGCAGAAATTGAATGATATAGCAAAAAAGTTATGACTAATCGTTCTAAGGCCTAAGGCTTTTAAATCTCAGTTCAATTCTTTCCTGCAGACTCACAAATGATGTTGGGGGCTGATATGACTAGTATGTAAACTAATTATAATAGTAATTTGCAAAGACTGAAAGAAGCAACTCTTTCTCCTCTATTGCCTAAACTTCAGGAAACTTAACATCTAAGACCTAAAATATTAACACTAGGCTATACTAAAAGAATATACATGTATCTAGAAAACTAACAGAGAGGTAATAAAAATGGACCAATTAAAGTCATATGCAAATAATACCGATGAGCTGGTAGGAGTAATGGCTTAAATGTGTTATATAAGGAGTTTCAAACATGCTGCTTGACAATTGTGATCTGTATTCCCAGAAATTTGTTGCTAATACCACAACAGTCCAATATGCAAATAATTTACTTTTTAAAATATATTTTAAAAATCTCAATCTTACTAAAAATTGAGCAAAGAACTTGCACAGACATTTTTCCAAGAAAAATATACAAGTGGCTAATAAGCACATGAAAATATATTCAACATCACTAGTCATCAGAGAAATACAAATCAAAATCACAATCAGATACAACTTTATACCCACTAGGTTGGCTACTGTTAACAAAAAGCAGAAAATAATAATTTTTAAGAAGAATGTGTACACTGTTGGTGGGAATATAAAATGGTGCGGCCACTATGGAAGACAGGATAATGGTCCATCAAAAAGTTAAAATTATAAGTACTATACAATCCAACAATGATACTTCTGGATATATACCCAAAAGAACTGGAACAGGGTCTTGAAGAGATATTTTATGTACTGATGTTCACAGCAGAAATATTCACAAAAGCCAAAATGTGGAAGCAACTCATGTGTCTCTCAACAGAAGAATGGATAAACAAAATATGTCATAAAAAGATATAATTATATGAGAAACCTACAGTAATCAAATTCACAGAGAAAGACAATGAAGTGGTGGTTGCCAGGGCTATGGAATAAGAGGTTGATGGGTAATTATTTCATGGTTACAGAGTTTTAATTTGGGATAATAAAAAAGCTCTGGAGATAAATGGTGGTAATAGTTGCATAATAATGTGAATAAGTGAATGCACTTACTGCTGCCAAAATGTATGCTTTAAAATGACTCAATGGTATATTTTATGTTATTTGCATGTTAAATTTTAATATATACATACATTATATATTTTATATAACTCACATACATTATATATTGTATATATTATATAATAACATATATACAATATATGTTTATATATTTCTATGTACATTCAAATTAGAGTGGAATCAAGGCTTTCACTTTGAGAATATCAAATTGGCTCATTTTCATAAAAGTATGATTTCATTGTGTGGGAGAAAGGTGGAGTTACTAACAGTTCAGAAATCTGGGTATACCTGTGGAAAAGGGCTATGCCAGTGAATGCAAGAAATACTGAAATGCTGACTGTAATAAAGACAGATGCCATATAATTTAGTTTTGGTGAACAAGAACTCATCAAGAAACCTAACTATTAAGAAAATTATTACCCTGGTTGATGTGGCTCAGTGGATTGGCACTAGCCTGTGAACTCAAAGGTCGCTGGTTTGATTCCCAGTCAGGGCACGTAATCAGGTTGCAAGCCAGGTATCCAGCCAGGTCCTTGGCTGGAGGCAGGTGAAAGGCAACCATACATTGATGCTTCTCTCCCTTTCTTCCTCCCTCCCTGCCCTCCTCTCTGAAAATAATAAATACAATCTTAAAAAAATTATTGCCTCATGATCTCATTTCAATTTTCTATCATGATGCTGCTATGAGTTCATGCTTTAAATCACCTCTTCGTATAGGAAAAAGAAGCATAAGGGGGAAAAAAGCAACAGATAAGTCTCTTAAACCAAATTCCCACGAACTTAAGGACTATGAAATTAAGAGTTAGGTGCTCTACAATGCCAAAAAGACAGGTTGTCAACTGCACACCCTGAGGCTAAGTAGAGGCCATACAAAGCCAACAGACCTGGAAGGATGAGCACAGTATTTATGATTTTAAATATGGAGAAAAATGAGCTCATTCAAAATAAGCTTTGGAAAACTAGATTTTTTAAAAAAGGTTTCATTTATTATTTTTAGAGAGAAGGGCTGGCAGGGAGGAAGAAAGGAAGAGAAACATCAATGTATGGTTGCCTTTCACTTGCCTCCAGCTAGGGACTTGGCTGGAGACCTGGCTTGCAACCTGGTTATGTGCCGTGGCTGGGAATTAAATCAGCGACCTTTGGGTTCGCAGGTGGCACCATTCTACTGAGCCACCAGCCAGAGCAGAAAACTAGATTTTTAAACACTGAAAAATCCTAATTTGCAGAAACACAAACAACTGCATCAAGGACCAGAACACACTTTAGAAAAAATTTTAATATTATAGAATAGCTAAAGACTTTAAAGTAACATAATAAAGATTAAAATTGCTAAACAAAGAACTAATAACCATTTTAAAAATCAAGGAATTAGCCCTGGCTTGTGTGGCTCAGTGGATTGAGCACAGGCCTGTGAACCCAAGTGTAGCTGGTTAGATTCTCAGTCAGGGCACATACCCAGGTTGCAAGCCAGGTCTCCAGCCAGTCCCAGCTGGAAGCAGGTGAAAGGCAACCATATATTGATATTTCTCTCCCTTTCTTCCTCCTCCCCTTCCCCTCTCTCTAAAAATAATGAATAAAATCTACAAAAAAAAAAAAAAAAAAAAAAAAAAAAAAAAAAAAAAAAAAAAAAAAAAAAAAAAAAAAAAAAAAAAAAAAAAAAAAAAAAAAAAAAAAAAAAAAAAAAAAAAAAAAAAAAAAAAAAAAAAAAAAAAAAAAAGAAGAAAGTAATACAAAAATAAAATCAAGGAATTAGGAAACAAAATCAGGCAGAAATAAGAGGGTAGAGAAGAAAATAAAATAAAATAATGATCTTAGAAAAAAGAGAAGTAATAGTTAAAAGGTTCAAAGAAAAAAATCTATTAAGTTGGTAGAAAGTACTGAGAAATTGACCATCACAGCAAGACAAAGAAGAGTTAAGTTACATGGCTGATAGCTAAGACGCTCCAATGTACAAGCAGAGCAGACCAGAAAAAAAGGGGATAAATGGAATGGAGGACAACCACTATTCAAAGAGCCCTAATAATGTAGACTTTTCTAGAGTACTAAGTACAATACATAAAGATAAACCTATGCAAATATGCATCATAGTAAAATTGAAGCACTTCAAATGTAAACAAGAGAAAGAAATCGTTATTTGCAAAGAAATAACAATTCTGTTAACATCAGACTTCTTAGGAACAAAGGCCAGAAGTAGTATATTCAAAGTGCTTTGGGAGAATGACTAACCTTCTAGCATTTTATACCCCACTAAATTATCATTCAAGAATGAGGGGACCATAAATACATTTTCAGATATACAAAGACCAAAAGAGTTTACTACTTATAATCCCTCACATAAAAAAAAAATAAATGATATATTTCTTTAAGAAACAAAGCAAGCTCTAAGAGAAAGCTTATTAAGAAAGGTGAACACAAAATTTGATAAAATGTTTAGTAAATGTGCTTAACTATTGACTAATTAAAAAGCTTTAAATGTCAACATTTGAAAATTAAATGAAATTAACAAATTCCTAGCAAAAATATAAGTTATTAAAACTGACACAAAACAAAAACAAAAACAAAATCTGTATAGCTTAATAACTAGGAAAATATTTAACCTGTGATTTACAATTTCCCACAAAGAAAACTCCATGACCAGAAGGCTTCACTGGTAAATTTGATCAAAAACTTGAGAAAAAAATAATGTCAATCTTCAAAATATTCTAGCAGAATAGGAAAAGGAAATATTGGCTGTGGCCAGTGTGGCTCAGTTGGTTGGAGCATGGTCCTGTAGGCAAAAGGTTGCAGGCCCAATTCCTGGTCAGGGCACATACCTACGTTGTGGGTAGAATTCCTAGGCAGAGCACATATGGGAGGCAAAGATGTTTCTATATCTTTCTCTCTCCCCTCTTCTCTCTCTAAAGTCAATAAACATATTAAGAAAAAAATTTTTAAAATACTTCCAGCCCTGGTTGGTGGCACAATGGATAAGGCGCTGGCCTGCAAACCCAAAGGTCACTGGTGTGATTCCCAGCCAGGGCACATGACCAGGTTGCAAGCCAGGTCTGCAGTCATGTTTGTAGCTGGAGGCAGGTGAAAGGCAACTACACCTTGATGTCTCTCTCCCTCTCTGCCTCTCTCCCCTTACCTCTCTCTAAAAATAATAAATAAAATCTTAAAAAAGTACTTCCAAATTAGTTTTATGAGTATAGCATAAGCTTAACATCAAAACCTGGTAAGAACATAAGAAACATAGAAAGTTGCAGAATTATCTCACCCCTGAATGCAGATTTAGAAATCCTACATACCTGTAAATCAATTCTTGAAATTTATAAAAGTGAAAATATATTTTAACCAAGTTACGTTTATGTAAAAACTAATCATTATATGTCACTACATAACAGAATAAAGCCAAAACATGAGTTCACCTCAAAATATATAAAAGGGCCTGATAAATTTTAAACCAGTTAAGATAAAAACACTTAGCAAACTTAAAATATAAGGAACCACCCCTAATTTTTATAAAAGGCTTTACCAAAAAATGTTATAGCAAACACTTTAAATAAATGCTAATTTCAAAACTTTCAAGATCAGACATTTAATTTGGTTTTAATTTTACATTATCATAGTTCATTTAGTTCAATCTCTGCAGTTAGATATTCTCCAATAAGAATCAAAGAATCACTCATGGTAAAATAACTTTCTCAAAATTGGTATAAATTACCTTTCGTGTTTAGATCTACAAACATCCCAAATTCACTGTTGAATAATTACAAACATGGTATCATTTCATTTTTTCCATGTGGATAATCAATTCTTCCTCCTCCACTTGCACAAAGCTTTCCTCCTTCCTCTCTGTTGCCTAGTGCAGGTGTTATTCCAAGTCTAGCATAACATGCAGGTGAGTTTCTGGGCTTCTTACTGCATTCTATGGGCCTGTGTATCTCTCTTGTATCAGTTCCACACTCTCGTAATTACTGTAGCTTTTTAAAAAAGATTTTATTTGTTTTTAGAGAAGGGAAAGGGAGGGAGAAAGAGAGGGAGAGAAACATCAATTAGTGGTTGCCTCTCACACGCCCCCAACTGGGGACCCAGCCAGCAACCTAGCCATGTGCCCTGACTAGAAATTGAATCAGCGATGCTTTGGTTCACAGGCTGGCACTCAATCCACTGAGACACACCAGTCAGGGCTATTGTAGCTTTTAAAAAGATGTAAAATGAAGCAAATCTTTCGACTTAAGTTATATGCCTCTTCCTGGCCTTCCGTATTACCATATAAATTTTAAAATCTGCTCATTAAATGTCTCTATAATTTTTCTGAACTTTTATTTCTAAACTATTTTAGCCATTTAATGTATATTTTGAAATAATCCTACAAACTGTTTTTGGATATATGCAAATATGATTAGAATGGTAAACATCAACTTGAAGTCAGCTGTCACCTCTGGGGAGGAAAGCAGGAAGGAGAATATCATCAGGGAGGCACACATCTGTCAAATGCATTTCTAATGCTTTTAGTCCTTAAAGAATCTGTGTACAATCCTACCATAATTTATAGAGGTAGACAGCTGGTTGGAGGGATCACAGTCCTATTTATTAATAAATCAAGTCAAGGAATACATGTATATATGGTTAGAATATTTCATTATTTAAAAAATAAGTAAATATAAAATAGCTACATGGTATACAAACATCAATTAACATGTAGTTCCAACTCCACCAAATGGACTCTATGAAGATCATCTATTTATAACTCACTACTTGGTAGTGAATTATAGCCAATAATTGTAATTTATAAATCTCATAGAGAGGCACTTTGGAAAATAAACTTTTCTCTCTTATTGAAAGAAAACATTCAATTCATTACTCAGCCAAGTGACAGAAAGAATAATTAAGCTATCCACTATATAAATTACTGCTTACTTTACCCATTCTTCATTTTCAACATCACAAGATTACACATATCAAATGACTACATAAACGTACCTTTGGAAAAGCTGTGCAATAATGTCATTGCAAAGCAATTCTCATTTCTCTGCTAAACACAGGCCAACTTTTAAGCCCTAACATTTCAGATGAACCCAAATTCTCCTCTTTGTATAAAGGAGCAGTGCACACCTTAATTGAAACAGTGAATAGATTTGTTTTTCCTGTTGTACAGGATGAGGTCAGTTAAAGACACAGAACAACCACCCTTGCCTGTGTTGACTACGAATTCAGTAAGGTAAATTATTTTATTTAATTTGGTCACCAGAACATGAATATAAACCTTGGATTTTCCATTTGCATTGGTTCTAATCAACATTTGTTATTATTATTATTGTTATTATTATTTTTTGATAACTTTGAAAATCTCATTCCCAGGGTGAGTGACCTTGAGGTTAGTATTTTAGCCCTTCTCCCCTTGGCAAATATAGTTAATTTATTTGGATATGCCCTAACAACCCTGCTTTCTCTACTCATTTTCAAACAGAGAAGAAAAAATGTCCCATAGCCACATACTATCCATGAATCCCATCCATCTGTCATGTGAAAGTAGGCAGAGTTCTAGGCAAAAGGAGTATTTTACATTTGACTAGAGATCAAAGCATTTAACTAAAGGAAGCAAATTCTAATGGGTGATTTCAAGTACTAGCCAGTAGAAGGTAAAGATTTTAGGGTGGAGTAGCTTTTCTAGTAGGCCATTATCCCATTTCAAAAGTGACTATCTATTCATAACAACAGTGCAGTAGTAAGAAATAATTGCCTACAGGGAAAGCCTAATTGAACACATCTGGCATTGTTGGTGGTAAAATAATGCAAAAGCATAAGTCTTGCTTATGATAAGAGCTTAGAACAAGTATCAGAAAACTGCAGGCTAACTTCAACTCCCTTGACAACGAGCGAAGAGGAAGGTCTGCTGAAGACATCTGGAAAACTTTTTCTCCCATTTAAAAAAGGAAACAAGGGCACTTTTCTGCTTTAGACCTTGCTGTAGGAGTGATGCTGGATGCCCCTGTGCCATCTTTCAAGCCTGAGGAGAAAAATGCTCGAATTTTAGAGCCCTGGCATTACTGAGGGATTCTTGATATTTTGTTCTTATTTGAGTCAAACATTTTAAATTTGGACTTTCTTGGTTGAAGCCAGAAAGCATCCCTACTGCTCTCTTGCAATAATTATTTCACATAGTCACATCTGGGAAATAACCCACCAACCTACTCATCATTGCTTAATTGACATGTTCTTTCTTTCTATGGCAAGTCCTTCAGAACTGTTTGTTTCTGGTCTTTATTCTGATGATTTCTTTTTAAAACGATAACTTTTTTCTCCTCAGCTTTATAGAGGAATAATTGAAAAATCAAAATTATATCTATTTATTATGTACAACATGATGGTTTGATACACACATACATTATGAAATGATGACTAAAACTGTAACTTTTACCTTTATTATCCATCAACTATTAATATCCGGTTTAGATGATTCTGCAGTATTAATGTATCCCTCTGATTCTAGAGATAAAAATACCAAAACCTCTTCTAGTTAGATGATTCCTGAGATATACTGCACATAATTTGTCAAATTTTATAGATGTTGGCAAGATTTAAGGTTTAATGTGTTGTCTATAAATAGAAAGTTCTTGTACATTTCCATAAGGTTAACAGCCAAGAAAACGTGATATGAGTATTGAATGTGTGTATATAAAGGTCATATAACACATATCCTTCCAAACTACACTACAAGAAAGCTATTAAAGTAGATGCTGAGGACCTCCTTTTTCTTTTTCTGTTTTAAAAAGTGCCTTAAACAAAGAAGAAATTTGTGGTAGCAATTCTCTAAATATGTAAATATACCACAGAACCACTACTTTCACAAAAATACAGAGCAGTCAAAAATCTGCAGGCCCCTAATGAGAGAGGCTCCAAAACAAACATGGGGCTGCAATGCACAGGATTCTAAAAGAGACTATGGGTCAATGAAATGTCCTAGTGTCAGAAGCTGGGGTTAGATAACTCCATTGTTAGTAAAGCAAACTGAAGGTGAAAACTGTGGGCCCGAAGGACCAGGAAACATGAAGACCATGTCTACTGTGTTCAGGACAATAATTTGTAGTAGTTATGCTGATGGTAATAATAGCAGTGGTGGTGACAAAAATATGAGTAATAGTTAACATGGATGAAATGCTTACCATGTAACAGGCTTTGTTATGAATACTTTACGTATAAGCACTATAGTGATTCACAATACATACTTGTCCTTTCCTTGCTCATTGTTTCTTCTCATTTGGCAGTCAACAAAGATTACAGAGTACATAAAAAAGGTTTTACGGTAGGTCATCTACCCCACTTCTTTCTCTCCCTCTTTCTATTAGTTTCTTCTATGATAAACATCCCTATTCTAGCAGAAGAAAAATACTTAAGTGCTGTTTTGTGTGATATGGGAAAAATGAACATGGAAATAGTGAAAAAATGTGAGATCCATTAATTTCATTGCAACACAATGAAGCTAATGGGATTCTCATAGCTGAATTTAGTCAGGAATAGAATGAGGAAACACTGCATAATCCTGCATTAAGTTTTTATCAGACAGTGTTTATGACAATGAGAGCAAAACTAGATCTAGGAACTATTCTAAGCCATGGAGATGAGCAAATCATTAGGACAGGCTCAAGTCCTAATATAATTCTGGAGAAACATGAAAGGACTTGAAGAATTAAGGAGCAAAAAAATGATTTTAAAAAGAAAATTTTGACCTTTACATGCACTGGTCAGTATCCGCAAGATTCTGCTTTCACCTATGTATAGCTCCATCATTGTACCCTCTTATTATTTCATAATTTTATCATGTTCTGTTGCAGAGAGCAAGAACAAACTCTGCCAGTCCCCAACAGGGTATGAGTGGATTGACATAAGACCCATACTGACTACCAAATTCTACATGCTTTCAGTCTTACCTTTCATCATCTCTAGTTCTAGTTATTTCTAACTTAAATATGAACTTTCTCTTCACAAATTAAACTGTACAGACATATCTGTGAGTAAAGCCTAATATTTAAAATGTACATTTAAACTAAATGACTTCATTTCCACAGTTCCCTCATAATGCCAAATAGAAAACAATAAATGAATGAAAAAAAGAGAAAGAGATTAAGAAAGGCAGAAGGAAGTAAGAATTTAGGCAGTTCATAAAATGAAAGTATAACCAGACTGCAACTCTGAAATTTATGGTAACAAAACCTAGGACAAGAAGAAAGTAAAGACTGCCAAGAATAGTGCAAAAGGTATAATAAATTTTAGATTTATAGTGATAGTTATGTTAAACTAAAATTTACAGTGCAAAAGAAAGTGAATTTAATCACCTGGTCAGACTATTTCATTTTATCATTTCATTTTACAGATGGGGTAGCTGAGCTTTGATACATAGTATGATTCTGTCCGTCATATGCAGATGTGAAATGTGGTCCATGGACCAATAGCATCAGTACCGCCTGGGAGTTTGTTAGAAATGCAGCATCTCAGGCCCCATACTGAGCATATTGAGTCAGAACAGAATTTTAACAAGGTCTTCATGTGATCCATCTGTACATTACAGTTGGATAGATAGCTTGTTACCAAGAAGTTCACAAATTAGATAATTTAAACTTAATGCCTTATTTTCTATAAATTACATGTTTATCTTTGGATTTGCTAGAAAAATGTAAATCCTTTTACTCTTAATAATCAACCTATAAATTTTGTGCTCAGGATAAAACTTTAGGAAATGGCTCTTTGAATCCCTGAATGAACAATATACTGTGTTACTACACAGTGATCACTCAGTCACCAGTTCCTCATTTATAAAAACAGAGAGAGTAATAGTACCTAAACTCAGATGGTTATTGAGAGGACTAAATTAAAGACATGTATAATCTTTGGAATAATGTTGAACACAGAGTAAGATTTAAATGAGTGTTAATCACTAGCTATGATTATTATGATCTAGGGCAGGGTTTGATAGGACAGGTTTGCATATCAGCACCCACTCAGTATTCTCACCTATTCCTGTTGCTGTGAAAAGTATCTGAGATATTATCCAGGATTAAAAATAGATATACTCCATACCCACAAAAGAAAGCCATTAAATTCTTTCACTGGGAAGAAAGACAACAACCAACATTGTTGAACTACTTGATCAAATGGGATTGATTCTTCGAGCAACTATGGACATATGTGGAATTAATAACTTTCAAGTAAAATATGTGAATAAAATTTACAATGTTGATTGATGAAAAATTTTCAGTAACAAGTATCTGTGTAGTGCTAAATACTGAATTCATAATTCAGGATTAAAAAACATTTAAAGAATGAATAAAATGTAGATTATTGAGTATCCAATTCAATGCACTGAAACAGAGGGTTAGGGGTGGTACCAGATACACGCATCGGGCTCGGAATGAGTCCAGCAGGAGGAGCTGCAGTGGAGGCAGAGACCTCCTGCCCAGAACAAGACAGCATGCACATGATAAAGTTACCAGCCTGCTCATCCACTTATTTCAAGCACTGATCCAGGTTGGATAAAGAGAGCCACAAAAACAAACATTTAACTCAAAACATGTAAAATAAACCACCAAGAATTAAAACCACACTGTAACTTGCGTTTCTTACTTATTAGATTTAAACAATAGTTTTCAAGGTATTCAGGAAATAATAGCAGAGATGAGGCCTCGGGGTAATGTAAATCAGACTTGTCTAGAAGAATACTGTCACAACCAAATGGATAAACTTACCAGACTGTGGAGACTATGCAGAAGAAGATAACAGAGAAGCAGAGACCTACAGTATAATCTGAGAGGGAATGAAGGGAGAAGAGAGAAGAGAAATTTCTGCCTCCTGCCGGCTGGGCACAATACAATTCCCAAATGGCTCCCAGTTCCTGGCCAGAGAAGCCACAAGCTCACAGCTGCCAGCAAATCTTTTCCTCAAAGTTTTCCCTCATCCTCTCCGGGGAAGAGTTTTGAATAGTATTATAATCATATAAAATATTCTTCTTAAGACAGGGCAACAACATTAAGTGACAAAATGAGTCTCATATTCTCTTCATATATATACGTGACCACCCTACACCAACAGTTAAAAATTGCCAACACTTTAATACTCTCTGCATCACTTACACCTAACAACAAAATCTACTCTCTTATATCTGAAGGCAAGCAATTTGCCATGAGGAAAATGGAATACGTACTGGTATAAGTGATAGGCTAAATTATGGTCTCCCAAAGGTATCCATGTCCTAATTTCTGGGACCTAAGAATATGTTACTTTATATTCAAGAACTTCACAGATGTAATTAAAAAAAAGGATCTTGAGATGTGCACATTATTTCAAATTATCTTGGTGGGCTTCGTATAATCACAGGGGTCCTTGTAAAAGAGAGACAAAAAATTCAGAGAGAAGGAGATGTGACCACAAGGGAAAGAGTAGGAAAAGGCAATACAAAGGCATGAGCGAGGAATGAGGACACAGCCCTCGAAGTTGGCAAAGGTAAGGGAATGGATTCTTCCCTAGAGTCCTCCAACCAACCCAGTCCTGTTGACACCTTGACTTTAGTCCAATCCCACTAATTTTGAATTTCTGAATTCCACAACTGTAAAGTAATAAAGACTTGTTGTTTAAAGCTGCTAGTATCAGTAATAGGAATAGGTTTATCAGTAATGGGAAACTAACCAAAAATATAATGAATTGGTACTAATTAAAGTGAATAATTAGGGAATACCTCTCTGTGATCTGCAAATTATAAAGTATTTTACAGACATATACTTTTTCAGCAATCAAATCCTAACTGCCTTAATCAGTTCTTTAGTTTCTTACACAAAAGCAATGATGCAAATTATGTACAGTGCAGGTACATATACACTGATTTTCAACTTTGAAGGCAGAAAAATTTCTAATACAGAAATCTCAGTCTGTTCCTAGATATTTCTGTGTCTCTAAGAGAAGACAGTTGTGATTACAGTTAAAATTGGACTTGAGCCACTGATTTGTGATAGCAAATGTGCTATACATCTGTGTGTGCCCACCACAGTGTAGGGCACACTGCTCTACACAGTGTTGGCTGGTGTTCCATCAATGTTTGGTGATTAAATGAATGACTTAACAAATGAAAAATTAAAGGAGAAAAATTTAGATCCTTAGCCAGGTTTTACATTTGATTATTTAGATGGAGCTTTATTCCAAGGTTACCTAGAAGATCCTGGTACTAGATTAAAAATAAATGGCTTAGTTTTTAAATTTTTTAAAGAAAATAGAATTTTTTAAAGGCCATTAAAGATGAAACTAAGAAATTAAATAAAAGAAAGTTCCTGTTTTGAAATGTTAGACCGAGAAAGACCATATGATTTCAGTTATATATGGAATCTAAGAAACAAAAGAATAAACAAAACAAAGTAGAAACAGAAACAGATATGAGAATAAGCTGATAATTGCCAAAGAAGAGAGTGTGAGGGGAATGAGAATTTTTTAAAAGGCCATTAAAATGAAGCCAAACTATTAAATTAATGATAGGAGGCCCAACTTTTGGTTAGGATGCAAAAGGTTGGGGGAAAAAAAAGAACATTCAGTCCCAATGTAACAATGAAAAAACAATCAATTAAAAAATCTTATCTGTCATAAAAGATATTGAAGAGATCTGGACAGATGTTAAATGAATGATATTCCGGAGAGATGAACTCTTCTAGGGTGAACAGACATTGGTGGTTGCGTCCACCACAGGAACCTGACTAGTCAGAAGAGCCAGCCTGCTTTTGGTAAAGAAACTTTGCTGGAACAAGGAGCAATAAGCCACATTTTTATTAGCCAATCATTGGCTGGTGTAGCAGACTGGAAACTGGAGAAAATAGTTAGGCCTCACTGCCAGCCAATTCTCCTTCGTAATAGTTTTGCTTGGCAAGCACTGGTGTGGAAGAAGCTAGCAAGTGGGTGGAAAGCAGAGAGAGCTTATAATCTCACATGCATGGCTCCCAAACTACTGCAGGGCCACATCTCACCATTCAGAACAAATCAGATGTAAAATCCAGTTCCTGATTAGAAATAAGAGATCTCTCTGAATCCCCTTCATTGCCTGACAGGAGAAAGGGTGAGGCTTTCTAAGGATACAGCTCCTGTATTCTTTTAAACACAATTTTAAAAAGAAGACAAGCAAAAAGCAGAAAAAATGTGAACCAGAAGAAGGAAAGAAGCATACAAGGAGAATAATAGATAACTAAATAGTTGAAATTACTAGGCATGGACTTTAAAATAACTTAGGAATAGGCCAAAGAATTTAATAAAAAATGTACTAAAAAGGGTAAAAATATGGAGAATTTCATCAGAGTAATAAAAACGCTTAAAGGAAAGCAAGCAGAAATTGTAGAACTGTTAAGTACACTATCTATCTAAAATGATTAATTCATTGGAGAGGTTTAATGATTATCTGGACACAATAGAAAAGATCAGTAAACACAGAGATAAGTCAGTTAAAATTATCCAAAATAAAGCATAGAGCAAAAAAATATATATATAAAACAAATCCTAAGCATAGTTTTATGGCATAATTCCAAATGGTCTGACATACATGAACCTAGACACGGATATACAAGGAAACTGTTCCTAAGAAAGGTGAAACAAAGATATTTCCAGACAAACCAAAGCTGAAAGATATCATGTTGCATTCCAAAAAATATTACAAGAAATTCTTCATACTTAAGGGAAATAATCACAGAGAAAAATCAAAATTAGCTGAAAGGAAAATCAGAATGAGGTAATTATCAAAGGAAATATAAAACAATATGGTTTTAATGTCTTTGAAAGACAACTGACTATATGAAGTAAACAGAGCAATATAATGTGGGATTATAATATACGGAGAAATAAAATATGACAATCATACAAAAAACAGGAGCAGTAAAAACAATTACTCTATTGTAAGGTTGTTAACTATTTCATAAAGTTGTGTAAGTTACTCATGGTAAATGAGGTGAATTAATTATGCATATTGTAATCTAGAATAACTACTTAAAATAATACAAAATGGTGAAACTAAATAGCAATAAGGGTCCTAAAATGGAATATAAAACCAAACAAACAAAAATAAAGCCCAACAAAACTGCAATTCCAAATAAAGAACAGAAGAGGGAAATGGGGGAAAAAATTAAAGGATAATAAATTAAGCCCAAGAATATCCCACATAATTATATTAAATATAAGGCGCATTCAACGCTCAAATTAAAACTGAGTTTCAAAGAAAGATCCAACTCTATGCTGTTTATAAAAGATATACTTTTAATATAAAGCTACAGAGTGACTGCAAAAGATGAAAAAGATGTGTATAACAAACACTAATTATAAGAAAGCCAATGTATATACATTAGTATCAGCAAACCTAAACTTTGAAAGTATCATCAGTTATAACAGTTGCTATTTTATAATAATAAAATGCCCAAATAATTTTTTTAAAGCCCAAAATTGGTTCTCTGCTTAGACTAATAAGCTTGATAAATCTTATTTCTTCATGCAATTTCTGAAGGTTTATGAACTCCTGTGGGGTACTGATGGACCTTGATATAAAATTTCTTTTCGAACTCACATTTTTGTAAAATTCAATAATTTTCTTATCAAGTATATGATCCCCTCCATTCTTAAAAACCTTTTTCAGTATTATTTACTTGATTCTTGCTAGTCACCTTACCTGAAATGTCACCTTCTCGTTGATGTCTGACACACGGAACTGCTTCAGGAAACGCTCGTCTTCACTCCAGAAGAGGCGGATGTCAGGGATGTCGTAGAGGATCATAGCCAGTCTCTCTAACCCAAGGCCAAAGGCCCAGCCAATCCGATCTGGAGCTCCAGCTACAATAAGGAAATAAACAACAACAAAAAAAACACTGCTTTTAAGATCAGTGCACAGGTATGTACTACTTCCTGGTAACTAACCAATAATACTGTTGAGTGCCTACTAGTGGCAAGGCGCTGGGGAGGGCTGTGAGGACACCCAAGATTATGCCAATCTTGCCCCCCTTATTCCATATTTCCCTTACTGAGGCACTTTGGAATCACACTGTCTTTAATATTGACTTTCATTTCTGGTTCAACTATCTTTTAAGCCCTGGTTCCTGCCTCTGAGATATGATTTTTCTGTAATCCTTGTTTTCCCTGATTCAAATATAACTATGCTGTGGTTATAAAGCCCCAAAGTGGTTTACTAGATAGGCAGTTGTGTTCAAAACAGGTTACAGTGGACCATTCAGAAAATGTGCGTCAGGCCTGAGAGAACTATCAATATCATTAAAATTCAACTCTTACTCTTAGAAGAACTACCTCAACAATACATTGAGAGCAAGCAAGCCAAGGTGAAATGCATATCTGGTACCACTCACTCCCAAGGTAAAGTATGTTGTTCAGATTATGACAAGGCAATGAACACTACAGGTTTATTTTGCTTATTTGAAAAAGTAAGACAGAAGATAATGCACTGCTGTAGAAGATAATATACTGCTGGAAAAGCTCATGACAAGAGCTCATTAAAAGAAGACAATTTCAACTGTACAGTAAAGCAGCAGTTGGATCCTGGGTAGGTTGAGATGGCCTCAAGATTCCTACCCCAATGCTCATGCCCAGTATATAAATCCCTGCCTTTGAAATAAAGGAACAAATAAACAAATGGGACTACATCAAACTAAAAAGTTTCTGCTCAGCCAAAGAAAACATCAAGAAAATAAATATTCTCATTCCCATATGGGAAAAACATATTTGCCAATGACACCTCAGACAAGGGTTTGATATCCAAAATATATAAAGAGCTAATATGACTCAACACCAGGGAGACAAACAACCTAATTAAAAAATGGGCAAAGGACCTGAATAGATACTTCTCCAAGGAAGACATACCAAAGGCCCAAAGGCACATGAAAGAATGTTCCATATCACTAGCCATCAGAGAGATGCAAATTAAAACTGTAACAAGATACCACCTCACACCTGTCAGAATGTCCACCATCAACAAATCAACAAACAACAAGTGTGGTGAGGATGTGGAGAAAAGGGAACCCTGGTGCACTGCTGGTGGGAATGCAGATGGTGCAGCCACTACAGAAGACAGTATGGAATTTCCTCATGACCCAGTGATTCCACTGCTAGGATTATACCCAAAGAATCCTGAAACACCAATTCAGAAGAACCTACTATGTTCATAGCAGCACTATTTACAAAAGCCAAGTGCTGGAAATAACCTAAGTACCCTTCAGTGGATGAATGGATCAGAAAACTTGGGTACATTTACACAATGGAGTTCTATGCAGCAGAAAGAAAGAGAGAACTCCTATCATTTGTGATAGCATGAATGGAACTGGAGAGTATCATGCTTAGTGAGATGAGCCAGGTGGCAAAACTTAAATACTACATGTTCTCATTTAATACAGGAGACTAATGAACAAGCAAACAAGCAAACAAAACAGAACCAGAGATATGAATTCAGGGAACACACCTTCAGCGTGTAGAGGTAGGGGTGGGGAGGAGGCAAATAAGGGGAACAGTTTAGTCAAGGAACTAGCATCGACGACCCATTGACACAAAACAACAGGTGGGATTGACTGTCGGGGGATATAAGGAGGGTGTGGAAGGGGAGAGCAGAGGGAGAAAAATGAGATGAACGTAATATAACAACAATAAAATATATATATGTACATAATAAATAAAATAAATCCCTGCCTTTGAGTGGGAGTGGGACCTGTAAATGGAACGGATTTCACTCCTGTGATTAGATTACTTTATATAAGAGTTCCTCTTAACAAACTAGAGATTTTCCTGATGACTAAGAGAAGTGAGCTGGTGACATAAATTGAGAGGGCCATGTGGCTAGGACCTGAGGGAGGCCTCAAAGAGCTGTGCAAGGTCCTGGCAGTCAGCAGGAAATGGGAACCTCATTCCCATAGCTGAAAGGAAATGATTTCTCCCCATAGCCTGAATGAGCTCAGAAGAGGACCTGGAACTCCAGATGAGAACAAAGCCCTTGATGACACCTTTGTTTCAACCTGTTGAGACACTGAGCATGAGACCCAACTGAGATCTGTACTCACACTCCTGATGCAAGGAAAGTGTGACATAATAAATTTGTGCTGTTTCAAGCTACTAAGTATAAGGTTAATTTGTTACCTGGCAAAAGAAAACTAATATGGATCCAAAATGTGGAGAAAGGTAAAAGAAATTCCAGGCTCAAGGAACCTCTTCAGTAGTGAAAGTATGGAGGTACAGAGATGAAGGTTTAGGAACTAACTCACAGAAAGTGCCAATTAATTAACTTATCCTAAATTAATCATATATAAATTATTTATAAATAAAACAGGGACAAATGTATGACAATAGAAGCCATGGAGAAATGTGAGCCTCACTGAATGATTTGTTTAAAAGATAAAAGAATAGCCCCTGGCTGGTAGCACAGTGGGTAAGGCACAGGCCTGCGAACCCAAAGGTCTCGGGTTCGATTCCCCAGCCAGGGCACATAACAAGGTTGCAAACCAGGTCTCCAGTCAGATCTGCGGCTGGAGTCAGGTGAAAGGCAACCATAAATTGATGTCTCTCTCCTTCTCGACCTCTCTCCTTTCCCTTCTTTCTAGAAATAATGAAATAAATTTTTTAAAATCTTAAAAAAAAAAAAACCTTAAAAAAAAAGATAAAAGAATAAAGATATTAAATGATATCACTAAAAGGAAGATACAGAAAGGGATGGGCCAATAGAGGGAGAGAAGGTGTCTGAAAGAAAAGCACGTGGTTGACTAAGTGTAGACAGCACCTGTGTCCATGAGTAAGAATGAACATTCCAGTGAGGAGAAGGGGAGATAATTAGCCACACGGACAATGGGCTCACAGAGCCATGCACAAAACTCCTGACTAAGCCTGACAACTGATCAGCCGCCTAAGAGCATGGCTGAAGAGCAAAATACTATAAAGTAATTCATACTGATGCATGAAAACCTTTTTAAAAAAAGCTGGTGAATAATAAAGACCTGAAAATTGACAAATGATATACTATTTTTATTTATTAATAAAAATCTATAAAAATGCTCATTCTCATTGTCTTTACAATTCTAGTTAGGAATTTATTCTAATGAAATAACAGAAGAAAAAAGATAAATTAAACAAGGTGTTTGAAGCAGTATTTCTTGTAAAGCCAAAAATATAAAAATAATCTAAGTGCCTTAAATTAGGAAATGTCTTTCAAATCATAGTACATTTTAATGTAGCCATTAAAAATCAGTGATATGAATGTTTATTAAATATTAAGAGCTTATGAAAAATATCTGTGAGAAAATGATTATGTACTATGATACTACTACTTAATATAGGTACAAATGAGGATTGTAATGTAAAAGAAGATAAAAGCAGAATGTGGTGTTTAATGATTATAATGATTAATAGTTATAAAAAACTTTAAAGCATTTCTTTTTGTAATTGTTATAATCATTTCAAATAAAACAAACTCAAAGATTGGTGGGAATGTTAATGCTGCTTTGTGAGTTAGGCTTTTTCCTTAATTATTAAATGTTTTAGATCTTACAAAATTTTTAGATAAAAACCAACCATTTAGAGCCCAGTATCTGTAACTAAATGGGCAGTAGATTTAGGGCACTTGATTTTATTTAACATTTAGCAATTTTTTAATTATGCTAGCTTTTTAGCTCCTTTCAATTAACCTCACCTGCTCCCCCATCATGATCAAGTTTTTCTAAAGCAGGAACAAGAATAACAACAAGCCTTTGTTATTCTTTGAGGAAGCAGGTAAGAAAAAGAGCAACAATTTAATTCTTAAAATAAGCACAGAATATTAAGACATTCACCCAAAATGAAAGAAAAATTAACCTTAAGCAAATGAAAAGATTATGTTAAAAATGCAAGATAAAAATGCACCAAGTTATCATTTTTACTTACCAGATTGGAAAAGCAAAAACATCTGATGACATAACATTTGAGAGCAAAGCCAAAGAAAAACAAGCACTCATACATTGCTGGGAGATTCATTGTTGTGGTTTTTAACCTGTTTACCACAGGAGTACATGAGTAGCTATCAAAATTAAAGATGCATATTACACTTTTACTTTATTATTTATGGGAAATTATGTATCCTATAGATCAGAAAGTATGATGTATAAGGTTATTTATTGGAGTATTGTTCATATAACAGCAAACGATTGTAAGCAACCCAACTGTCTGCCAACAGGGAACTGATTAAATAAACTATGCTTTGTTCATTCAATGGAATTAATTATTATTATAAAAGTTTGTATCAGATTTCAAAAACTAAAAGCAGCAGCTGTTTGGATTTTTAAATAATACTATATGCCTTTTTTACATAAAGACTGGCAAATACTTCAGATAATAGAAAATGATGATGGCTAAATAAAATATAGCATTTTTGTTTACTTTTAAGATGTTGTAAGAAGAACAAATTACTGCTCTTTGTCACTTTGGCACTCAACTTTTAGAAAAATCATATGTTAGTAAAAAATGTATCTGTCTATGTATCCCCCTTACAGCCTGAATTGGTCTCTTTCTTTCTGTAAAAGCTAATACGTTTCTAAACCTGGAAAATTAGTGTCATTATCTGTGGGAGTTAAATAATGCCTCAAATTTCTTAAACCCCTTTTCCTTTGAAGCTCAGTCAGAAGTATGACTGCTGAGATTATGAGAAAAACACCACATAACTAATACCTAGCTTTTTTGGAAGGCTCACTCTCCTTCCAGCACATTCTCTCTTGGAACCCAGCGGCCGTGTTTGAGAAGGTGGAGTTGCCATGCTCTCCTAACGCAAGAAGCCATGCAGGGTCATCCAATGGACAGTCCCATTGCCACTGCACACTTGTCTTCAACAATCTCTCACCTGGTCCGTTTATAACCAAAGGTGCTGCTATGTAACTTATAATAAAGCATGTAGCTGGACCTTGCACATCTAATCTTCTGGTTTCCTGAGTGTCCAAATTAAGCTAGAATGATTGGGAATCTGTGAAACAATTTTAAGTTTTTGGAGTTTTATAATTTAGATAAACGGAAATACAGTATTCAGCTGTAAGTTATAGATAGATTGGGAAGCACTGCTCTTTGGTGAAGAAATTTAAAAAATTCCATACATCCTAGGCTGGGAATTTTGTCATATACAAAATTATATACAAGACACTGCTCAACAACAGAATTCTTTTCAAGCACAGATGGCCAATTTGCTAACAAAGATCATATTCTAGAAACAAAACAAATCTCAAAATATTTTAAAGGATTGAAACTTACAAGAACTATTCTATGTCTAAAGTGAAAATAAATCAGAAATTAACAATGTAAAAATATCTGAAAAATCCTCCAAATAAAGGGAAATAAAAATATTTTAAAGGATTGAAACTTACAAGAACTATTCTATGTCTAAAGTGAAAATAAATCAGAAATTAACAATGTAAAAATATCTGAAAAATCCTCCAAATAAAGGGAAATAAAAAAACATACTTTTAAATAACCTATGAATCAAAGAAATCACAAGAAAATTATAAAACATGTTAAAATGAATAAAAATTAAGATACAACATAAACACTGTAGAATACATCTAAAACTATGATTCAAAGGAAATCTATAGCATTAAATTCTTACACTAGGAAAAAAAAAAAAAAAGAATGATCTCAAAGCTACTACCTAAGAAACTAGAAAAGGAAAAGAATTAAAGAGAACTAAAGAGAACAAAGGGGGGAAACAGCATGAAATAATAAAATAGGACAGAAAAACAATAAAGAAAATTGATAAAATCAAAAATAAATTTTTTGAAAAGATCAACAAAATGGATAAACTTCTAACAGACTAATAATAAAGGAAGAAAATAGATAGAAGATAAGATACAAATTACTGAAGTCAAGGATAAAAGATAGGAAGGACCTCACTAAAGGTAGATCCTAGAGATATAAGAAGTATGATAGGGGGACATTATAAATAAATCTTATGCCCAGTATATTAATAACTATTCAACAAACACTTGAAATTGAAAAATTCCTCAAAAGAAATAAACTACCAAAGCTTATTAAGAAGAAATAGATATCCTGCAGCAATTAAAGATATTGGCAATGTAGTTAAAAATCTTCCCACTGAGAAAACTTGAGGCTCAGATGGCTTTACTAGTGAATTCTATCAAAATGTCAAGAAAGAAATAGTACTAATTCTACAAAACTATTCCAGAAAGGGAAAAAAAAAACCCAAAAAACCAATGTTACGAGGCTATCATTACCCATATTCCAAACCAGATAAAGATATTACAAGGTAAGAAGATTTAATATCAATACTTGTCATGAACCCACAAAACAGAAAACAAAACAAAAACCATTAACAAAACATCAACAAATTGAATGCAGCAATACATGACAGGACACAACAGATACCATAACTGAATATATCTCAGAAATACAAGATTAGTTCCACATATGAAAATCAATCACTGTAGTTTATTATATAAGTTATATAAGCAAGTCAAAAAAGAAAACACATTTGCATATCAATAGATACAAAAAAAAAAGCAAGTGACAAAATTTAACATTCATCCATTATAGAATGTCAGCAAATGAGGAACATAATTTTCCCAACCTAATAAAAGACACAATAAAAAAACCCAACAGCTTGTATCATACTGAATACTGAAAGACTGTTGCTTTGCCCTTGGGGGTCAGGTGGAAGACACAGATGTCCACTTATTATTTCTATTTCTACTTCTATTTCTATTTCTAAAAATCTGAATTCCAATCCTTTGAAAAAATGGTAAAGCAGAAGCAAAAATAAAAAGATGAACAGATAGGTAAGGAAAAAGTAAAACTATCTTTGTAGATGGCATAGTTGTCTGTACAAAAATCCTAGGGAATATATTTCAAAGGTAACTGATACATGAGTTTATGCATGACTCAGTGGCCTCAGTCCTACCTGGCTGTCAGGAGAGACAGGCCCAGACCCTCTGCTGAAGACAGGACACTTACGCTACCTGAGAGAACCCAGGGCTGAGGTCAGTGAGGGTGTCATTCCATCAAGCATCTGAAATCTTAAGCATGCTGTGCGTCAAAGCTTAAGAACTAGACTGTGATTAAGAACAGGGAGCAGCTGGACTCTAGCTTTCTGCCACTGTTTACAACCTTTGATTCTCACAATCATTCTGATCAAAAAACCTCCATGTGACAATCAATTGCCATACAGGGCTGCAAAAAAGAATATGGCATCTATTTGCTGAACTATACCAAATTTTACCTTTGAAATACTTTGGCTTGGTCTCACCTAGAGTTGCTTCTTCTGAATTGCACCACTGCATTGTGCAGGGTACTCCTCATCAAGGTTGTGGATCATGGTAGAATAGAGTCTTCCCTGCTATGAAGCTTCATGAAATAAGTTAAAATCAGATATAAGAAAATGCCTAAGAAAGTGGGAACACAGAAAGTTTATTCCTGAACAAATGGATTTTTTTTTTTTAATTTTAAGGATTCCCCAAGTTACATAACTGATCATAATTCACTGCTTACTTTGAACCTATGGAAGCTTACAGTCAACCATGCAGGTCACCTCTACAAATGCACAAGTGTTTAGGGGACATTTCTCTGTGTGACTCTTGTCCCAGTTTTATTTCATCCTTATTTCTTCTTTGTCCCAATTATCTCAACTACTTATTTTATCCTCTGGCACATACTTTTATATGGTGCTCTAAATTCTTTATGAAAGAAAGTGAGTCATAAACAACTAGATTCTTAAAGAAATTATCAGCCGAGGCAGGTCTAATTTTCAGGTCTTTGGCACTCCTCAGCTGTAATTTGTTACTAGGTGTTCAAGAGCTGACAGGGTTTGAGGTATTTTTTTTCCCCATTCCAGAACTAGAAAGTTCCAGTAAACTAGAGTCCACAAAGGTGAAAACTCACTGTAGAGAAACATCCTCAGTTAAACAGAATATTTGGTATGAGTAGCAATTAGGTATTCTTATTCATGTAATTTTGTACTAAATTGAGCATCCCATGCAGGAAAAAATTTTGTTTTCTCGTTGTTGTTATTATTGCTAAAAAAACATTTCTAAGAAGGTTATCCTATATATAGAAGAAAACCAATGTGAGATAAGAGTCCAGGGAATGGGAAAGCTTAAAAAGAAAATGAGAAAGGGGTGTGGTAGTCGTGGCAATAAAAAAGTGAATAGTAAGAAGTCATCAGTCTGAAAGTGGAGAAAGTTAAGTTGATCTTTGAGCCTAAAACCATCTCATCTCATAAGTTGTTCCTTTACAGTAATTGGAACAGCTCTGTCCTAACAGCTGCAGAAAGGGAAGCACTAACTATTCACACAGCCTCTGCATTGCATCCCTAAAGCAGAGGTTGGGCAGGGCTGTCTCAGAGAAAGAAGGTTAAACTTGGGGTCGGATGAGGTGAGGAGCAAATAGCACTGGAGGGAAGACTGGAAATGGCTGCTACTGCTCAGCACTAACTCAGAAGGCACAGGACATCAGCGCTGTCTCTGGAAGGCACTGGGGGTGGGGCATGGTGGAGTGGAGATACTTTCAAACCTCCATCCCAAAAGTCTAGAAAAATCACTGTGCCGTACAGAAAAAAATCACATCACCAAATGTGAGAAAGGGTTGAGAATAGGCAGCTGTTTATGAAAAAAGGTCCAGCCCTGGCTGGATTGAGTGAGTCTGCAAACCAAAAGGTTGCTGGTTCGATTCCCAGTCAAGACACATGTCTGGGTTGCAGGCCAGGTCCCCAGTTGGGGGCACATGAGAAGCAACCACGTACTGACATTTCTCTCCCACTCTTTTCTCTCTCCTGCCCCTTCTCTCTAAAAATAAATAAAAGAAAAAGGTCTATACTTAAGCAAACTACTACTTTGAGCTGCACCAAGGCAAGTGAAGCTTACATGCCTTCATATCAAGGGTGTAATAACCTTGAACTAAAGAGAAAAGGTTACACTAAAGAACACTTTTGTCAGGCAATAAAAGGTAAGACATTTGGGGAAAGTTTAAAAAATTTCAAATGGTGTCTTATGTTTAAGTGATTATCTCTCAATTTCCAAGAAAATATAAATTGTCAGACAAATCTTTTCTGAAAGTTGGAAAGCATGTGGTGTTTAAATGAAGTCATATTTAGCTTCCTGTTGATTCAAAGAAGCTGCTACAATGGGATCATTCCCAGTCTCCCATCTGAAGCCTGGAAAGGAGTGTTATTCCCTTACCTACAATTTTTGAACGATGACCTATTTAAACTTTTGGAGACTATGAGTAAAATCCTTGCTTCAAAATGTAATTTTAAGCTGAGTACATGTAGCAGCCTAAACATTCAACTATTCACAAGTAAAATATAATATATAATTTTATTTTTCCTGTGATTGGAGTTATCCATGAGACAGACTGTGAAGGTGTTAGAATATCAACAAACTGATATTCTGCTTTTCTGGCCTCCTTAGCACCACTTTAATCTTTACAAAATTAATAAAACATAGAACATATTCTTGGTTAACTTACACAAAGGAAAAGAATTCTCAACAAACACCCCTATTTAGTTTAGAGATGATGACATGAAATTGGTAAAAGAGGAATTAAAACTAAGGAAAATAGAATAAAATGTAATTTCAGAGGGGCTCACTAAAAGAAAATAATTGACCAATATATCCATTAGGAATACACATATAAAAATTCTCAACTAATCGCTAGTAAATCAAATTCAGTAGTATATTAAACAAATTATACACCATGACCAAGTATAATTTATTCCATACTACACCACATAAATGGGGGAAAATAAAAACAAAAAACTTGTCACCATCCAAATTGATCCAGTAAAAGTATCTGACAAAATGCAAACGCTTGTCATAATAAGAATATTTAGAAAAGTAGAAATATAACAACACTTCCTCAATATGATATAGGCTAAGTAGGAAAAACCCACAATTAACATAATACTTAATAGTAAAAGACAGAAAGCTTTTTTCCTAAGATCAGGAGTAAGACAAAAATGCCTACTTTTACCTATGGGAAGTTCTGGCCAGAGAAATTATACAAGAAAAATAAATAAAATATATCCAAACTAGAAAAAAGTAAAATTGCCTCCATGGCAGATGGCATGATCTTCTTCATAGAAAACATTGAAGTAGCCATAAACAATGTCTTAACTATTTAACAAATTGAGCAAAGCTGTATGATACAAATAAACATGCAAAATCAGTTGCACTTCTCCTGGCTGGTATGGCTCAGTGGATTAATTGCCAACCTGCGAACCCAAGGGTCACTGGTTTCAATTCCCAGTCAGGGCTCATATCCAGGTTACAGGCCAGGTCTCCAGCCAGGTCCCCAGCTGGAGGCATGTGAAAGGCAACCATACATTGATGTTTCTCTCCTATTCTTCCTCCTTCCCTTCCCCTCTCTTTAAAAATAATAAATAAATAAAAATATTTTAAAAAATCAGTTATATTTCTACATACTAACAATTAAAAATGTTGAAAAAATTAAGAAAATTTCATTTACAATAAAATAAAAAAGAATACATTACTTAGGAATTAATGCAGCCTAGAAGGCAAAAGACTTGTAGACTTAAAGCTATAAAGCATTACTGAAAAAAATTAAAAGTAACATTGATAAAGGGAATATATCCATATTAATGGATTAGAAGACAGCATTGAGAGGGCCATGGAATCCAAGTGACATACAGATTCAATGGAATCTTTATCATAATCCCAACTGCATTTTTTGTTGGCAAGGGAAAATCCATCCTAAAATTAGTATTGAATTTCAAGGGACCCCGAAATAACCAAAAGAATATTGAAAATTGGAGGATTCACACTGTTCAATTTTAAAACTTACTACAAAGTCACAGTAATCAAAACAGTCTAGTATTAGTACAAGAATAGGCATATGTAAAAATGGAATACAATAGACAACCTAGAAATAAGCTCTCATATCAGTGATCAAGTAATTTCAGACAAAAGTATGCCAAGACCATTCAGAAGAGAAAGAAAAGTCTTTTCCACAAATGGTGCTAGGAAAATGGGATATTCACATGCAAAAGGATAAAGTTGGACCTTTATAGAGTATAAAATTGACTCAAAGTAAATCAAAGATCTACATTTATGAGTTAAAACTATAAAACACAAGAAAACATAGAAGCAAATCTTCATGATACCCAAAACACAGTTAACAAAAACAAAAGTAGATAAATTGGACTTCTCCGAAATTAAAAACTTTTGTACACTAAAGGCACTATCAAAAGAGTGAAAAGAGACAACACCAAATGCTGGGAACAGAAATGCTCATTCATTGCTGATGGGAATGCAAAATGGTACAACCATTTGAGAAGCCAATCTGTTGTATCCTAATAAAGCTAAACATATTCTTACCATATGATCCAGTAGCTGAATACCTTGGTGATTACCCAAAGGAATTGAAAACTTATACCCACACAAAACCTACACATGGATTTGTACACAAGCTTTATTCATTATCATCTAACCTTTGAAGCAACCAAAGTATCCTTCAGTAGGAATAGATAAATAAAAGTAAACTGTGGTATATTCAGATAACAGAGTATTCTTTACCACTAGAAAGAAATAAGCTATCAAGCTATGAAAAGACATGGAGGAAAGTTAAATGCATATCACTAAGTAAAAGAAGTCAATTTGAAAAGCCTAGATACTGTATAATTCTAACTACTACATGACATTTTAGAAAAAGCAAAACTATGGAGACAATGAAAAGATCAGTAGTAGGCCAGGCTAAGGGTGAGGGTCAGAGATGAATAGGCAGAGCACAGAGGATTTTTAGGGAAGTGAAAATACTCTGTATGATACTATAATGATGCATATATGTCATTATACATTTGTCTAAACATAAAGAATGTACAACTCTAGGAGTAAACCTTAAGGTAAACTATGAACTTTGGGTGATTATGGCTTGTCAATTTAGATTCATTGATTGTAAGAAATATACTACTCTGTTGGGGAATGCTGATAATGGAGGAGGCTGTACATGAGTGAAGGAAGCACAATATAGGGTGTCTGTATGCCGTATGTTCAATTGTGTTGTGAGCCTAAGCCTGCTCTACAAGAAAGAGTCTTGAGAAGAAGAAAGGAGTAAGAGAGAAAGACAATTCACAGAATAGGAGAAAAGATTTGCAAAGCTAGTAAAGGTTTACTCTCCAGGATATATAAAGAACTCCTATAATGTAACAAATAAACAGACAAACAATAGCATCAAGTTCAGAAGGAGACTGCACCACTAAATTCCACAGGTCTCCTACCACAGAATGTTACACCAAAAAGACAGGACATCAAAGCAAATCAAAGAAGTAGAAACAAATAAGAGTCACCTAAAATGGGAAGACAAAGAAATAACCCATGCCTATTGAAAGGAAAGGAGGAATCCCCAGAAAGAGTGTTCAATGAAATAGAGGCAAGCAAACTATCAGACTTGGAATTCAAAATAATGATTATGAGAACCTCAATGAACTCAATGAATTCAAAGAAAACTACAAACAACTCCAGGGGACCTATGAGACGCTCCAGGGAAGCAATAAGGAACTTATGGAGAACTACACTGGCATTAAAAAGAACCTAAAATCTATCAACAAGAGTCAGGAGGAAATGAAGAATACAATTTCTGAATTGAAGACCACAGCAGAAGGAATCAAAAGCAGGCTATCCGAAGCAGAGGATCAAATCAGAGAGCTGGAGGACAATGTAGAAGAAAATTCCCAGATAGTTCAACAAAACAAAAAAAGATTGAAAAATAATAAAGAGGTTTTAAGAAAGCTGAAGGGGAACATGAAATGTAACAATATCTGTATCTTTGGGATACCAGAAGAAAAGGAACAGGAACAAGGGATAGAAAACCTGTTTCAAAAGTATTGACAGAAAACTTCCCTAAATTGATGAGAAAAAAAGTCACCCAAATGAAGGAAACACGGAGGGTCCCAATGGAGATGAACCCAAACAGGCCTACTCCAAGAAACATCATAATTGATAAATTTCAGAGACAACAAGAGAATCCTAAAAGCAGCAAGTATGAAATAGCTAATTACATACAAAGGGGCTCTGATATGGTTATCAGCTGATTTCTCCACAGAAACACTACAAGCCAGAAGGAAATATCAAAAAAATATTCTAAGCAATTAAAAACAAATGCCTGCAACCAAGACTACTCTACCCAGCACAGCTCTCATTCAAACTGGAAGATGAAATAAGGAGTTTCTCAGACAAAAGAAGGCTAAAAGAATACATCTCCACCAAACCAGCACTGCAAGAAATACTGAAGGGTCTTCTTTAAGAAGAAGAAGAAACAGAGAGAGACAGGAACATAGGTACAAAGAGAGAAAATGACAATGAGTAAGTACCTGTCAATAATAACCTTCAATGTAAATGAATTAAATGCACCAATCAAAAGACACAGGGTAGCTGAATTGATAAGAAAACATTACCCTCATATATGCTGTTTACGAGAGACCTACCTCAGAACAAAAGATCAACACAGACTGAAAGTGAAGGGATGAAAACAAATATTTCAAGCAAATGGACATAAAAAAAAAAAAAAAAAAGATGGGATAGCAATACTTATAACAGACAAAACAGATTTCACAACAAAGGCCACAAAAAAAAGGCAAAGAAGGACATTTCATAATAAGGGAACAATCCATCAAGAAGATATAATCCTTGTAAATTTATATGCACCCAATATAGGAGCACCCAAATATATAAGGAAAATTTTGGAGTACTTCAAGGTAGATATTGATAGCAACACACTAATAGTAGGGGATTTTAACACCCCATTATCAGCAATGAACAGATCTTCCAAGAAAAAAACACCCCACCAAGGATACTGTGGCATTGAACAACACTCTAGATCAAATGGACTTAATTGATATATACAGAACTTATCACCCCAAGGAAATAAAATACACATTATTTTCAAATGCACATAGAACAGTCTCAAAGTTGTAGAACACAAAACCAGCCTCCACAAATTCAAGAAAATTAAAATCATACCAAGCATCTTCTCAGATCTCAATGGCTTGAAACTAGAAACCAATCTCAAAAGAAAAAGATAAAAATACTCTAACTCATGGAGGCTGAATAACATGCTTTAAAGTAATGAATGGGTTAACAATGAGATCAAAGATGAAATCAAAAAGTTCCTGGAAACAAATAACAATGAACACACAACAGTCCAAAACCTATGGGACACAGCAAAGGCAGTCCTCAGAGGGAAATTTATAGCAATACAGGCCTACCTAAAAAGGTCACAAGAAGTTTATAAAAACAACCTAACCATAAATCTGCAAGAGCTAGAGGAGCAACAACAAAGCCCAGAGTGAGTAGAAGAAAGGAAAAATCAACATCGGAGAAGAATTAAGTGACATAGAGACTAAAAGAACAACTCAAAGGATCAATATATCCAGGAACTGATTCTTTGAAAAGATAAACAAAACCCACAAGCCCTTCACTAGACTTATCATGGAAAAAAAGAGGACCAAAACAAATAAAATCAGAAACTAAGTAGGAGAAATCACAACTAATACTACAGAAATGCAAATGATTGTAAGAAATTACTCTGAACAACTACATGACAAGAGATTTGACAACCTGGGTGAAATGGACAAATTTCTGGAAACATAATCTTCTAAAACTGAGTCAAGAAGAAGCAGATAGCCTAAACAGACTGATAACAACTAGTGAAATTGAAGCAGTAATCAAAAACTCCCAACAAACAAAAGTCCCATACCAGATAGGTACACAGGCAAATTTTATCAAACATTTAGAAAAGAACTAACTCCTATCCTTCTCAAGCTATTCCAAAATGCCCAAGAAGGAGAAACTCCCAAACTCTTTCTTTAAGGCCAGTATTATTCTAATCTCAAAACCAGATCAAGATACAAGAAAGAAAGAAAACTATAGGCCAATATCTCTGATGAACATAGATGCTACAATACTCAACAAAATATTCACAAACCAAGCCCAGCAATACTTTAAAAACATCATACACAAGAATCAGGTGGGATTCATCCCAGGGATACAAGTATGGTATCATATTCACAAATAAACAAACATAATAAATATACCACACAAACAAAAAGGAAGACAACGTCCATACGACCATATCCATAGATGCTGAAAAGCATTTGATAAAGTACAGCACTGATTTATGGTAACAAAGTTCAAAGCTGGGAATAGAGGAAATATACCCCAACATAATAAAGATCATATATGAGAAACCTGCAGCCAACATCATATTCAATGGGCAAAAACTAAAAGCTTTCCCCCTAAGATCAGGAACAAGACAAGAGTGTCCATTTCTCCACTTCTATTCAGCATAGTTTTGGAAGTTCTAAACACAGCGATCAGACAAGAAAATGGAATCAAAGGCACCCAAATTGGAAAGGAGGATGTAAAACTGCTATTATTTGCAGGTGACATGATAATGTACATAGAAAATCCTATAGACTCCACCAAAAAACTACTCAACCTAATACATGAATTTAGAAAAATAGCTGTATACAAAGTCAATATCCAGAAACTAAAGGCATTTTTGTACACCAACGATGATATATCAAACATAGAAACTAGAAAACAAATCCCACTTACTATAGCAATAAGGAAAATAAAGTACCTAGGAGTAAATTTAACCAAGGAAGTAAAAAGACCAGTACTCAGAAAACTACAGAACAACAAAGAAAGAAATTAAGGAAGATACAAATAAATGGAACTATATACCATGTTCATGGGTGCAAAGAATTAACATCATTAAAATGTCCATACTACCCAAAGCAATCTATAAATTCAATACACCCCCCATTAAAATACCAACGATATATTTTATAGATCTAGAAGAAACACTTCAAAAATTTAGATGGAGACAGAAACAACCACGAATAGCCACTGAAATCTTGAGAAATAAGAACAAAGTAGGAGGAGTCACAATACCAAATATCAAAAGACCATTGTCATCAAAACAGTCTGGTACTGGCATAAGAACAGGCATATAGATCAATGGAATAAGGAGCCCAGGAAGAAACCCAATCTCCATGGTGAATTAATATTCAACAAAGGGTTAAGGCACATAAAATGGAGTGAAAATAGCCTCTTCAACAAGTGGTATTATGAGAACTGGACAAGAACATAAAAAATAAATAAATAAAACTAGACCATGATACACTAGAATAAACTTAAGATGGATAAAAGACTTAACCATAAACCATGCCACCATAAATGTCCCATAGGAAAACATAGACAGTAAAACTTCAGATATCACACACAGCAATATTTTCACCAATATTTCTCCCAGGGCAAGTGAAATAGAGGAACAAATAACCAAATGGGACTACATCAAACAAAAAAGTTTCTGCTAAGCTAAAGAAAAAATCAGCAAAATGAAAAGGTAACCAACCATATAGGAAAACATATTGCCAATGATACCTCAGACAAAGGTTTGATCTCCAAAATATATTTAAAACTTACACAACTCAATGCAAGGGAGAGAGACAACCCAATTAAAAAATGTGCAAAGGACCTGAACAGATACTTCTCCAAGGAGGTCATACAAAGGGCCCAAAGGCATATGAAAGGATACTCAACATCTATAGCCATCAGTGAGATGCAAACTAAAACCACAATGAGATACCACTTGACACTGGTCAGAGTGGTCATCATTAACATGTCAACAAACAAGTGCTGACAAAGATGTGGAGAAAAGGGAAACCTAGTGCACTGCTGGTGGGAATGCAGACTGGTGCAGCCACTGTGGAAAACAATATGGAATTTCTTCAAAAAACTAAAAATGGAACTGCCTTTTGATCCAGCAATTTCACTACCAGGAATATACCCGAAGAACCCTCAAACACCAATTCAGTAAAACCTATGCACCCCAATGTTCATAACAGCACTATTTACAATAGCCAAGTGTTGGAAACAGCCTAAGTGCTCATGAATGGATGAATGGATCAAAAACTGTGGTGCATTTACACAATGAAATACTAGACAACAGAAAGAAAAAAGGATCTCTTATCTTCTGTGACAGCATGGATGGCACTGGAGAGTATTATGCTTCATGAAATACACCAGGCAGGAAAAGACAAATACCATATGATCTCACATAATATAGGAAACTAATGAACAAAACAAAGAAGCAAAACAGAACCAGAGACATTGAAACAAAGCAGACAATATGCAGAGGGGTCAAGGGAGGGGGAGATAGAAGGAAAAAAGGGGAAGAGTTTAGTCAAGGAACTAGTATAAATGACCCCTGGACATGGACAATAAGGTCGGGATTGGGACCTGAGGGAGAGGGGATGGGGTGGGTGGGCAGAGGAGAGCAATGGGGGGAAAATGGGGCAACTGTAATACAACAACAATAAATAAGTTAAAAATAAATATGCACATCCAAGGTGGTAGTGTAAACTGGCATAACTATCTTAGAAGACAGTGACTTCATCCACAAAAGTTGAAAATACACACTACTTAAGAAAAAACTTTCCACTCTCAATAAACTTTCAATGAAATATAAACCACAACAAAATAATTTTCATTTCTATTTAACAGCATAACAAGACAAAAGATATCCAGCAACTGCTTTCTTCTCTGCCCAACTGGTTCCCCTCAACCCTTCAGATGTGCAGGGACATTCAACTTGTGCCCCCTGCTTGGACAGTAATGGGTCTTTGCTACATCTGCTTCACATCTCTGTTCAAATGTCACCTTCTCAATGAGGTCTTCTCTACCAACCACTTTATAATTGTAAACCTCTCACCCAAGTAGGTATGCTTCCAATTCCCTTAATTGGTCCTGTTTTGTTCAGAGAATATCATCTTCTGAGATACTAAAAATTTCCGTATTTATTTAATTTACTTTTTAGTGTCACACCCTGCTGTTAGCCTATAATCTATGAGGTCAGGCTCTTTGCTGATTTTCATCACTTGTATATCTCAAGTGGCTAAAACAGTGTACAAATAAATTCCCAGATATTTGCGAGAAAAATGAGTGAATGGTATGAAAGATAAGGTTTATAGATTTTCCCACTTTTTACTTTACTTGCTTTGTTTATGAAGTTTGAATACAGGTAGTGACTAATTTTATATGTGCTGGAGACATTATCTACCACTTTATGAGGTGTTATTTTTTAAATAATTTTTTAGAAGATTTTTATTTATTTCCAGAGAGAGAGGAAGGGAGAAAGGCAGAGAGAGAGAGAGAAACATCAATATATGGTTGCCTTTCACCTGCCTCCAGCCAGAGAACTGGCTGGAGACCTGGCTTGCAACCTGGTTATGTGCCCTGGCTAGGAATCGAACCAGCGACTTTTGGGTTCGCAGGCCAGTGAGGTGCTATTTTGACAGTGTTGCTATTAGAGATGGAATTTCTGAAATGACACCTCAGAAAGGGATATAACCAAGGAACAGCAGGAAAGAATGAGTATTCTCTTCATTCATCCCTATCTTTGTCACTGTTCACTGAGTTTACTCCAGACAGGGCAGCAGCAGCAGGCACAGGGTCAGGACCTCCTTGAAATCTAGGATCTCACTGTTTCTATTTCAATATTCCATCTATTTCATTTTTTTCTGCAGTGAGTGAACTCTTGAAATGTAAACAGCCCCTGCATCCTGAGGTTTCTTCTCACAGGTTGTTTTGTAGTAAAGCCAAGGGTCACATTAAAACTATTAACGTATTACATATAAAAATTTTTAATTGTATTAAGTGTTTTCTTCTTCGTTGGTAAGGGGCTGATTTCTAGGAATTCTTTGATTTAATGAACTGACACTTTCCCAAAATAATTGCTACTAATAATACTGAAACAACCTAGTATTTAACACTCACATATTATAGAAAACTTTACCAATTACAAAGCATTTCATCTTTATTATCTAGATTTTGATTCTCACAATGATCCTACAGGGAATGTCAGACTGGTATTTTTATTTGTTTAAAAACTAAATGCCATTTAAGCAAGATCACACATATATTGTGGTTCAAGTCTATGGATTTTTTTTCTTTCTTTTTTTTTTTTTTCAATTCAAGTACATATTCAGGGAATGCTTCCTCAGATTCAGGTTCAAACGTTAACTTAGAGGGGCTATGTTCAAAGTATTTCATAACATCAGAAAGTTCCACTTACATCTATGAGCTTTCTACTTTGTAACTACCAATTTCCTGATTGGCGTTATTATTAGTCCATGAAAGCCAATAAAATGGCCTGCATAAGGAGGTGCTCAAATATACCAGCTGGCTTTGCTGAATGTGGGGTTTTATCACCCCTAACATGTCTTTCAAACTTACGTTGATACAAAGTGAACTGATGGGGCTTATATTCAGCAGTGGTATTGAATAAACACTTCTAACTTCCCTTGATGATTAGTTATGATGACAGGAACAAAAGTTACACAGTACCCCAGTGCAACAGAGCACATCCAGACTCAAGCGGAGTACGGCCAGCACACCTACGTAAATTGTGATTTCTTCTCTTTCCACTCCTGACTTAGTCCTTGATCCCTTGCTTACCAGCTACAATTCTTTTTTTTTTTTTTTTTTTTTTTATTGTTCTATTACAGTTGTCTCATTTCTCCCCCTGCCCTACCCACCTCTACCCTTCTCCCACAGTCAACCCCCACCTTGTTGTCCATGTCCATGGGTCATTTATTCTAGTTTCTTGACTAGACCTTTCCTCTTCCCCCGCCCCTTCTCTCCCTCCCCCTGCCCCTCTGGTCATTGTCAGTCTGTTCCTTGTTTCAATGTCTCTTGCTCTGTTTTGCTTGTTTGTTTGATTCATTAGTTTCCTGTATTAGGTGAGATCATATGTTGTTTGTCTTGCCCTGCCTGGCTTACTTCATGAAGCATAATACTCTCCAGTGCCATCCATGGTGTCACAAAAGGTAGGAGTTCCTTCTTTCTTTCTGCTGCATAATATTCCATTGTGTAAATGTACCAAAGTTTTTTGATTCATTCATTCATTGATGGGCACTTAGGCTTTTTCCAGCACCTGGCTATTGTAAATAGCACTGCTTTGAACATAGGGGTACATAGGTTCTTTTGAATTGGTATCTCAGGATTCTTTGGGTAGAATTTTAGCAGTGAAATGGCTGGATCAAAAGGCAGTTCTATTTTTAGTGTTTCTGAGGAAATTCCATACTGTCTTCCACAGTGGCTGCACTAGGCTGCATTCCTACAGTGCACTAGGGTTCCTTTTCTTCACATCCTGGCCAGCACTTTTGTTTGTTGATTTGTTAATGAGGGCCATTCTGACAGGAGTGAGGTGGTATCTCCTCGTGGTTTTAATTTGCATCTCTGATGGCTAGTGATATTGAGCATTCTCTCATATGCCTATAGGCCCTCTCTATGTTGTCCCTGGAGAAGTGTCTGAACTGTTTCCTCAGAGACCTGCCAGATGATTAACTTTTCAAGCTGTGCAGGAAGATCAATCTCCTGCCTGAAAAATTTCTCTTGTTGTATATACATCCTTGGCCCTACACACTTCTGTCAACACATCCTTCACACAATCCAAAGACAGACCTTTTAATAGAACTTTTCCATGATATGGAACAGAGTGTGGGTCAGATTCTACAAATCATTAAAACAGTGGTCCTTAATACAGTCTGAGCTACACTGCACTTTAGTCACCTTGAACAACCACCACCACAAACTCTTTAACACCCATCTTAAAAACCTTCCCCTTTTCTTCTTGGTCCTAGATTTTAGTTTTCAGCAGTTTAATAAGGAGACAGCAGTCTCTGGTGCACACACTAATCAATAGTACAAAAAGCAATTCCCAGTGGTCCTGCCTACTGAGACTCTTACAGAAGTGTCCAGTTTCCTTTAGGGATCTTTGCCCTAGGAATTTGCATCCTTCTGCTTCTTGAGTCTTATCTAGATGCTGTGGGCAGTGCTGGTTGCCTCTGTAGCAGTCATTCTGCCATATTTGCAATTTGGACAGCTGTGTATCTATTCTTAGCAGAGGGGTCCCCACTGCCCAATGACTGATCTATGGGGAGGCATGGCCAATGAGATAAGGATGCTCAGGAACTCGCCCCATCTTCCTTTGTGTATTATATACTATCACATGAGAATATAATACCTGGTGCTATAGCAGCCAACATGTGACCAGGAGGTAACGAGTTAGCATATGAACGCCAATGTGTTGAGGAGAGAAGAGTGGGCAATGTTAAAGAGCCTATACCTCCCAAAGCCAGCCCTGCAACCTATACATGAGGACTTCTTAGCTTTTTAAGTGAACCAAAAAAGTCTGTGTGACTTAAACTACTGCTGTCTATGGCATGTGCTTCTTGCTGCCAGGTGCATAAATCCTGATGTACTACAGAGTAGGGAGAACATATAGTTCAGATATTATGCATTAAAATTAACTTTGTTTCTCCAGTCTTCTTAAAGCCTTTCTCAGGACTCCAACCAAAAAACAAATTTAAGTTTTTATCTGGGTCTCAAGTAGTCTTCTCTACAGTCTAACAGTCATGTGTCAGTGGGAGATAATTACACTGAGGGTCTAAGTCCTGGCAACACTAGATATGGAAATTAGGATCTTAATAAGATTATGAAAACCCTAAAATAATCAGTGAAAGTGGATCAAGAATTATATGGGAAATTTCAGAAAAACTAAATCAAAGGATGCTATAGAGATCCATCCCAAAAGTATAGAAAGAAGCATACTAACTGGCACTTCTGATAGACAAGTATGACTTCAACCCTTATCAGAGCAAGAAAATGACCCTGACAAGCCAGCATTCTAACATACTTCAATTACTTTTTTCAATAGGTCTAACAACTAGGAAGTGCATTTGTCAAGTCTACAGGCAGTAATGTAGATGTCTCCATATGCATAATTAGTATTACCACCTGAGCCAGGAAAAATATTAACACAGCTACACCTAGTAATAAACATCCTTTAGGAAGGGAACTAACAAGCATATTTCTCAGTCCAAGTACACAAAAAATCAATGATGTCAACAAGTTAGAGGCATAAGATGGTCACCGCAGGTCACTAATCAACAGAGTAGAGGAACTCTAAACTTCCAGTGGGAATCACCTTACAGGAGAGAACAGCAACACCCAGTGTAGGTGCCTTGATATCACGGGTTGAGAATTAGAGACACCGATTATGGATTTGCTCTTATAAGCTCCAAGGGGCTCACATGTAATGAGCACATCAAAAGGTATAATCTCTAGAAAAGTGAAAACACTCCGTAAGACTAGATATCTTATGTATTTGTAGCACAGTTATCAAATTCATGAAATCTCACATCAATGTTATACTTGTATCTAATCAATAGTTAGTGTTTAAATGCTGTGAATTATCTTAGAAATGCCCTTGAAGCACTTTTTCCCCTCCAGTATAGGATCCAGTCGGGATTACATACTGCATTCAGACACCATGTCTCTCTTTTCCTTTCATCCGAAGCAGCTCCTTGGCCTTTTTTGCTCTTATAAGACAGTGACATTTTGTAGAACCCTAACCAATTACTTTACAGAATGACCTCAGTTTGACTGTCTAATGCATCTTCATGATTAGGTTCAGATTCTAGAACCCAGATGGAAAAATGGCATGACAAAGTGAGATGGTATCCTTTTCTCCTCTGGGCATCACATTTGGAGACACAAGACATCATCAGGAGTTTCCAAAACAAGTTCTATCTTGCTGCATAACACACCACTGCAAATCTCAGTGGTTTAAGGCAAATATTCATTTAGTTCAATACAGGTTAGCACCTTCAGCTTACAAGTTTTTCTGTTCTCAACTGGATTTACTCATGGACACGTGGTCAGCTGGCATGCGCATGTCTGGTGTTGGCTGCCTGTTGGCTAGGCCATTTTGGTTCTGTCTCATCAGTAAACTAGCTCAGGCTCATGTTCATAGGAGTCCTAGAGATCTAATTGCACTAAGGGGACAAGTTCTAGAGTACCAAGTTTTCAAGTTTCTGCTTGCATCATATTTATTACCATCCTTATAAGTCAAAGCAAACAAGTCACGCGGCCAAGTTAAATTGAAGAAGTAGAGAAAAAAGTTAATGGTAAGGTTAGACTTTGCAGCCATTTATAAACCTGTTACCACCATGGAAAACTTATTTTATTGTCCAGAGCTATTTTCCAAAAACTTTTCTCTCCTAGCTATACCTTGATTATCAGATAAATTTCTTCTCCACTGTCTATCAGCTACTAAAAAGTCCAAGCAAAGCCACA
Organism: Noctilio leporinus; assembly: GCA_004026585.1. Classification (NCBI taxonomy): domain Eukaryota; kingdom Metazoa; phylum Chordata; class Mammalia; order Chiroptera; family Noctilionidae; genus Noctilio; species Noctilio leporinus. The sequence goes on from PVIW01000982.1 coordinate 297,902, forward strand.
ACAGTAGCTTATCTTGAAAAGTCTGCTTGACTACTTTATTCTAATAATCATTTAATTCACTCAACAGATATTCAATGTGGCTTGTATTTGTGCAAAACCATTCCGTATATGCTTCCACATAAACAACATTACATGAAGGAAGGGGCTGGAAGAAACGATTATCAGCTCACCATGTGTCCAAAAATATCTCATTTAATTCTCACATTAACAATGTTAGGCCACTATTATTAACTCAATTTTATAAATGAAAAAACCAAAATTTAGAGAGTTTGACTAATTTGGCCAAGATTACATAGCTATCCAGAAACACTTTGGCTGCAAGCTACAGAAAATCTTATTAAGAGTGGCCTGAATAATAGACATTTCATTTCTGTAACAAGGATTCTCCAGGGGGGCATTTCTATATTCAATACAGCAGCTCAAGGGTAGCATTGAGGAGCCTTGTTTTTATTTGTTTCCCCTATCTTTCTGCTCCACCAACCTTGGTTTAGTATTCATCCTTATTTATAGTGATTTCACAACTGCAAAATGGTTGAACACCTTTAGTCATCCTATCCCAGGCAAGAGGAGGGAAGAAGTGGTTCTAGTGAGTATTACTTTCATGCCTATTGCTTTTATAAGGAAACAAAAACTATCCCAAAGGTTAGTTCTCCCTACATTTTTGCCCAGAACTGTGTCACTTGGCTGCTCCTACACTCAAGGAATAGAACAGTCTGCCTCCTGGTTCTTTAAACTATAGACTATTACATGTCCAAAAACAAACAAAAAAACAGGACTGGGAATGGCACTGGTTTAGTCTAACAACAACTAAGGTATGCCGGGTTTAGAATATGGTAGCTCTGTAGTTCACATTCTCAAGGCACATATGCCTTCAAAGTAGATAGAGAAAAATCCTATAAATATCTATAATAAATAATATTATAGGTCCTATGAGTGATAGAAACTAGGTCCTATGGAACCACAAAGAGTGGTCATATCACTTTTTGGTAGGCTGAACAAGAATGTTTTAGAAGTGTCAGGTGAGTATAGTCTACATGACATGCAGGGATTAAAAAGGTAAAGATCTTCTAAGAGGGGGAAAGGAAAAGCAAACACAAGGGGGTAGAAATATGAAATGAAGTTATGTTGACCAAACTGGCAATCACACAGGGCAATTCAAACCTTTTGAAAATATAATAAAAGGAATAGTCATGCCTTGCTTAGCATTCATTAGAAGCTGAAAGCTAAATAAATATATTCACTTAAATATAATCAGGCAAGAAGTCATATTGCACCTCTCTCTCTCCCTTTGACTAACTTTTCAAAAATAGTATTAATATCTTCCACTTCTTTACCTCATGTTTCAATATCCTAGAATTCAAGAAAATTAAGAACTATTATGCAATACGTTGAAAATAAAAATTCTCATTCAGCAAAAGTTAGCTTTGCCGATAGTTTACCAGCATTGCATACTTTCCATTTTTGAGCTAGAAATTGCACTTGCTTGATTATTTGTTACATTTTGTTTTTAACTGCTTGAATTGCACACAAAATTTCAATAACAATATATTCCCCAAATTTGCACATGAGACTTTTTAAAAAACAAAATCTTATTTTAAGTGGACTAAAGATGGCCATAAACTCAATGATCACATTCAACTAAATGTGGATTCTTTATACACCCATTTTAATAAGATAAGTTTTGTCCATAACATGATTTAACTAAACTTCCAAATGCTGTACAGAGTTGTTAGTGTTGGGATATATTTGTTTTTTACAATATTTACTTTCCTTATTAACAAGAATGATCAAAACAGGGTTTCAAGCCAAAAACTAACTAGAATTTAGAAGTCTTTCAGAAAGAAAGAGCAGAAATGGAAAAAGGGTCGGTAAATTCTCTGAGCCAAAATGACAGGAGCGCTGTGGCTCGAGGAGACATGCCTTTAATTGACAAGGTCAACACAGTACTTTTGACAGACAGCACTAGCCCTCTGATTCCACTTACCATGAAACTCAAGACTTGGAGGGTCAGCCCCAACTTGAGTCCCTTGGGCCAGCCCCTTGCTACCAGAGGGAGAACACCACTGTTACAGTACTTGAATAAGTAAGTACCTGAAAAGAATGCTTTTTTCCTTTCTGAGTGTGGACTCCATTAGCAAAACCACAGATGTACCTTTTAAACATGTTAACCCGCAGCTAAAATTCCTGAAGTATTATATGAAGTTTGATATACTTATTCGTTTCTTTCTGTTATGAAACTTGCTGCCTTGTAACCTGGAAAAGTGTGTTTTCCTATCTCATTAGAAAAATTGCTTTCCAAAATAAAATAGTGCTGCTCTATTTCTTGTCACACTGTTGTAATTTTTTAACATTGAAAGGAACTTAATTTAGAGTAAATGATGCCACTGTCACTTAAATATACGAATGATAAAAGAAACATCAGCTGTTCTAATTCCATAATTCCCAAGTAATGACAATTAATGAAACACTCTTTACTAGTGGGAGTTGTTTTAAAATAGTAAAGGAGTCAGTGAGTCTTTTAAGATTTACCCATAACAAAATTGCATTTCTCTTCATCCTTATCCAAAATATAATTAAAAGGTGCCATTTCAGACAAACAAAAAATCAAACTGCAAACCACCCCACAAAGGAAAAGCAGCTGAAAAGCAACCACTCAACCTCACCAAGAGCAGACTGGCTCCAAATGTGAGGTTTTGTGCTCTGTCAACCTGGTATACCAACCTCACTGGTCAATACACACAAACCTGGATAATATTATTATTGCATATTATTGGACAGATATCAACTGGCTTCTTTCACTGCTGTGGAGACATTCTTTGACCTTTCCAAAATGAAGACATATCAGTAAAATTACCTTGTAAAGACTTCTTTTTTCTTCCTTTGTTTGCTCCAATAGTCTAAAATTTATTAGTACATATTTGTGGTCTTTACAGTTTTAGATAATTTACTAGTTTACTTTATATATATTTTTATTGTTGTTGTATTACATCCATCCCCTTTTTGCTCCCCTCTGTAGACTGTTTACTTTAGCAACTACCGACACCAAGAGAAAAGAAATCCTTAGTGTTAACCCAAACACACAATTCAGTGGCCTATGTAAGGTCTTGACTGAAGCCATCAATTTATTTAAAAAAATTTTTTTTCTAAGCAAAAGTTAAATAGCTTGATCCAATCTATTACTACATATCCAAAGGACAAATTAACCAAAACTTCTTTGGCAAGCTCTTTGAACCACTTTTCATTCTTTATTTTTAACTCCCTTTTCCCTGGCCCCCTTACAGGCACTCCTATAGTTTTCTTTATAGGACTGTAAGTCTCTAACAGCATTTGTTACTGGAGGGCACAGCCCCTCATAGAGCCAACGTAGCCAGGGTTGACCAAAGGCATGGCATCAGTGTCCACTCTAGAATTCTTCAGTGCCTGAGTCTCTCAGTCATGTGCAAATACTTTCAACAAAACCTGAAAAAGCATGGATTATAGTTCTAAATACTCTTCTCTCACTCTGTAAGGAGATGTATACACAGCCAATGACATTACAAAATGTTGCATGTACTGGTTTTCCACTGTAGAAAAGCCAGGGATATAATGGTAATTCAATTGTAACAATAATAAGCCTCTAATACAATATTAAAAAGAATACATTGGATGGATTTTTTGTTCTATCAATATACGACACATACAACCCAAGAAGTCAGGAGCAAGTTTACCAGATGTCCTTCAACAGATGAATGGTTAAATGAATTGTGGAATACCCACACCATGGGAATACTAACCCTAGTAATATGAAGGAATGGACTACTGATAGATGCAACAATCTGGATGCATCTATAGTGCTTTAAGTGCAGTGAAAAATATCAATTTCAAAAGGTTATATACTGTATGAATCCATTTCTATAACATTTTGAAATAAAGTTTTAGGAATGGAGAACAGATTAATGATTGCTAAGTGTTAAGTATGGCAGAGGGGCGAATACAATTGTAAAATGACAGCATGAAGGATCATAGTTGTGTTGAACTATTTTGTATATTGACTTTGGTGGTGAATATGTGATAAAATTATATCATAGAACTAAATGACTTAAAGTAAAACTGGGGAATCTGCATAAGCTCAATGGATTGTGACAATGTCAGTAACCTGGTGTGACACTGTACTAGTTTGGAAAAATGTCACTGTTGGGGGACGCAGGATAAAGTACACATAAGATCCCTCTGTTCCTACAACTGCATATGAATTAAAACTAGCCCAAGAACTTTTAATTCAAAACAAAGAAGCAACTGCAGCTCTACACATTTGTGAAGGGCAAAATCCTGCCCTCCACATGGCAGTCTGGTAAAACCCTTCCCAACAAGATTACGTAGAGTTCTTAAAGTCAACGGACAGAGAGTGTCCCCAGAACCACCTAGCAGGGGCATATCAATGCACTACTCCGTAACTTCTTTCCCCTCTCAGTCTTTATCCAGTCTTCCCTTTCTCATTCAGCCTACATGGGTTACATCCAACTATTACTTCTATACCAAGACACATGAATAAATAGGTACTTTTTAATTTAATAAATGGTATTATTAGATCCCTGAATGAAGATATTTTCATGCCTTTTCTTCCCAATGTAAATCTGAGCTCTCTTGGGGAAGGTGCTCTTGCCTCACCTCCTTTTTCTAAACGTTTCCGGGCTCTGAGAACTTGACAGAGAAAAGGGGACAAGCAGGGCACAGACCCACTCTCCGGGTCGGGGTAGTTTCTATGTACAGAGAATTCTCTTGTGGGGGCTTCTGCTTTCCAGAAAGAATGTGGGAGCTGAGCAGAGACTAAGCACAGGCCAGGTGTTCCTTTTCTAGAAATCCCCCAGGAAAGTGAGCACCCGAAAGATGAAACGCTGGCCCTTGTGTAATCCACAAAGACATGTTGATTGGCTCTGCTCAGAGGCTCCCCACATGCGATCCTGAAACACCTCCTGCTCCTTGGCAGTGTCCTGATCTCACGCTGGTGGCAGAAAGCTGCTGCCAACTCACAGGGGCTTGTTTCCTCCTTCAGAGGAAAACTGGGCTCTCAATAAGTTGCAGCCTTTTCCTATGCGGTTAGCTTTACCACCCACTATTAATCTAATAATAAACAGGTTAAGAGCAATGACTCTGGATCATAGTATCCTAGCATGGTGACCTTGGGCAAGTTGTTGAACCTCTCTCTGACTCAACTTCCCTATGTGTAAAGTGAGGACAATTAACAGCACCTATATCATGAAGCCACTGTGAGGCTTAAATAAGTTATTACAGGTAAAGGGCTCAGAAGAGGGCATGGAACCAAGTGAAGGCTCCACAAAAGCTGGTAACAATTATTACATAGTTCTGAGGAGATGCAGACAGAAGGGAGTAATGAACATGCTCCACTTTGAACTTGTGATTTGCCACTGAAGCTTCACTGTGAACAAACTGTTCACATGATATACTAATAAATCTCATGTTTGTATAGGTATCATTGTCACTTCAATAGAACTGAATGTGAAATAGAATGTTAAATAGAATATTTCCACTTCTGCTCAAAATGGTGGCACAGATAAACACAGTACTTGCCTCCTCGTACAACCACATTAAAATTATAACTAAACTACAGAACAACTGGCTACAGAAGTCCCCCTGAGGAGCAAGGGGTCCCAGTTCCACACCAGAACCCCCAGCCCAGGATTATGGTGAAGAAAAGTTCCCGTAATTTCTGGCTATAAAAACCATCAGGAGTTGAGGGTGAAGGAGACAGAAACTTCTGGGGTTCCAAGCAGTCCTCTTTAAGAGCCCCCCAACAACCTTACCCAGACTCACACTCTCTGAGCTCCAGTATGGGGGTAGCAACTTGAGAAGCACCAAAAACATAGGAGGGTAGGACCTGAATTGTCCCACATCAGGGTGAGAGCTGGGGGACAACTTTCTCCCATTGTTCCTTTGCTAAGCCCTCCCCTCGCAGAGCCAACTGGTGAGCATCATATCTGAGACTCCATCAACCTGGTTCATACTGTTTGCCCCACCCTGGTGATTCTCTGAGATCCCACACCACCCTACTTTCAGGCCTAGCCAAGCTGTTTCCAATGACTTCCCATACATATGGCCTGCCTTGGCTCATGCTCAGATTCTTCTAAATCCTCTCAAACAAGCAGCATCTGGCCTCAGCAAGTTCTCTACCTCTTGCTAAGTGGCTCGAGGCCAGGCACTATCAGCAGCTAGCTTGGCCTTCCTTGGGCACCTCCAAGCCCAGCATAAGAAGCAACATCTGCAGACTGATTTGCAGCTCATGCCAGGAGGCCCCAGCCAGAACACAGGCTGTGGCTGACCTTGGTCCACACTTCCCTAGAGGCCCCAGAGACAGCACACCCAGTGGACAGCTTCAGACCGCATTGGCGCACCACCACCCAACACACTCAAGGGGCAGACTCAGAGAATAATAGAGCCCTGGTGAAGTGAGTCCTGCTCTGTGGAGTGGGCACCTGAACAGCTGATCCTTCACAGTGGTCAGAGGTTGGTGATCAACGGTCACAGCCAGTCCTTGCAGCTGAATGACCTGAGTAAATTTCTCCCATTGATGTGCCAACAGCAATCAAAGCTCAACTACAAAAAAGAAGGTATACTCATCCCATGCAAAGGGCACATCTTGAGAACCCAGCTTGGGTGAGTGGGGAGGCTGTGCCACTGGACCTTCAGGACACCTACTATATTAGGCCATTCTACCAAGCCTGGGAGATGTAGCAGCTCTACAAAATACGTACAGGGAGGCTGCCAAAATGAGACAAAGGAACATGGTCCAAATGAAAGAACAGAACAAAACTCCAGAAAAAGAATTTAACAAATGGACACAAGCAATCTATTTCATGCAGTGTTCAAAATATTGGTTATAAGGGTGTTCAATGAACTTAGTGAAAATCTCAATAGCATAAAAAAAGAACCAGTCAGAAATAAAAGATACACTAATTTTAAAAACAAATAACAGTAAAATAGATGAAGCTGAGAAACAAATCAACAAATTGTAATATAAGGAAGCAAAAAACACCTAATCAGAAGAGCAAGAAGAAAAAAGAACCCCCAAAATGAGGATAGTGTAAGGTGCCTCTGGGACTACTTCAAGTATATCAACATTCACATCATGGGGGTACCCAAACAAGAAGGGAAAGAGCAAGAAATTGAACACCTGTTTGAAAAAATGACTGAAAACTTCCCTAACTTGGTGAAAGAAATAGACATACAAATCTAGGAATCACAGACAGCCCCAAACAAGTTGAACCCTAAGAGGCCCATACCATGGCACATAATTAAAATGCCAACAGTTGAAGACAAAGAGAGAATCTTAAAAGCAGCAAGAGAAAAGCAGTTAGTTACCTACAAGGGAGCTCCCATAAGATTGTCAGATAATTTCTAAAAATAAACTTTGCAAACCAGAAGTTTCTTTTGCAGAAAATATTCAAAGTGATGAAAAGTAAGGACCTAAAACCAAGATTATTGTACCCAGCAAAGCTATCATTTAGAATCAAAGGACAGATAAAGTTTTGCAGATAAAAAAAGGCTAAAGGAGTTCATCACCACCAAACCGGTATTATGTGAAATGCTAAAAGGTCTTCTTTAGGAAGATCAAAAATATTAACAATAAAATGGTAATAAATATATATTTATCAACGGTGGAATCTAAAAACCAAAATAAACTAACAAACAGAACAGAAACAGAATCAGAGATACAGACGACGTTTTAATGGTTGCCAAATGGGAGAGGAGTTTGGGGATGGGCAAAAAAGGAGCAGTTTCATCAAGGAACTAGTATGGAAGAACCATGGATATGGACAACAAGTGGAGGGGAGTGGGTGGGTGGGGAAGGGGACAGCGGGGAGTAAAAAGGGGATGGATGTAATACAACAACAATAAAATTAAATTCAAACAAAAAGAAAAAGAAATACAAATTGGTTGTTACTGAATAGTCATGGGGCTATAAAGTACAACATAAGAAATATAGTCAATAATAGTCTACTAACTATGAATGATATCAGGTAGGTATGAGACTTGTTGGGATGATCATATTAAATTATGTAATATCTAGCTACTGGACTATACACCTGAAACTAATATAATATGTCAACTATAATTGAAAATTGACTTTGGAGGGGAATGGGTGGGTGGGGAAGAGGACAGAGGGGAGCAAAAAGGGATGGATATAATACAACAACAATAAAATTAAATTTAAAAAAAGGAAGAAAATTAAAAATAACTTTAAAGTAAATAAAATATTTCTAATTGTCAGTAAGAAAAGCTAAGAAAGACAGATGATAGATATACTTTGAGACAGTAAGATGGATTTGCTCATCAACCCCTCCATACTGCATTAGTAAAAGCTAAGAATTCACTGTGATCTGGTATAAAACAACCTCTTTGGAGAACTATATTAGATGGCTGCTTTTCCCTCCCTCCTAGTAAAGATAGGGTATAACTCCTCCCTGTAAAGAAGTGATTTAGACAACTTGGCATGTGTCTTGAATGGGTTTGAGGGACCTAGGGACTACCACTCACTCAGACTTAAAAAGTTCTAAAGGTTGAAGACTAAATAGAAAAGACTGTAGCAGTGGAACAGAAAAACAGGTCTGTGCTGAATAACAGAAGAATTATGAGTTTCCTGCAGCCTGGATGGGCACTTATCAGAAAGCAGTTGGCAACGAGCCAACTTGAGAAGGACCCAGCCACAGTATTCCATAGTGGATGAGTTGACCTCAACAGAATGAAGTTGTAAGTCTTAATCACTGAATACAGATAACCTGGGGTGAGACCCAACCATGAAATATGACATAACCCATTCCTGGGGCCTTCAGTCAAATGTTATTAGTGGAAAATCTATAAGGAAGCCATAAAAGCATCCCACAAGAAAAAAGTTAGCATCTGGATATTGGTCACACCTAGAAGTCACCAATGTGCCAGGTTCCAACTCCACCAATGAAAGAAATCCTTTGTCCCTTGCCTCACTTGTCTCCCTCCTACCCACCCCTCTGTACCCCTTGCTCCCTGCTCCACCATCAATCACACTTTAGGCTTCCAAGACTGTGCCCCTTTCTGAGGGAAGAGATGGACGCTTTGCCTTTGGACTGAACTGCACCTGAAAATGACCTTGAAAAATGCACTTGAAAAATCCCTGGAAAGTCATGGAATATTTCTGAAATTTTACTCTGGATGAGGAAGAATAACTAGAATTTGCTGAAGGTAGTGGTATAAAAACTAAAACTGTTTTAGGAGTTTACCTCTACTGAGTCCTGCTCATCAAATGCACTGTTGTAAATGTTTTACTTTAACCTTCCTTATACCCTATCCTTTTCCTAAACAGCCTCATACAATTCTCTCTGCCTTTGTGCTTCCCACTGTCCCACATCTAATCTTGCCTCCTCCTTATACCTCTGCATAACAAATACTTGAAATATTTAAATATTTCACTCCTGGCCCAAATTAGAGTAGCATATAATATTAAACCAAGTAGAAATAGTGGGGAAAAGAAAACAGCAATAAAAGAATAGATTAAATGTGGTCAATGTCTCCATTCTCTCTCCCTTTCTTCCCAATGTTAAATCTTGCACAAAACTCATCTATTTAGTCAAAAAAATTGTTCATTCTTCTAAGGAAATCCAATGCATTTTTTAGTTATGGCTATGGAATAAAAGAGACAAAACAGATGGAGGGGAACTTAAAAGGATATTGGAAGGAGTTGAATAAAAATAAGATATTGTTTGGCAAAGCTAAAAACATAATTCCACAGGTCAAAATGCATGAAATTTCTACAACATAATGTGTTAATTAGACAGACCAAATTGGTCGAGTTTGTCTAGAAATGATGATGATACAGACTGTCACTTTCATCAACAAATTTTATCAGTGCACATCTAGGCCAGTAAGAATAATTAATGTGGGATAAAATGCTATATGAAAAGCAAACCCTGCTTCATTCTCATCCTTCTGGTAACAAAGGCAAGTATGTGTCCCTACCTTCAATGCAAAGATCCTGGGGTTCATGTGACTGTCTCTTGTTAATGGAATTGAAGCAGGCAGAATGTGAGCCCCTCCCTGCTCTGACTCTTAAGAGACCTTCCAGCTCTCTCTCTCTTCACCAGCCACAGGAACCTCGGTAGCCATATGTTTTAGATGTTATAACTGTGGATGGAAGATTCCATACTGGTTTCTAATTGAGAAGTAAACTTTCAATGGATTAAGCCACTGAACTTTCAGGGAATTCCTCTGTTAGCACAGCATGGTCTAGCCTATTCTGACTATTAATCAGCCCTAACATTTTGATATGCTAAGGGAATCTGGACTTGCTTTAAAGTTACACAACCTCTGACTGGTACCAAACTCTTAGGATCAATGCCACTTCTCCTATTCTAAGAAAATAATTTTGCTAATTCATTATAAACATTTCATATAAGATGTGGGGGAGAAGATCTGTAGAGAGTAGACCAGTTATAAACCATTATTAAGAAAATAATGTTCCTCTACTGTGCAAAGTTCCAGTAAGCAAGAATTTGGCTAATATATATATTTTTAAATTCCTGAATGGCTAAGGAACTAAGCACTAAAACACATTACCTAGAGAGGCTGTGCAGTCATGAATTTGGGAAGTCTCTCCAGTTAAGACTAACAATTACCCATCTTGCCTTCATCAGACTTGTAGTCAGTTCCTTATCCTGCTAGATAGAGAGTCAGGTCTTGAGCAGAATACTCAGAAGGCTTTTCCAGCTTTCTTTGTTCAAGCAGAGTGAGCATTCACACAAGAGCTATTTAGTATATACCCATGTGCATATCACCATACAGGAACTATAGTAGAATATGCATTAGAGATCTTTTCTCTACCTTAATGAATTCATAATCAAATGACTTTATAAAATACCCCCACATGTTTTTGTTAGGACAAGATTAGTATCATAGGTTGAATATTGCTTTTCTACTTCAGTGTCAACTATCAACTATTATTCTGCATATCAAATGTTACTAAATGTCAATGCAAAAACAAAATTTTCCCATTGACTGTCATCACCAAGTTCCAAACCTTAAATAAAAGCTGAAAAGTCATCAGAATCTTCCTTGAGCCTCCAGGAGCTGATCATTTTGAATATGTTTATTTTAAAAGTTAGAAAAAGAGAGAGGGGGGAAACAAACAAAATAGAATCCCAAAAATAATCACAAAGGGAAAGGAAGGATTTCTAAGAACTCCTAAGTGTATGAAAAAACAACTAAATAAACACAACTTCTATAAACCAGAGCTCAGCTTGGTGTGATTTTATCAGGAAGGAGACAGGTCTGTGGCTCTTACTCTTGTTGTTAAATAACACCTTGCAAAAGAACGCCTACTCTGGCTCCCTTGGGGGTAGTAGCCAAATCCATCATTCTAACCAACCTAAGTCCAACAGGATGTTCAAAATACTTCCATTCACTAGCATATATATTTTTTCTCATTTTCAATTTTAATAACTATTATAAATTTTTAATCAAAATATACTTCCTTTTGGGGCTATATTTTTCGGGACTTATCCCTCATGTGCTGTTATCTGTTCTTAGGAACACCAAGGATAATTTGAAAAATTTGGCTTCATCATTTTTCATTCATCAAACTGGAAAATTGTTAAAGCTGTCCATGAGAAGTGTTGGCAAGAAGGTGGACAAACAGGACATTCATAGACTGCTGTCAGTGGACTTCAGTTGTATCTGTGATGTCTTATTTCATGAGCTGGTGATTTAAACAGGAAATCTATTATATATTATTCTCTATATTTTGTTGCATGCTTGAAATTTTTTTGAATTTTTAAAGTGTGTCCTACAAGGGTAGAGACAGAACAGGTCACTTCACACACTGCCAAATACAAAGAAATAACTATGTAAGATTTAGTCTCAGAAAGCAAGAGATGTAAGAACTTTTCTTACTGGCAGCTCTGAATTGGAAGTGGCTATTCCCAGCAAGATTCAGAACCAAGGCAGGAAATCTGGATATGTGAACACCAGCTATAACTACAATCTCCTCTTAAATGCCTGTATTCATGCCCAACAAGTCTAGAAATAAAAAGTCTTTTTAAAATACAACAACTGCCCTGGCTGGTAGCACAGTAGATAAGGTGCTGGCTTGCAAACCCAAAGGTCGCAGGTTCAATTCCCCAGCCAGGGCACATAACCAGGTGGCAAAACAGGTCTCCAGTAAGGTCTGTGGCTGGAGGCAGGTGAAACACAACCATACATTGATGTCTCTCTCCCTCTCTGACTCTCTCCCTTCCCCTCTTTCTGAAAATAATGAAATAAAATCTTAAAAAATAATAATAAATAAAATAAAATAAAATAAAATACAACAACAATAACCAATCCATCATAATGTATCATCTTTGGGCATTTTAAAAATGTGTGTGTGTTTTTTAAAGATTTTATTATTTTTAGGGCAGGGGGAGGAAGAAAGGGAGAGAAACATTGATGTATGGTTGCTGTTCACCTGCCTCCAGCTGGGGACCTGGTTGGAGACCTGGCTTGCAACCAGGTTTTGTGCCCTGACTGGGTATTGAACCAGCGACCCTGGGTTCGCAGGCTGGCACCAATACACAGAGCCACATCAGCCAGGGCCATCACTTAACTAAATTAATGAGTCTCAGGTTTTGCTCACCATAGGGTGGTATGGGTCCTCTAATACATTTGTTTTTGGTCAAGATCAAGTAATGCTGTCCACTTCCCCTGAAAACTGCTAATAACCTGGCATCGTGGGGAATTGGCCAGAGCTACTCCACAGAGAAACCCTATCTTAATGATAGTATTTGATAGAAAGAAAAATTTAATTTTGAGTAAGTCACCTAAGGTTATGGCCAATCTACATACTTTTGAGCTTGAATTATTTCTTCTAATCTCATTTACTTATTAAAAGCAACTCAATAAAACTGTGAATAGATATATCACCCTCTTTTTCAACATAACTCAACATTAAGACCACACTTGGATCCACCCAGTGAAATATAATGGAATAAACACTGTAATGGTATCAAAAACCAGATGACTAAATATGATAACACCATAGGATCCTTGTTTTATTTCATTCTTTTAAAAAATTACATAGAAGACTGGGATCAGAAACTCAAATTTTCATGAAGAGTATATTGAAAAAACAATAAAGGACACTTGGAATACAGAGAGGCTCTTTTATTAAATATTTCTCCATCCCTGATTTTGTGGAAGGTTCAGGATTGATGGAGAAATTAACAGCATTAGAGTGATTCTCCCTCATCCATAGGGTATACATTCCAACACCCCTAGTGGAAGCCTGAAACTGTGGATTATATGAAACCCTATATATGCTACATTTTTTTCCTACAACATGCATACCTATGATAAAGTTTAATTTATAAATTTGGCATAATAAAAGATTAATAACTAAAAATAAAATACAATAATTATCACAATATACTGTATAAAGTTATATAATATGGTCTTTCACAATATATTATTGTACTGTGCTTGCCTTCTTCTGATAATAAAATGTTTATGTGATGAGATGAAGTGAGGTGAATGTGACATTATTAAGAAAATGGAGCTTACCTGAACACAAGCACTGTGATACCATGAGAGTCCATTTCAAAACTGAGACAGCTACTAAGTGACTAATGGGCGAGGAGCATATAGAGTGGAAACACTGGACAAAGGGGAAATTCTTGTGCTGAGTGGGATAGAGCAAGCAATATGGCAAGATTTCATCACCCTACTCAGAAGAGTGTTTCATTTAAAATTTATGAATTACTTTAAGAATTTTTCATTTAATAATTTTGGATGGTGGTTCACTGAGGGTAAATGAAACGATGGAAAGCAAAACCACATAGAAGGAGAGAACTATGTATGGTATTTTTTTTCCACACCCAAGCCTTGCCCAGTACATATGAGATCTGTCCCAAAAGTACTGAGCCAATGTTAATATAATTAAAGCAATTTTCGTGGCTGATACTTTCAGGAGAGACCTCATAGTTATGAAAAGCATGATCCCTTTCTTCAACCAGTCAACATGTTTAAAGCTCTTCCATTAAAATCTTCTTTGACCTGCTTCTAGTTTATTTTACATCTTCCTTTAGTATTTCTCTTATTGCCTGTGGATATGTTTCTTAAAAGGGTGGTTTACACTCACTGTTTCCACTTCTACAACTCCTATTTACTCCTCAGTGCAATTAAGTTTAACTGTAATCTGGGTTCCCCCACACCATTTCATTAAGATTACTTGCATAAACATTGATAAAAGCCCCCATCCACCAAATTCCAAGTTATCACATACCAACACTTGTCTTATAGAGTTCAGGCTGCTATAACAAAATACCATAAATTAGGTGACTTATAAACAACACAACTTATTTCTCACAGTTCTGGAAGCTTAGAAGTCCAAGGTCAAGGCACTGGCAAATGCAATGTCTGGGGAGAGCTTACTTCCTGCCTCACAGAATATATATATTTATAGTAAATAAATAAATACACACACACAAACACACACATATACACACACACACACACAGATACAAGGTGTACACAATTAATTGGTAATAACTTTGCATCTTCTTATTTCACGTGCTTCTCATTAATTTTGAAAAATGTGTTTCTACAATTGATCTTAGCCAAAAGGCCGAGAAGCGATGAAAGACTATGTTTCTAAGGTTATGGTTGAACATTATTGTTTCAGATATAAAGTATTAAATTCTGAGAGCAACCATCATGTCAAAGGAATACCATGTTAGAGCAGCCATGATTTCTGGACTGTGTGCAGAGCCAACCACTAAGGAAATTGTGGACTTCAACAACATCCCTTTACGTAGAGTTTACAAATGAAGAAGGTGTATGATGCTGATCCTGATGTCACCACACCAACAACGAAAACGCATAACATACACCAGGATGTTTATCTTGACATTTTGAGAGAGGTAGTTGTACCATGGATGAAGCAAGTCCCAAATGAACATCATTTTATCTTCTAACAAGATGGTATATCAGCAAATAATATCAAAAAGGTGCAAGAATTTTCGGTGTCAATGTTCCTAAATTCTGGTCAAAGGAAATCTGGCCAGCCTAGTTCACCAGATGCAAATCCTTTAGACCGTTATGTATGCAGCATTTGTGAGAGAGAAGTTAATAAACAACCTCATTTCAATAAAGAGGCTGTTCAAGCTAAGACTGAAAACATGATGATGTCCATAGATAAAGAAAAGTTAATGAAAGCGTGCTCAAGATTCCCAGGTCGAATCGAGTCTATTATTGCAGCAAATGGGGACTTTCTTTGAATAATTAAAAAATAATGACTATGTTTATGTATTTACATGTAGGAATAAATTTATTTCAAAACAACACTTTTGTGGTATGTTGTTTATTTTACTAAAATTTTGCCAATTGATGGTGCACACCTTTTACACATATGGAGTAGAAGGAATTTCTCTGGGGTCACTTTATTAGAGCACTAACGACATTCATGAAGGCAAAGCCTTATCACTTCCCAAAGCCTATGCCTCCTAATACAATCACACTGGGGATTAGTATTTCGACATTTAATTTGGGGGGCTATAATCATTCAGTCCGTAACACAGATCTTATGGCAAACTTACTGCTTCTGACAGTGAGGATAACACCTCTTTTTTGAAGTGCTACACATTCATTCCTTGCAGTGGGCTATCTGAGGTTTTGCTTACACAAGTCACAGCTCACGAACCCAATGTGAACATGCTAGGGAACTTCTTGCTTATTCAGGAGTACAGCCTGGTCACCATCTAGTCATATCTTTTGGAAAAATTTTGCCATGATGCTTTTCATTTGATATGGAATTCTGTGTGTTATGCACTATATCATGTGTTGTTATATCAACATTTTGTAAGATTTACCTTAAAATAATCATTCTCATTTTGTGCAAAATGGTTCCTTAATAAATTGTAAGGATTATATCAGTTTACATTCATTTGAAAATCTTCTAAACACCCAGCACCATTGCTACAAATTCTTAGATTTTATTAGGAATTAGTTTTGTTGCTAATAATAACAAAATTAGAGAGCAATTTCAATAGGAATTATTAGTTATATAATTATTTAAATATAAAATAATTATTAAAGTGTATTTATTGCATTATTCCAACACTGATATTACTATTAATACACTTTGAATATTAAGCATAATGAAAACTATCCAGGGCCACTGCCTGTGGAGAGTGCACGCACATTCTCCCCATGTTTGCATGGATTTCCTCTAGGTATTCCAATTTCCTCCCAGATTCAGAGATGCACACATTAGGTGAACTGGCATGTCCACCTTGTCCCAGTCTGAGTGAGTATGGTTGGGTGTGCGATACCCACTGTGATGGAAAGATGTCCTGTGCAGGGTGGGCCTGCCTTGCACCTAAGCTGCTGGGGTGGCTTCCAGCCAGCTACGACCCTGACCAGGTTGGAAAATAATGACCTTACTTATTTTAGTTAATCTTTCTTCATTGTCTGTGTGGCGAACATTTATTTCAATGTTTAATATTACAAGTGTTTTGAGTCTTTACTTAGAAGTTTGGTGATGTGTTGTGACCAGAAATATGCTATAGGAACTTGTTTATATCAATTAACCTATGGTAAAATTGGTTTCATTATACATTGTTTCATTTAAAAATTTAAAAGGGATTATTAGTTATCCAATTATTTAAAAATTATCAATTATCAAAATATATATTCCTGCATAATGCCAACACTGATATTACTATTAACAGAAATAGTTAATATGAATTATAATAAACTTTGTGATCTTTTATGAAATCTACGACAGTCATACAGCCAGTCTTTGAATGTCATTCCATATAATGTTGATAAGAAAAATAAATAAT
This sequence comes from Noctilio leporinus, assembly GCA_004026585.1. Taxonomy (NCBI): domain Eukaryota; kingdom Metazoa; phylum Chordata; class Mammalia; order Chiroptera; family Noctilionidae; genus Noctilio; species Noctilio leporinus. The sequence continues at coordinate 314,743 of PVIW01000982.1, forward strand.
CAATTCCTAGTTGTAGTTTCCTAGACCCTTACAATGATGGACTTATTGTTTTTTTAAAATATATTATAAAATTACAGCCATATCTATCCATGTAGTTTCCTCAGGCAACCATTTCTGCCTTTTATGCTTGGTAGTCTATGTATTTTCTCTGTAAGTAACTATATGGAATCCTATTGTTTAATTCACCACCAGATACTCCCAAGTCTATTTCTCTAGCCCTGATCTCTTTCCAGAACTTCAGATTCATATATCCAAACACCTTTTGAATGTATCACAACAAAGTCACATTAACATTTCCAAAACTGAACTCGTTATTATCTTCCCCAATGCACAGCCTACTTCTTCAAAATTGCAGTCTGTGACACAACCACCCACCACAGTCAGTCACCCAAGACAGAAACCAGAGAATCACCCCTTGACTCCTTGTTCCAACACTCCCTCCAACTCTCAGTCTCCATAGTTACTGCCACCACTGTAGGCAGTCAAATATGAGGGCTGCACTAGATGCATTACTGCATCACCTACGTCTGAAACTATAAAAAAGTTTTTATTATTACTGTCAGAAGTTACTTCTTTAAATTCTGCCAGTTGTAATTACTTCCCTATTTATACATATATTACAATATATCTTTAATTCAAAACCACAGGTGCCATTTTGGGGAGAATTAGTGATGCACACTTTGAATCTCCTAACTATACATATAGGGATGTCAGTATAAGATTGTATTGGAATGTTTGGAAAGAGTTAGCATCAATTTTACAAAAATTCTTTGCCAAAGTAGAGCTGCTCATAGTAACATTTATTTTGCAAACTGAAAGCATGATTACCATGTGTTTCATTCAGAATAGTTTCAGCCAATTGTGGTATGAATTTCCTTAATGTCTGAATTTTAAACTCATAATGAAAAAACTTATAGACATTTAGAATAGATTTTCATAAATGCTTAGGCTTTTAAAGGCTGCCATGCTGGTCTAAAGAATGAATTAAACTATGTAATTCCTAATTATTATTACAGAATAACTATGCAAGGCAAGGCTACCCACATCTCTGAGATGATCAAGACTTTGGTCTTTTTAATGTTCCTCTGAAGTATATTTCTTCCATTCGAAATATGTACTTGGTTGGAAAGAATTTCACTATAATTCAGACAACTTGTTTTAACTAGATGTTTGGCAGATTACTTATGCTTCATTTAAGAGTTTGGCTGAATATTTGTAAATCTGAAATACATAGAACTTTCTAAAAATCAAAGCATATCTGGTATATTCCTAGATTCATATTATCTTATGTTTTTCCTATCATTCACCTTTATTTTTAAGGGATTTTTTTGTTTGTTTTCCTATATTGTGTGTTTTCCTGGAAGCATCCTCATACCTTCTGTATAAACACAGAATCAAAAAAAGAGATAAAATACCACATCTGACCAATCCATATTTTAAAAATCTAAAATGTACTTCAGAAGGCCCTGACTGGTGTGGTTCAGTGGGCTGAGCATCCTCCCACTGACCAAAAGGCCACCTGTTTGATGCCTGGTCAAGGCACATGCCTGGGTTGCAGGGATGTACAAGGGGCAACCAATTGATGTTCCTCTCACATATTGATGTTTCTCTCCCTCTCTTTCTCCATCCCTTCCCCTCTAAAATGAATTTTAATTCTTTTTTTTTTAAAGATTGTATTTATTATCTTTCAGAGAGAGGGGAAGGGAGAGAGGCAGAAAGGGAGACAGACATCAATGTATCGTTGCATTTCACCTGCCTCCAGCTACGGACCTGGCTGGAAACCTGGCTTGCAACCTGGTTATGTTGCCCTGGCTGGGTAAATTCTTTTTTAAAAAATAAAATGTACCTCACAGAATCATTTCTTATCAACCATTAGAATTGGTAATAGTTTCTAAAGCCTTCCTCATCCTGGGGGCCAACAAGAACCCTCACTGGAGCCTAAAATGACTTCAACAGCAATAAGTCCTAAGGACTCAGGTTCATTTTATATGGCAGAGGGCTAATAAAGTAAGACTAATACAACAAAATTGTTTAATAAGTCGTAGTTACTATGACAATCATTCTCATTCTCATCATCCTAGTCATCCCACTGCCTCCCTAGACAGATAGAAGAGGACCTGGAAATACAAGTTTAAGAGTCCAAGCCAGAAGTGGAGAGGGGTTTGAGACCATACTTAGAACAAAAAGACAGGTGAGCCCTGGATGCAATTCAGAGTCTCATATAAACATATTACCAAGTTATTCCCTGGCTAACTCCCAGTTATTCTTCAACCTTAGGCTAAATATCATCTCTTCAGGATGTCTTCTATGACCTTCTTGGATTAAGATGAATTCCTTTTCCAGTACTTCCACAAAAGTTTGTGTTATCCTTATTATATTCAGTCATTCACTCAAAAATTATTTATTGAGCCCTTCTGGGTTCCAGGACCTACTCTGGGTAACATGAACACAACATGGACATAATTTTGCTGCTTTCCTGAGTTCCAAACTCAGTGAATGATCTCACTATTCACCCAGATACCCAAATCTGTATCAACTCTGTTCCCTCTCACCATCCTCACATTAAACAAGTCACTAAGCCCTGCTAATTTTGACCTCTGGATCCTCCTTGAATCCAGCTGCTCTCCATCCCAACCATCACTACTCACCTGGCACAGCTGTCTTCACTCCTGGGTGCTATTCCTACAACTTGCAGTCCCCACCCTCTACAACCCAACCTACACACCTACAACTGGAGCTCCTAGCATGAAGATCAGATTATGATGTACTTGTGTCAAATATGTGAAGGGTTTCCTCAATGTGTCTGGTGATTTCCCTTGGTTCCCATATTCTCCCACATATACATTGCACCTCTGCTATATTAAACTATTTGCATTTCCCCACATATGTTCTACCTTTTTATGTCTACCAGTGACACCTAAAATGGCTCCTAGCACCTACTACACATTTGTGTTGATTAAAAGTGAACAAATGAAGGTATTTATATTTATATGCTTACTAGGCCTCTACTGAACTGTCCTTTGTCTCCTCTTCTCAATGTCTCCATCATATTGGCATCCCAAATGCCTAGTACAGCTTCTATAACCTCAGAAATGTTAAATAATATTTGCAGAATAAATGAAGGGACAAAAAACTGTTGAACAAATCATCTACCTTAACTTAGTACACAAAGTGGAATACAAACAAGCAAGTTGAGAGCAATGGTTTTCTCTTTCATGAGGAATCCCAAAAGTCTTTGCTGGCTTCCTTCAGGAACACAAACTATGCAAGTTTTGAGAGGTAAAATCAGAATAACCTATTAGAGCAACACTGGGAAAACACATTCTCTTTTTTCATTTTGCTTTTAATTCAACAGATATTGATTGAGGTACTGTAAAGGTAGCACCACATAAAGGGAGCAGAATTGTCCTGGGAGTCAGAGAATCTGAAGTAAATTCCAGTACTGACTCTACCTCTAATTAGCTGTGTGACCTCGATCCAACTGTATCAGAAGCCAGTCCACCCCCATGGACCTCCTATTTATGTAAGCAATTGAAATCCCTTTTCCTGCTTTAGCTGGGTTTCTGATGATTGAAATAAGGAGTGCTGACTATTATCCCATTCATTTTGTCTCTTGTGGTTGCATTACTGTGTGGGTAAGCCCAAAAAAAAAAAAAAAAAAAGCCATAGATAAAGCATATTTAGATTATAACAAAGCATTTGGCTTAAGTTTCTTAAGATATTCCAAAGAGGGCTCATTTACTCACTTAGATGGATCTGAAACTTGTTGGCTTACGTTTCTTAAGATATCCCAAAGAGGGCTCAATTGCTCACTTAGATGGATCTGAAACTTGTTGAACCCAATATATCCAAAAATGTTCTGATTAACAAATATGCACCTATGGAGAGAGGTCTCTCCTGTGATTTTATGAGCTCTGAACTGCCCCTATTCTACTTCAGGTTCTCAGCAGGCACTTGGAGGAATGAGAGGCATGCTTATTGTACTTCTAGGTCTCCCATTGCTGGAAGAAACAGTTAATATAGTAGATGTATGAGTTAAGATTCAATGGCCTGAAGAGGCCCAAGAGGATGAGCTTAATCAGGAAGACAGAGAAGAGAACCTCTTAGGGCCATATGCCTCTGAAATGACCCTTACCTCAGTTTTTCCCCTAATATATTTGGAGATATTACCTAGCCTAGGAAATGAGACTCTTCTGTTTTTCTTTTTGGTTTTAAATATTTATAGTTAAGTTTCTTATATATTTGAGCACTTTCATTCTACTTTGTAGAATAGGGTATTATTTCTTAATTGCACTGTTCTTACAGTTATTTGAGACACTTACCCATTTGTGATTAATTAGTTTTTTGATTATTTTAGGAGGCTTGAGGCTTTTGGGCATGTGCACCTGAAAATTAAATCTTATTAACAGTAGTATAATAAAATCAAAATGACTTTATGTAACGTTATGATTTATATTTATTTGGAAAGTTGTTTAAGCATAATTTATAGATTATTTCTCACTAGCACAACTGCTTTTATTTTCTTATTTTCACCTACAAAAAAATCTCAAGATTGTTAAAATTCTGCTCATGTAAAATATCTTCATCTTGGCATCTATTATTCTTTCTTGTCATTGTAGCCATTAGTGAATAGCAGCTCTTTTCCACCTGGATATTATTTTTATGAGTTCAGCTCCCTTGTCAGTGAGTCTCTAAAAGAACATGAGGATGGTGGTCGGACTCAAATATGAAACTCAGAGCCTGTTCTACTACAATGTAGTCAAGCTCATTGCTTCATTTCACCATCCGCATATTCATTGGCTCATTCAGCAAACACTAATTACTGTGTCAGACTCTCTACAAGACACAGGGATTACAAAGATAGGTAGGACACAAGCTCTGCATTCACACAGTTCAAATTCATCCCAATCATTCTGTGAGACCTCGTTCACACTGCTTTAGGGGACTTCAGAAGTTTTAAGACTGGAAGGAAAGATAAGCTATGCTGTGCCAATAGAAAGGTTCAGAAAAAGTGTTCTTTGAAGTCTGAACAAGGGGAAACTGCTTTAGCTGCATGATTCTGAGAGGGTTTCATGGAAGGAAGCTAGATAGGATGTACATTCAGAGGGAAGGCAAAGGGACCAAGTGAAACCACCCCAAAGTGATTACATACCACATCTGCCATCCCTGAAAACAGAGCAGTAATGTTTCCCTCTTCAGAGGACCACAGAATCACTGAATTTAAAAAGAAAAAATCAGATGAGACACAATCTTTATTTAAAGAGAAATGGGAGGGGAAAAACAAACCAACCAGCCTATCCTTTGCCTCTCCTGTAAAACTCAATGGTTACTGTTCCTCCTTACCTCTATCTACATGATAATCTCTGTAATCCCCCCAAACTAACACCAGCAGGCTCACATAAAGCTAAACTTACTATTAACAGTGCCAGGCAGAGCTCCACATTAAATTAAAAAAAACAAAACTGGGAGATAATGTATTTTGAGTAAAAGAAAAATAAATGAGAAACCATGTGTACATATAAACACAAGGAAGAATATACATGTGTTATGTGTTGGTATATATAGACATTGTACTGTGGATAATGCTCTTCCCAGTAACCTGTTTAAAAAAAAAGAAAAATGAAAAACAAAACAGCACTGCAGCAGGTATCCACATAAAGAAACCACCCACTTTCCGAGAACAGTCCTGATGCTCTGCCTACCCTCCTTATGTCCCACTACTTTACAGCTCCAGCATCAAGCTTGATGTATTATCCTCCAACATCCTTTTCTCACTCATCATCTATTCCCTGGGAAAGTAAGTCACTTACATGTTTTAAGAACCCCTTATCCTATCCTTAAGAACCTACTTTCCATGTACCTGCATCCTTCGAGTCTTTCTCTTCTTTTCTGAGCTACAGCTAAAATGGAAAAACCAGGGACAATTGTGTTCTGTCACAATCAGCTCACTTTGCTAATATGCTAATTGAAATTTTGTGACATTTCATTACCTACATAATGTAAGCTAGAAACCATTTATGAGCTAGACATCCAGTGGAAGTCATGGCTTATCCTGGAGTTCCATGCTAAGCAAGGTTTAAGTAGGTGGGCCTGGACAAAGCTGGTATTTGGTATCTCAGAACGAAAATATTTAGAACAATCTGCTTGGGTAAAATAAGTATTGAGTATGGGGTCACCAGTCTATACCTAATGTCCATTTCTAGTCCATTGGGCTACATAGGGTTTTTTTTTTTTTTTACCCGTTATATCAGGGATTGGAAGCTAAAGCCCTTGGGCCAAATCTACACATACCCACTCACCTGTGGATTGTCTGTGGCTGCTTTCACACGACAACAGCAGACTTGAGTAGTGACAAAGACCAGTGGGAGAGAGGCTCACAAAGTTGAAATATTTACTATCTGGCCCTTTACAGAAAGGTTTGCTGATTCCTATCTTATATTATCACTAAATAATGACACTTGTTCCTCCCAATTACTTCTTAATAATGCCCTCTCATTTCCATTGATAGCACTACGATTCAAGTTCCCTTCATGGTTTGAGATACTTTCCCTTTCCCAGTCATCCTGTACATTGCTGCCTGGCTAATCCTTTGATCACTTATTGAATCCTTTCCTATCCATCCCAAGGACCTACCTGCTCTTAATTGCCATCAAAATCAATTTCCTAAATTTTCCTTTCAGGGCTCCAAGTAAAATGTATGTCTCACTTCTGCCTCTGTCCCATTCAGCACTGCTCACAACACCCTACACTCTCCTTCTCTGCACCACTGGCTTCCATTCCCAGCTCTGCTCCCATTTCCTCCATTGGAACTTCTCATGGTCCAGGTTCCCCACTAGGCACTCCACATTCTGCCCTTTGTTCAATTCATGCTTCCAGTATACTCACTTGTAGTTCATTTCTTGCTGAATTATCTGTTCATCCTGTAGGTTCCAATGATGATAAAAATAAACTAGGACAAAGACTACAAGAAAGATTCTGCTGAGAGGAATTCATTTGGGGGATGATCCTCTCTTAGATGCAGTTCCCAAAATAATACCATCATCTCAACATACAGACCATCTAAAACTCAAGGCAAAAAGGCCTCTGTGCACATGGCTCTCACAGCTGATATCATATACTTACTGGTTGTCAAGGTATTTCACATTTTTGCCTTTATCTCCTCAAGCAGTTTATAGTCCTCATTGGGATATTAAATACATATTGCAGTGCTAGGGAATAAGTAGAGGAACTAAAAAATAACTGCTTGTGCCCTGACTGGTGTGACTTAGTAGATTAGGCGCTGGCCTGCGAACAAAGGAATCAAGGTTCGATTCCTGGTCGGGGCACATGCCTGGGTTGCAGGCCAGAGGCAACCACACATTGATGTTTCTCACCCTCTCTATCTCCCTCCCTTCTCTTCTCTCTGAAAAATGAATAAATAAAATCTTTTAAAAAAAATAACTGATTGTGAGATATAGAAGTATACCTTGCTTTTATAAAACCCATTGATCCCTTCACTTCCTATATTGACATATGAAAAACCAGAACTCTTGATTACTTGCTTACCAGATATTGGGAATTTGGGAATAAAATGGCAACTCTACCAGTGAGCATAGCCTGGGCATGTCTGTCCAGCCTCAGACACCATTTGGATGGTGAAGTCTCTAACAGGCTGAATGTTTATAAATATACTGTTCAGGGAACTACCATACTTTCAACAACATAACAAGTCTTATTGTAAAAGCCCTAAAAGAGAAAGGCTAACAAATTTCCTCCCCTGCTTTGTGTTTTTCCTTTGTTCCTCTGTTCTCCGCTTGGTCTTCTCTCCATGCGTCACCATGACGTGGAGGCACCAACCTCAGTGCCTAACCTACTACCACAGGGATCACTGATTGCCAGGCTGGGCCACTGGATAATGAACATAATTCTTAAAGTAAGCTCCAAGTATGGTCTTTGCCTCTCTTGAAGACTATTATCATATTCTCTTACACCCCATCTTCCATTCCAGCCCACTAATTCCTTACTCTTGTCTGGGACCTTTCACTTCTCACTGCTTTTCGAACATAAAGTACTACAAATTAATAACTGAAAGAAGAGATGAAAAGAATATGCTTCAAACTCATTTTTAGTCATTATGTAAATATATATATATATCTATATATATCTATATATAAATAAAGATATAGATATAGATATATATGGCAATGTCAGCCTTAAAAAAAAAAACTGTCATGTTAATGAACTGGCGTAACATACATAGGAAATGATCTCTCAAACCCCAAATGGGTTTTGAACATAAACATTTCAGTTGTGTATCCAGTTTCTAAGCCAGCAACCACACACAGCAATAGGAAAACTAGTCAAATATGACACAGGTAAGTAACTGTTACTGTTAATCACATTGCTAATGCATTATGTACCATCAACTTTTGGCTGCCAAGTTCTTAAAACTATGTCTTTGAAAGTCTGGGAGCACTGTATACACAGAGAAGGTAGGTGGCAGAAAAAGGTTGGAGAGGTTAGGTGTCTGTGTGGATAAGTTTTTAAAAAGATCTAAAACTCCGGACAGCAGTACATGTGCACTCAAATGTGCAAACCTGAAAAAATGTAATTCTGGGTTGAAAAATCAAAGCCATTTACAGTTAGATACACATGCAGGAAAGAGGGCAGTCTTTAAATATATAGTTAGCTTTTTAGCCTCTCTCTGTGGAAACTCTGAATTGTCAAGAGCAACACCAAAGACTTATTATTATAGTCATACTTCTGCTATCTTTATATTCACAAACTTTGAGAGGAATTTTTCATCTAGCAGTTTTCACAAGTGCCTAAAGAATTAACCACGGCAACAGAAGGCTTTTCTCGCCTGTTGCCACATCTACTAGCTAAATCTGCTCTGAACCCCCATAAATAGATTATTTCCCAGGTCCAAAGCATCATTAGTAATATCAACAAGTACTATCCGACTGTTTGGAAATGCTAGTCATAGAATGACACATTAAAAATCTTCAGACATTGGTGGGAGGTACTAGTGACAAAAACATTAGGGGAGTTCTCAGAGAACCGTAAACAGAAAATAGCTGTTAAAACAGGTGACGCATTAAGGACTGCATGGATTGCCGGGTGGTCCTCAGCTATACCCCCAGGCCCATGCTCACTATCATGCTTGCTAGCATTCATTAATCTTGAATGTTTGGGTTTAGGTATCAGTTCAGGCTTGTGGTGGAGTGCCCTTCTTTCTGCCGGCCTTGCATTTCCATCCGCAGAGAAATTTCCAGTACAGCAACTTCTGACCTCTTTTTTTTTTTTTTAATTTTATTGTTGTTGTGTTACATCCATCCCCTTTTTGCTCCCCTCTGTCCCCCTCTGACCTCTTTTTTTGCCCATACTGAACCCTTGCTGAAGGAGTAAGTCACCTCATTGGTCGTTATTTCTGGAAGGGGTGGACCTAACCCATTAAAAGACCTCAAATGGTAGAAATGTGCTTTTTTCCTATGCTTCCACCTCAATCAGATGAGAGACTTTGCCTGTTCTGCCAACCCCACCACTACCTTTGGTGGGCTGGAGCACAGGTGGTAGAAAGGAAGCGATAAAACCAGGTTATCCAATCAGGTTAGAAGAAATCAAGTAGGCATTCTGTTTCCTCCATCTGCTTCAGTGTCTTATTCTTAATTTGCTTTAAACTCAGAAGGGTAAGAAATTATTCTTCTGGTTGCAATTGATGGCAATTAGACTTGAATTCACAAAAGCAAAGGGGGGATATACTGTAAGAATGCTCAGGTGACCGGTGGAAACTAAAGGGAACCTCAGGAAAAACTCCACTCTGGAAATGAAATACTATCCTGCGTCTCATTCTGCATCTGTTTCCTTCTTCTCTCTGTCTGCTGACTCTCAAGTCCAAAGAATGAAACACATGGCCACCAAATGTTCCCTGGCTGCACATATTAGAGCTTCAGACACTGAAAAGAGAATGTAAAATCTGTTGTTTTAAATCTAAAACTCCTGGGCAAAATGTGTTTTTGCCCCAGGATGGGCAGGGGCACATCCTGTTAACCATCTAGGATGGAGTGGAGCTAATCAATTATGGAAGAGGGTAGGGTAAGATAAACTGGGTAAGGTACAGCTAGACTCGGTACCAAACTGGACCAGAGAATGAACCCCCAAGGAAATGAGTTTCTGAGACAGCAAACCCTTTACAACTTGATCTAAACATTATGAATTCTGCCATGTTCCTTTTCTTTCTTTTTTTAAAATATTTTATTTATTATTTTTAGAGAGAAGGAAAGGGAAACAGGCAGAGAAGGAGAGAAACATCAATGTATGGTTGCCTTTCACGTGCCTCCAGCTACGGACCTGACTGGAGACCTGGCTTGCAACCTGGTTATGTGCCCTGGCTGGGAATCAAACCAGTGACCTTTGGGTTCGCAGGGCGGTGCCTATCCACTTAGCCACCAGCCAGGGCTAAATTCTGCCATGTTTCAACCCTAAACGAACACCAAAACTATTTAATAAATTAAATATCCATATAACTTATCATTCAAACCAAGTCAATTTTGAGAGTGAAAATAGCTGTGACAAATTATTAAATTTATTTTTGAAGAATTACTTACTGACAAACTACATTTCTTACATTAAGAAGCCTACAGTCACTTTATTTAGAAACTATTTTCAAACACAAAATTCTTTCTAAAAACAAAAAAGACTTGTGTATATTAAAGCAAAATAGATAAATTGCTTTTTGTTAATTTTATGAACTTTAAAAGTAATATAATCAATAATTGGTCTTGATATATATTTACAAACTTTGATCAGTTTCATAATTGTACCTTTTCATCTCTAGTATTTTTCTAAAAGTATATGCCTTCAATATGACCTTGGTATTTTATTTTTGGTCAGGAAATTGCCTGCAATCGTGTTTGAAGTTAAATTTTGTACACCTTGAGATAGTTGGCACCCTCAAGAGACTCTTTTTGAAGACCATCCTAACTATGATTTTTGAAAAGGCCCTCTGAGGTTGTGTGATATTCTCAGAGCATATCCTACCAAATGGACAATATTCACAGTTCTATTCTTTTTCCCCCCCAAACTGATTATAATCTTTATTTATTTATTTATTATTATTTTTAAAAGATTTTATTTCATTATTTTTAGAAAGAGGGGAAGGGAGAGAGGCAGAGAGGGAGAGAGACATCAATGTATGGTTGCGTTTCACCTGCCTCCAGCCACAGACCTAACTGGAGACCTGGTTTGCAACCTGGTTATATGCCCTGGCTGGGGAATTGAACCTGCGGCCTTTGGGTTCGCCACAGTTCTATTCTTTAATGGCGTAAACATTTCAGCCATACTTTCAAAGGAAGTGCCTTTTTGCTTCGATTCAGAGTAAACAGGTCTTTTAACAATTATGTTAACAAGATCATCTCTATGATTTTTGAATATATTGTTAAATTTAAATGAAGCAATATCATAAACCATCTTAATGTCATTCCATTGTGCTATTACATAAAAAATTTTCAAATTAAATATAGAAATTACATTAACAAAAGAGAATTTCAAAATTAAATTTTGGGTACTATGGGGCCCTCAAAACATAAATTTTTCAGTCCCTGTTTGATTTTGTGAGAATATATTATAATGTCATCTCACTTTTCGGTCTTATTTTTAATAATTGTAATTCTATAAAAGCTTCAATCTCTGATGCTTTTGGTATTCAATTAATTGAATGCTTTAATAATTTCCAATTGATGTTGGGAGAAATAAAATGCAAATATAAAGGAATTATACTTTCAGTAATACTGTGGGATAGATACAAATTAATTTTCCAAAGTCTGATATATTGTTAAAGTTCAGCTGATGAGAGGCAGCAAAGAGAGCAAGTATGTTCTTGCCAAACTAAGATACGTTTTTTGTACCCAACTTAAGCTTTGGTGGAAAAACGTTATATAGTGAGATATGTGTATATGTATATACTTTCCATAATCAATTCCAAGTATATTTCTGCTTCACTTTTCTAAATCTACTATTAAGAGTGCTGTTTTTATTAAAACACTGTGCTTCACAAAAATTTTAGTATCATTACAAAACTAAATAATTTGTCTAAAAATGTTGAACTTTTCATTGAATTTACAAGTACCATAACATCAGATGTGTCCTTCAACAAAATGAACTTCCTAAAGCTTTCCACTGATTTCATTAACTGGATGAGAAAAAAACTGAAAATTATTAAATTAATTTAATTTTCTACCTGCAGTATCTGAGATTATACTGACATAAAACTGGCATGATTACAACTGTTTGTAAAATTCTCTTGCTAATGGAGTCAATATATTAACAGCTACAAATATAGTTTGTACATGTGTACAAGAAAACTTGGACTCTAAAGTAAGTAAAATTAACTTAGAACAACAGCTATTTGATCTAAATGAAAAGCCATTCTTCAAAAAACAGTATGTGAAACTGATTCATGTGTTAAACTCTCATCTTTAGAATTTTTAAAATAGATGCCAATGATTCTGCAACAGGTTTATTTGTTTTGGGTTTTTTTGTGGTCAGTGATATTGTTATGGTCCTCATAAGAATGGTCAATATTGATAGGTTACACATTCAATATCAACATTCTTGAAAAATGGAAATCTGGTAATTCATTTTTTTCCCTTGAAAAGGGCAGTTTTGGCAGGGAGAAAGGCATAACTGCTACTAAAAGGTTTACTTAAAAATTGAAAAAACAAAAGTCCTGGTCAGGTGGCTCAGTTGGGTACAGCATTGTCCTGTACACCAAAAAAAGGTTGTAGGTTTGATTCCCAGTCAGGGCACATACCTAAGTTGCCGATTTGATCCACAGTTAGGGTGTGTATGGGAGGCAACTGATCGATGCTTCTCTCTCACATTGGTCACTCACTCGCTCTCTCTCTTTCATATCAATAAACATCTTTTGGTGAAAATTAAAAAGATTTTTAAAAATTACTAAAACGTAAAATAAATGAATAGCTTCAGATTTATACCCTAACAATGTGCCAAACTCTGATAGCAAATACTATTCTCTATTACAGAGAACTGCTTGCCTCTTTCCTGTGCATACTTCACCCTACAATTTGTTATAGTTCTCACTGTTCAAGCTGACTGAGGACCAGCGGTGCACGCACCCTGGACGCAATGGAATAGGTGGGCCCTGGCACACCATGATAGACCTCATGACTAGCAGAGGTAGCAGCATTTAATACTTGGCCACCACCATATTGGAATGGGAGGAGGTAAGTGCTCCAGCCAATAGTAGCTCAGTGCACTTTCTTCCCTTGACCCTGTGAGTCATCCTCAAAGGGCACTGTTGGATAAACTGCAACTGGAAAGGCTTTGGAAAAGACAGGGAGGTTACTGCTGATCCCATTCAGATTTCACTGAGAACACTGTTCACTACACATGTATCTCATATACTACTAGTGGCCACCAGGGAACAGCTGGAAATACAAAGCAAAGGCCTATCAAAGCCATCCTGGCTTTTATTAATGCAACCAGTAATAATGATAGTTTATTTTTAAAATGAGAAATCCATGACCACACTAATTTGAAAGATATGAAGGCACAAACTGAGACTGTCCTGAACAAAATGACTTGTGTGTTATTACCCCATCAATGAATGGCTCTGCTAAGGAAGTGTACTTACTAAGTATAATGCATGTACTAAGACCTTTACTGAAATTACCTTGTCTTAATGTCTCCAGAGAGCACAGCTGTGAAATGCATCTTGTTTCTTCAGCAAGCTGATTTCCTTCAATTTTTTTAGTACAAGCTAAGGTGCTCAAGGCATTACCCAAGTCTTTGAGGTTTTACCAAAGACCCAGATACTAACCTGCTAAGTGGCAGGATTCATCAATATCATATACATGCTTTGGTTTGATCTGCCTAATAACCCAAACACCTTCTTTTAATAAGGGTATCCCAATTTTCTGTGGATGAAATAAACTTGTATATGTTAATCACTATGACTCCCACTACCACTACTCCAAAAGAAAATGTGCAAGGCAAAACCAATCACATCTCTCTCAGGGATTTAGAGCTTGGATGAAATATCTGAAGGGCAAAAAGTGCTTTCTTTTACAACATTCCAGTAGCACCACCTTGGAGAGGCTGCCAGAGATCCCAGTGTTACCCTGGTTCTTATCCTTGCGGGCTCACTGTGTGAGTCTTCACTTATTCTATGAATTACTCAGTGTCCTTTTAATACATCCTAACCCACCTAATTTCAATTTAAGCTAGCCAGAATTGGCTTCTATGGCTTATAAGCAAAGCACCCTGACTCCCTCAGAAATGACAGCCAGGTCTGCCTGACTCCAGAGTCTGTGCTCTTACTGTAGTTGCCTGGTATCTTCCTTAGGTGGCACCTGGTGCCAGACAGGCCTGTACTTGGCTCTGCTGGGATGGCAATAGAGTGGAAGGCAACAGCACAGAGCTCTCCTGAGGAAGCCTCCACCTGAAGTTCCTGGCTTGGCTCCACGCTTGGCTGGTTCAGCTAACCTGGATTTCCCCTGGGTTGTCTGGGAGAGACACCTTTTAATGTGTTCCCTTCTTCCTCTAATCTTATTTAGTCTGCATTCTGCTTCGACAAAATCACAGGCAGCTACAAGCAGCCTTGAGAAAAGGAGTATTTCTATGAATACTTCCTCAGCCTCTACATCAGCATTTTCTCAAAGATGAAGAAAATGCAGTGCCCCAGAGGCCGGAATGTCTCACTGTACCATGTACACTTTTTAAAGTTGGAGAACATCAAGTTTCTTGGAGGGAGAGAAAGGCAGCACAGCTGAATTACATAGAATAGGATCACATACATACCCAGTAGGCTTTTTAAATGATGCCAAGTGCCAAAACTACTAATGCAAAGCATCATGCAAAATAATTTATCTTCATAAAACAACTCATTTGCAAAGGACACTGCCCCTAGAATTGCTACTTCAGTTTGGTACAACTATCATGGGCTTCTGCCAAAATTTTAGCTGTCCCTTATAACCATTTATGCAGAGGGAAGAGAGAAGGTGCAGAGAAGAAAACAATCACACTGAGAAAGCTGAAAACCAACACAAGAGAAGCAGGAAATACAAGTCACTGCTATACCCAAAGTTTAAGCATTTAGTGACTACTTGAATCAGCCTTAGTTTGTAAAAGTAAAATAGAAACATAGAACCTGAACAAACATTCTGGCACATAGAACCAGATACATGGTTTTGTACTAGTTTTCTAGCATGCAATGATATCACCTCACCATCAGGCCAAAGGGAACCACACTCGGAGAAAATGATCCTGAAGTTTGAATTACAGCTAACACTGAGAACTCTATGGAAACCTTAAAGAAACTGTGAATTTTCTACATGCAAATTTTCAAAATACACAGAATTTAAAAGCTGCAACCTTTAGTCATCAATCCATTAACTTACTCATCTTATAGATAAGTGTGTTGAGGCCAAGAGAGAGTAAATGACTTCCTCCAAGGACAAGATTCAATTAGTGGTAGATCTGAAATTAAAAATAGAGCCTTCTAATTCCATTCTCAACTACTCCTTCTTTTCCACCATGTTGCCCTAGTCACATAAGTGAGGTCTGAAGAACTCTCATATGTGGTCTTCATCTCATAAAGTAAAGCTGTGACTGTACCTCCCAAACATAACTACCAAGGAAGTACTGTAGTGTCTAACTTGTTTCACCTTTTTCTAACCCAAGACACTTCACTCTGAAGAAATGTGTATGCTCTAACCTCTCAGGTTTCTTGGGGTTTGCTTTGGCCATTACCTGGTTAGAAAACTGACAGTGAAAAGTCAGGCACGGCCATTATCAATGCACACTTTGCACAAAACTTTTTTTACCCTCACTGTGGGATATATTTATTGATTTTAGAGAGAAAGGGAGAGAGGCAGAGAGTGAAAGAGGGAGAGGAAGAGAGAAAGAGAGACAGAATGAGAATGATATGAGAAACATCAATCAATTACCTCCCATACATGCCCCGACCAGGGAATTGAACCCACAACACAGGTGTGTGCCCTGACACGGAATCAAACCTGCAACCTTTGATGTATGAGATGATGCTCCAATCTATTGAGCCACCTGGCCAGGTCCCAAAACTCTTTCAATAAGAAAAAGGCACTGCTTGCTTCAGTGATAATGAAAATGCCACATTTGAATTTCTAGTATCCTAGTACGGTTGTGTTCAAAGTTTTCTCTATATAATTGAGAAACTCTTCTACTTAACCCAGCATCTTCACCATTCCCATGTAGCTACGCTATTGTGAAAAGACAGGAATTCAACCTGAGAAATGACTAAATGTAGGTAGAGTGAGAGCTGCTCTGAGGAGGATGCAGGAGTCAGTGGCATGCAAGAGAAAACCAAGTCTGTTCTTTGTGGAAACCAAAAACAAAAAATATATGGACCATAAATCTAATTCAACAATGAACTAGGACAACATTTGCTGAATGCCTAGTCTGGATGTGTCACTCTGCTGTCAGGGACACAGGGAGGAACATATTACCTCCCTCAAGCAATCTCAAATCTAAAGAAGATGCACAAAAGTCAAAAGATTTCAACACTTTTAGCTTTATCAAAAGTAAAATTTTATCAGACTTGTTAAACAGTTAACTTGGCTGATCTGATTTTCACCTTGACATTTCTTTTCCCCTGTTGGCACTCTTGAGTATGACTCTTAAAATAAAAGAGCCAAAACCCTGATGACAAGGGCAAAAAAGAAAAATAAACAGAGCCTAAAAACTCTACCACCAAAATAAATGTCTTCTAAGATAATCTAGAACCAACTCTTTTCTTACCAGAGAAGATTATATTCCCCATTTACAACTTAAAATATGAAAAAAATTAATTACTTCTTATCCTTTAAGATTTGTCCTAGATTCCATTCAATGAAACTACAAGTACAGGGTACACGTGATAAAGTGGGAACAACATTGCATCTCCTTATTTCATGTGCATCTTATTAATTTTGAAAAACTGTATTTCTAAGGTTATAATTTAACATCATTATTTCAGATATAAAGTATTAAATTCTTAGAGCAACTATCATGTCGAAGGAATACCATGTTAGAGCAACCATAACTTCTGGACTGCATGTAGGGAGAACTGCTAAGGAAACTGTGGACTTCAATAACATCCCTTTATGTATAGTTGATAATGTGAAGAAGGGATATGATGCTGATCCCGATATTGCCACATCAACAAGGAAAGAGCATAAGGTATGCAAGGATCACTTAAGTCCAGATATTGCACACAGAATCCAGGAGATCATCAGTAAAGATCCAGGAAAGTCAATGCACTCCATAGTAAGAGAACTGCAGATGTCAGATGCAACAGGTCCCTAGATTATTGCTGATGATATCAGATACAGATCATATGTTTTTAGAAGAGGCCAGTTTAGGACACAGCAGACAAAGGAAAGGCACTTTGAAAAAGCAAGGATACTGCTAACAAAATGGAACAATCTCAAAGGAAAAAAGCCCTCTGATTTTCTTCTCTGATGAAAAGAATTCTCAGCAGGACCAAATAGTCAACAGAAGACACAACAGGTAGCTCTGTGAGAATCTTAATAAAGTCCTAATTGTCATGAAAATGAAATTTCCTGCTACAGTGATGGTGTTAGGTGTTGTCATTAATGAAGGAGATTATCATGACCCTGTATTTGTTTCCACAAGGCTTGAAGGTAATTGCTGATGTTACCTTGACATTTTGAGTGAAGTAGTTGTAACCATGAATGAAGCAAGTCCCAAATGGACATCATTTTATCTTCCAACAAGATGATGCACCAGCACATAATGCCAAAAAGGTGCAAGAATTTCTCAGTGTCATTGTTCCTGAATTCTGGTCAAAGGAAATCTGGCCAGCCTAATTCACCAGATGCAAATCCTTTAGACTATTATGTATGCAGTATTTGTGAGAGAGAAGTTAATAAACAACCTCATTCCAATAAAGAGGCTGTTAAAGCTAAGATTGAAAACATGATGTCCATGGATAAAGAAAAGTTAAAGCATGCTCAAGATTGTGAAGTTGAATCAAGTCTATTATTGCAGCAAATACTTTTTTTGAACAATTTAAAAATAATGACTGTTTAGTATTTACATATAATAAATTTATTTCAAAATGTAACATTTTTGTGGTATGTTGTTTATTTTACTAAAATTTTACCAATTGCACACATCCTATAGTATCAAATTGCCTAACTCAACAAATATTTAAGTCCTAAACACCTCCAGAGAAAGTCCATATACCCTGGCTTCTCCAGCACAGCAGCTAAAACAGATGCATTTGATAGAGATTTTATCTCTCTTCAAACTGGCTCTAGAGCTGTATAATGAACTACACCATCCCTAAATTACAACAGTTTGGAGAAAGTTCACAATGAACTATGATGTCTAACACTTAATTGGCTTCAGATGCTCTAGCTCCTATTACAATGAAAGGTTAATGAATTGTTTATTTGGGATAAAGGAAAATAAATTACGGAGTTACATCTTTAAAACAGACATGTTCAAAAATTCTACTTAAAACAAAACTAAGAGTAATAAAATTGCCCACACCTATAGCTGTCAATTAGAAAAACTTTATAGAAAACATTTAAAATATATTGAGGAAACTGTTAGAAGTTTGAATGGCATTATTGGCATTCATTTTCAATGTTAATAATGCATGGTGAAAGATTTTGATTTCTGTTATTATGGAAAGAATACTATGTTCCTTTCATGCATTTTCCTGACAGTTAATCCATGACAGTCAATCATTTAAGATATTTTTTAGTCCATTCTTCATCTTGCATTGAGAATTTCACTCTCAATAGGCTTGGCAAAAAGATCCTCCCTTTAGACATGCTCAAAACACAGCGGAGTTGCAATGATGCTGACTGTTTGCACCTGCCCCAGCATTTTGATTTTCTCCTCTGTAAGCTAGTTTCTCTGGGACTCTGGGAAAAAGTATCATTAGTTCAAACCTTCTCATTTCTCACACAAATCTGGCCATTTCAAGTAACAGTATCATTTTTATATTATAATAATAACTGTTATGTAACAACGATAGTGACACTATCATTCTTATAGTAGGAATTTGGAGTTTTTTAAATCTTCATATACAAGACTTTATTTAATTCTCAGTACTATTTCCATTAAATTCTGTTCAGTCATGGGATTAGAGTTTATTTAACCCTTGTTAGGGCTGAATTGTGCACCTCCATTCATATGTTAAAGTCTTAACCTTCAGCACCTCAAATGTGACTGTATATGGAAGTGGAATCTTTAAAGAGATAATTAGATAAACTGAAGTGACTGAAATAGATCTAACAGCTGTAAGACCTGTGTCTTTATAAGGAAAGGTTAGGACCCAGGCACACAGGGAAAACTATATGAAGATGCAGGGAGAAGGTGACAATCTCTGTAAGCCAAGGAGAGAGGCCTCAGGAAAAACCAACTTTGAACTTGGATTCCAGAACTCTGAGGACATAAATCTGGTTTTTGGGCCACCCAGTCTGTGGGACTTTGTTACGGCAGCCCTAACAAAGATATAGAGATCTCTATCTAGCCCTTATTTCCTGTAAGCTAGATAGAGAGCTCTGGCTTTCAGGTAGAGCAATTCACTAGCTTCCCCAAACTCTTAACTTTGCTAAAAAAAATATCTTGAATGCTGAACATCTTACAAGATCACTTTTAATAATCTTAGACTGACTCCTATAAAACCAACGCTCAAGTTCATCATCTAAAGTCATCAAAGTGACAAATGATCCACTTGAGCAATATGCGGTGTTACACAACAACCAGAAAAAACATGAGATATATTAAAAAAACTATTGAGTGAAATTAACAACTGCCCTTCAAAAAATGATAAGAAAAGAAATATATAGTTTTATGCGGTGTGGCCAAAGTAATTAAGATTAAAGCAGAGGAATCCGCTGGTGGAGGAGGGGGAACACAGGGGAAAATCAGGTCACAGTAATTTGGCGGAGGCGGGAAGTTCACTGCTGACTTTAACACAAAGCATTTTCTCCTATATGCAAAAAAGAATGTTATGAACTTAACATCAGGCCAAGAAATGTTTTGCCAAATTTAAGAACAAAACCTTTATTCTAGAAGGAAAGTCATGATCTTGAGAGAAACAGAGTCTTTATGTTCTACAGCACTACACTAAATTAAGCAAGCACACAAGTATATAAAGAACATACTGTCAATGAAAAAAGCTAACTATTCTGGTAGCTTCTGAATATGTCAGGGGAAGTCCAAGGAATCAACTTTTACTTCACATGTATTTTCACACGGTTCCAGTTGATACTTCCTTTAAAAGAAAAACCATTTCTTTCCTTTCTCCTTTGCTGTATTTTTGAGGCTATTTTACTATCATATAGTATCTACTTAAAAGTACATAGAGCCCTGGCTGGTGGCACAGTGGATAAGGTACCGGCCTGCGAACCCAAAGGTTGCTGGTTCAATTCCCCAATCAGGGCACATAATGAGGTTGCAAGCCAGGTCTCCAGCCAGATCCGTGGTCGGAGGCAGGTGAAAGGCAACCATATATTGATGTCTCTCTCCCTCTCTGCCTCTCTCCCTTCCCCTCTAAGATAATAAATAAAATCTTAAAAAAAAAAAAAAAGTACATAGAAAATCAAAGCCCTGGCTGGTGACACAGTGGATAAGGTGCTGGCCTGCAAACTCAAAGGTTGCTGGTTCGATTCCCAGGCAGGGCACATAACCAGATTGCAAACCAGATCTCCAGCCAGGACCGTAGCTGGAGGCAGGTGAAAGGTGAAAGGCAACCATATATTGATTTCTCTCCCCCTCTCTGTCTCGCTCCCTTCACCTCTCCCTGAAAATAATAAAATCTTAAAAAAAGAAAAAGAAGAAGATATGGTTCTTGCCCTTGCACAGCTTAAAGTTTAATTCGTATGACACAATAGTGTGAGAGTTTCAGCAAAAGTACTATCAAAATTAAGGGCTGGTTAACTGCTCAGGTAAGGTCTAACAATGCTGTAGTACATTAACAGGGTTGCCAGTCTAGTCCTTATAACCCTTCAGCTAGGGCTGATATGTGGATTGTAAGCTACTTACTGTTCGTGCTTAGGCATGAGAATTTAAATGAAAAACTCTCTCAGGTTCCAAACAGTTCTAGGTACGTTTCTGCTCTTGATTACTTCAACTGGGAAGATAATTAGTGTGGATCAGGCCAACCATGAGCAACATAAACTACCACCTCAGTATTACTGGCTTTATTCTGGATAAAACTTAACAGAGATCTTATGACCCAAAAAAGAACACAACCCAAAGGCCTACTAAGGGTTTAGTTACTGTGAATAGCATACTTCCATTTTCTTGTCCTACCTCCAATTTTTTTGCACCTCTTTGTGTTTCTAATAGACTAGATCCCAGAAGCACTGACAGAACAGAGACAGTGTTCACATTTCCAATTCACTTTTAATTATAGAAAACAGTTGGCAAAATATCAAAACCCCAGGTACAATTTCTTCTGGTTCTACTAGGAGCACAAAGACTTACCAAGAGAGAATAACAGAAAAATAATAAAGTTAGAGAATTATGACAATGCAGAAAAGGAGAGAAAAGATGAAACAGGCAGATAATGATGACAAATTTACCATCTTCCAGCTGGCATATTACCTTGGACCAAAAACTAAAAATGTGTGTTCTAATTTAAGGTGACTTCAATTCTTACTGTGCTTAATCCAAGTCACATTTTCAACCTCTCCAGTTTCTATAGGTGAAAAAAAAGATTTTATTATTTGAGAGGGTTGAAAATAAAGGTGATGAAAAATAGGGAGGGAAAATAAGGTTCTCCACCCCTGCCACCCTTTGTCACCCAGGATGTGTAACCTCCCATAGGCAGTCATTTTAAGAAGTATGTTCTGAAGAAAAGAGCAATTATTTCTTAAATGGGCCAACATGTTCATTTATTTAAAAGGGTCAAAAAGAAGAAAAAGATTAATCTAAGCTATACTGGAAGCATGTAATAGAGTTATTCTCCACTGCTGTTTCCTCACCTAGTTTTCTTTTGACATTTTAGACCATTAGAATACTTTGACCACTTTAGCTTTAGGGGAAAAAAAGGGTTAGGTGAAAGAAAAAGAAAAATAATATAACATCTTGGTGCAGACTATGCTTGAAATTTCACTCATCAAATGTGTGAATTGAGCAAGCAATATGGCAAAAAAAAAAATTCAATGGAAAAGTAAGAATAAAATGTAAAAGGTACAACAGAGGGGGTCACTGGAAGTTGAAAGGATGGTAGTAGAGAAGAGGTTTGCCTACCCGCTAGAGGACCACCCTGCCAAACATACGAAATAAATCTCCACGGGGCAAAACAAGCTACTTTGCTCAAATTAGTAATGGGAAGACACAAAAGGAGTGAGCACATGCTAAGGTCACAGACACAGCAGAGGTATCATCAGTGCATGATGCTGCTGAACAGCATCAGAAAACACAGGTAGGAGTCCAGTCCTGGGGCTATGCAACCTCTGGCAGGCTCTTTGAACTTTCTAAGCCTTGTCTATAAAATAAGAATGGATGGACTCAAAGATCACCCGGGTTTCTTCTGTCTTCTAAAAACAATTATGGTTCTAAAATCTAGAATTTTATTTTTAAAACCAAATCTGATACAAAACTACTAAAACTTTGAGTATCCCCAAAGCCATCCTCACAAAGACAGATGGATACCTCAGATAAAGAATAAAGATAAACAGAAAACAAGACCTAGAGAATAACAATCAATACAAGGGGGTATTAAAGTGCCTCCAACAATGGCCCAAGCAAGGTGAACTTCTGACATGAGTTCCAATAATTACCATTGTTACAGACCATGTTACCCACTGTATCTTCAAATTAAAAGTGTTTTCATAATATAGAGAGGCATTTCAGTAATGCCATTGACAAATTGAAAGCAAATAATAGTAAAATATATGTATAACACTTTCTACTTTATAAGGTAATTTATCATTACATCTCTAGTGCCACATAACAAAAATGTAAGTAATATTTTTAAAGTGAGAGATACTTATCCTAAGTGTCTTCTGTTCATTATTTCTTTTAATTCTGAAACACAACCCCATCAATAAGTATATTGTTGCCACATTTTTTATTAGATAAGGAAACTGAGCCTAAGAGACATTGAATGACCTACCCAAATTTATAGAGCTAGTTAGCAATACAGACTTGAAGATCTGGTAGAGACGTAAGGTCACCCATAGAGAATACCCACCCCTTCAAAGGTCAATCTAACACAGGCTTGATCTAGCCACACAACACAAAATACTGATTCAATTAAGATTCTGTCACACTCTTATTTCATTTAAAATAGTTCTTAAATGTTGTTCTATACTTAGCATTCTACTTTCAAGAATATTAAAATCCTACTGAAGAGATGAGGAACAAATGGAACAAATGAGAATTAAGTGCAACCATCTAATAGTCAAATAAAAAGCGAGCAATATGTGGCTTAGTTGTAAACTAGTATTCAGAAAACAGGTCTGTAGGAGAAAAAGAACAAAAACGAGGAATTTGTAGGTGGTGTTGTGAACCACTGAGACTACATTGATAGGAAAATTAGAGGCAAACATTGTTCCTTTTCTGCAAAGACACACTTTCCAAGTCGAAATCCTTCAAGGAGTGGGGCCAGGACAAGAGTGTGGTTTGCTAAATCTAATGCAATGCCTGACACCTGGATACAGTCACTAAGCAAATTACATAAGTGAAAGGTTGCAGGAAGAAAAAACAAATTGGTTTAGCAATAAAGAATTTATCAAGTTTGAATGAAGTATCTTTTTAGGCTACATTAATTTAGGCTCCAATTATACAGCACAGGCATTGAAATAATGAAATTACATAGCCCCAAATGCACTTAATAATCAACACAAGAGAAGCAGCAGCAAATGCACTAATAATATTAACATAAATAACCTGGGTCAATGCTGAGATAAAGAGTAATGAGTCACAAAAATAAAACAGAACACTATCAGAAGGTACAGTTCTGTCCCTCTAAAATCTTTTTTATTCCAACAACACCCTGACTTGCACAGAAGGGATGGAAAAGCATACAGAAACTTGCTGTACTTTAGTTATCAAAGACACCTCTGTATATTGCCCTATCCTGCACACTGTAGAATGTCCTTTCTTGACCCTTGCCATCTGGTAAGCTCATACTAGCCTAACGTTACTCCTCAGGAAGCCATTTCTGGCATATGCTGGCAGAATTGACCTGATGCTCCTAGAAGCAGCCCCTGCGTCTTGCATGGGCATTTTCTGCTGCACTCAACACTGCCATGTAGGGACTACTAGCATCTGTGTCTGCCTCTCTACTTGGGAGTTCCTGGGCTATAAGATTCTTGGCTCATTCATGTTCATAGATCTACTACCTAACATTGTGCCCAGGCCATGGGCTTGATAAATACTTGTTGAATAGAAAATAAAACATAATTCACAGAAAATACACCAAGTGCCATTTGACATTTACAGAGCTAGTACAATGTTTAACAGATAGCAGATACTCAATAAATATTTGCTGATATGATTCAATTGCTCATAGAATTTAAAATCTGTGCTTACCATAAAGCTGTGAGGAAATATTCATTTAAACAAGGCGAGCAGTAAATAGTAATATTGTATTAATGTTTGCATAATACATTTTACTTTTTCAGAGTCTATCCTTAGGCTCATCTTAAACTAGGAAAGTCAAGATGTACTCTATCTTATCAAATCTTTACAACAGCCTCATGAGAATTCCACTAATCTGACTGAAAACTACTGTCCCAGAATTCCCTCTTGCATGCACTTAATTTTGAGGTGTTAAAAAAATAATGTTATCCTTATGTCATTTGGAAAGTAGAAAAGCAGTGAGTGTTAAAGGGGGTAGTGAGAAAGAAGATATAATCATGATGGAAATAAAAATTGGGGATGATAGTAAAATAAAAATCAGGGAAGAAAATGGTAAATGTTGCATGTGTGTGTGGCAGATGACAGATGAAGGAATTCCAAGGGCAGAGAAGGAATCGGGTAATACAGAAAAGGTACAGTGTTCATGCAATTCTAGCCATTGGCAAGAGACAGGAGAAGTGATTAATGACATGGAAAAGATTCCGAGTGTTGGCTAGCAGATTAGCTTCAATGGTGCATGGTTATTAACTCAGTGTCACTTCAGGAAAAGGCAGGAAGATTGAGAACATAAGGCCAAGTATGGTCCAAATGCTGCTAAAAAATAGTATTGCAAGAACTACTTAATTCTGCTCAGCAACAGTTTTAGAGCCTTGTAGATAAGGATTCCCATGTCCTGTGGAGAGAGTACAACAGATTTTCAGAGGAAATTTTTTACAAAATGGCAGGCCAATTTTGAAAATGGACAAAAGTAGGAATATAGTTCACAAAAGAAAATGCAAATGGCAGTTAAAAACATAAAACAGATGCTCAACATCATCAGTTATTAGAAAAATAAGAATTAAAAACAATAAGACATCACCACACACACCTACTAGAATCACTAAAGATAAAAGACTGACTGACCATGTCAAATGTTGCCAAAGACAGAGAACTTAGAACTCTCATTGTATCAGTTATCTACTGCCACCTAACTATCTTAAAAACTTTGCAGCTTAAAACAACAAACAGTAATTCCCTCACGGATTCTGGTGGCCAGGAATCCACGCTGAGCTGCATAGCTCTGACTCTTGTCTCGGTAAGGTTGCACTGAAGATGTCTCCTTAGGCTGCAGTCATCTGAAGATGTATCTGGGCTGGAAGAGCTGCTTCCAATCTCACTCACTCAGCTGTTATGAGGAGGTATTGGTTTCTAATTGGCATTTAGCCAGAGGCCACAGTTCCTCCACATGTGGGTCTCTGAAAAGGGCTGCTCACAACATGGCAGCCGGCCTCTCCCAAAGTGGTGATTCACGAGAGTAAGCAAATGATCAAGATGAATGTTGCACTGTCTTTTATAACCTAAGCTTGGAAGTCGCATGCCATCATTTCTGCTGTATACTATTGATCACTTAAACCAACCCTAATACAATATAGGAGGAGAGAACTTCAGAAAGAAGGGATCACGGGGGATCACCTTGTAGACTGGCTACTGTAGTCACACATTATTGGTAGAAATACTAAAGGGTAAATCACTTTAGTAAAGAATACATGTAATAACATATAGTTAGTTACCAAATGGCCCTTCTCTCACTCACAGTCTTATTTCCTCAAGAGTAAGGAATAAATGTATCCACGTAGTACACTTGGGTTCATTGTCCCATTCATTATACATGATAGCCCCAAATTGGAAGCAACCCAAATGTTCACCAGCAGATAAATGAACAAATTGTGAAAGTGTGCCACTCTAGGGAACACTACTCAGCAATTACAAAGAATAAATAAATGCAACATGAATGAATTTCAAACACTTTGTGAGAGATCGTGCAGTATATGAGTCTACTTACATGAAATTCTAGAAAAGGTAAACTATAATGACAAAAATCATATCGGTAATTGCTTTAGGTTGGAGTGAATCAGAGGACTATGGCAAAGGGCCATAAGGAAGTTTTTGGTGTGAGGGAACTTCATATATCTTGATGTGGTAGTTGTACTTACCAAAATTCACCAAACTGCTCATTTGAAATGGTTTTTTCTTTTATGTAAATAATGATTTAAAATGCTATCATTATGTACGTGATATTATTGTATGCTTCTCAAATCCAAAGAAAACAACAGAAATTCATTAAAATGCATAAAACTTTTATTACCTACTTTTCTCAGCTATAAGTTCCGTATACATAAAATGCAAAAACACTTTCAAATGCTACTAAGGATTAACCAGAAAATCAAATTTGAAAGAGATTAGTGAATGGTAGGCCTATCTGAAAATTAGTATAACTTCCAAGAGGTAATGATAAAGTCCTTAACCAGAAGTAATAGCATCAAGAACAGTGAGAAGGAAATAGGTGGGAGCAATGTTACACAGGTTGAACTGACTGAATTAGTCAACTGATTGGAGGTGAAGGAGAATCACAGGAGACATTCAAATATGACTATTGGGAGGATTATGATTCTATTAAAATATCAAATGTCACCTTCCCAGTGAGGCATCTGCTGACTGTGCTATTTTAAACTGAAATACCCTCACCTGCCTTTCTAATCAGAACTTCCTGTGCTCCCCTGCTTATTTTTCATTATATCATTTATGATCTTATGACCCTAGACAATTGTAAATTATATTTAATTTACTCATTCGCGTTGTTGACTGTCTACTCCCACCAGACCATGAGCCCAATAAGATACCATTTTGTTTTATTCACTGCTGTACAGTGTCTAGAAAAATGCCTGCTACCTAATAAGAACCCAGAAAATTCTTACTAAACAAACTGAATAAAAACATTTAAGGAAATAAGAAAATCAGGTAAATAAACAAGTGTGTAGGTATGTGTGTTTGAGGAGAGCAGGAAGAAATGATGGGTTTGAATTTAGATATGTGGAGTATAAGTTATTTAACAGCAAAAGAAGACTTGCAAGAAAAGTCAGGGTTAGTGATTTTCCCAAAAAACAACAGCTAAAGCTCTACAAAAACATAATTTTTTTTATACTTTTATAAATTCTCCAAGAGACACCTCCAATTCTACAACTAAACTCCCATGCTCCATTAAACTTGTTCTCTTTCAACCAATGGCTCTATGGCAAACAAAAATCTAAAACATTTTCTGCAGTACTCTGTGTCACTGTGCTATAAAAGTATTTCTCTCTCTGAATATGGACTGCACATTGTCAAACATTATTACATAGTAAATAATTCCAACAATTTAACCACATGAGGTCAGTAGAAATATTTAGGCAGTGTACTGGTAGACTTTAAACCTCCTAACTCTTTAAGCCCTGATAGACAGGTAGAAGCCTGGTATTCAATACATACAGAATGAGTGAAAAGATTCCCCCACAAGGAAGTGAAACACAGCCCAACTAAACAGCCTTTTGAATGTCACCACAAATGTATGGCTGCACTTTTATTCTTGAAGATCAAACATTTCAACCAAACATTTCAGGAAAGGTTGGGTGGAGAGGTGTGGACTGGATTCAGAGGGGAAGTTAAAGGAAGGTCTGAGCCTATCACAAAAGCTAATGATTAACTCCAGGGCTCAGGGAAAAACACATTTTTCCCAGGACACAACTGGCACAGACATCTACTTCTCAATGAGGAAGAAAGTTCTGCCATGGCTGGTGTGGCTCAGTGGATAAGGTGCAGCCTGCAAACCCAAAGGGCACTGGTTTGATTCCCAGACAGGGCATATAATGAGGTTACAAACCAGGTCTCCAGCCAGGTCTCTAGCCCAGGTCTGTAGCTAGAGGCAGGTAAAAGGTAACCATACATTGATGTTTTTCTCCCTCTCTGCCTCCCTCCCTACCCTTCTCTCTGAAAATAATAAAATCTTAAAAAAAAAAAAGAAAGAAAGAAAGAAAGAAAAAGTCCTAAAGAAACTATCCTAGCCCTGGCTAGGGAATCGAACCTGCGACCTTTGGGTTCACAGGCCGGCGCCTTAACCACTGTGCTACCAGCCAGGGCCTGGACTTGTTGACTTAAATAAAGAGGTAAAACTGAGGCAAGCCCAAATATAAATATATTTGGGATTAGCAGAGAACTTGCCATTTTTGTCAAGTAAATTTTAGCAAGCTACAGGCAAGCCTGTTGAGGGTATGGAGTAGGCTGTATTTATGGACAGAATATATAAAGATGGGAGAGTTCATTGACAGGCAGGTAAAATAACAAACAAAAAGAGAGCCCTGACTGGTGTGGCTCAGTGGACTGAGCACCAGCTTTTAAACCAAAAGGTTCAATTCCAAGTTAGGGCATATGCCTGGGTTGCAGGTCAGGTCCCCAGCTGGGGGCAGGCAAGAGGCAACTGGTCAATGTTCCTCTCCCAACTTGATGTCTCTCTCCCTCATTCCCCCCTCAAAAAAATAAGTCTTGGCCCTGGCTGGTGGCACAATGGATAAGATGCAGGCCTGCAAACTCAAAGGTCGCTGGTTCAATTCCCAGTCAGGGCACGTAACCAGGTTGCAAGCCAGGTCTCCAGGCAGGTTCCCAGCTGAAGGCAGGTGAAAGGAACCATACATTGATGTTTCTCTCCTCCTCTGCATCTCTCCCTTCCTCTCTCTCTAAAAATAATAAATAAGTAAGTCTTTTACAACAATAATTTAAAAAAAAGAAAAACAAGAAGAAGGCAGCCTTGAAAATTTCCTGAGCCAGGTGAAAGCAGTCTAGTCTGATCATACAAGCAAAGCTCAATTCAGCTCACTTCATGAGATCTACCAAACCTGGGCTAGCTCCTATTCATATCTCTGGCAAAGCTTTCAAAGGCTGATATTCAATAATCTATGACCAATGACCTACCAACAGGAAAATTTTAACACTATCAAATATTCTGTACATTAGGCATTTACAAGAAAAGAGTCTCTTAGTCCTTAAGTTTTATCTTTCTCAGGGCTCATGAGTGAGATTTTCCACTTTATATACTCTGGTTCTATTTTAGATTGAAATCCCTTCATACCAGAGGCCCCCTTTTCTGGCTCTCACTCATTCTTAATCAGCACTTCTCCACTTCATGCTCACAGGGAAGGTGTACCATGTGCTGACCAAGGCAAAGAATGGTTGAAGGAGCCCTCAGTACCACATGCGACCTGCTCATGCTGAAAAAGAATGCACCTATGTAGTGAACACAGAAGCTGAGGCACACAAATAGAACTGATGCCCCAGAGGGAAAACAACAAAACACATTGATGTGCAAATTGAAAAACTACCAAAATGTCTTCTCTGTGTAAGCACTGTTATTTCAGCTGAGTACTACACTGTCTTTTTATATACACCTCATTTTGTAACTTCTTTGAAATAATCATCACTATCCTTGGAAGGAAATAAGCAACATACAACCAACCACCTGCATTTCTGTCTATGGCCGGGACCCACATAGGATTCTAACAATATGAGGTGTACAGCACACGCACACGCGTACACACACACACACAAAACCCAGATGATTGGGTATACAAATTATACAATTCAATCCATCAACAGTTCATTTATGATTACTAAAATGTTACCATTATCAGTTGATAACATCAGCAGATAAAGACAATGATCTCTCTTCAGTAAGGATAAAGGCATATCATGCTGCACAAAAGGCAAAGGGATGGCTCAGAATGACCAGTCCATATATTCACATGATGTAAGTATGGCCGGCAGCTGCCCAAAGAGAAATGAAAGAAAGGAACACCAGACTTAAGACACCCATGACCCCACCAACTGGCCTCCTGACATCACATTTGGTTCATTACAATATATGAAAGAAGTCTCATCGCTCAGCAACAAGTAATATACTAACATTGAAGGGGAATCTGATCAATACAGTGTTGGCTAGAACTCCTTCATAAGCAAAAGTAAAACAATAATTTACCCTGAAATACTGATTGCAGAGTATTCCCTGGTGCAAGCTAACCTTTACCTCTACCCCACCACTAAGCTGAACAAATATTTTCATGAAATTACCACAGGGTAAACACTAATCTAAATCGAAATTTAAATTGAAAACACGTCACAGAAATGACAGACAAGAAGGCACCTGTTCTGAGTGGTAACAATGTTCAGGACTTAGAGGAGCACTTTTCTTTCACTGGACAACTACTAAAACCAAAACCAAAAGTAATCTCATACTTCATGAATGTCCTATAAAAAAAGAGTGATAATCCCTTCCTCCAAATATAAATTTTTAAAAATTAAGCTGTTTTCTTAGAATTAAGAGTAACAGAAATGTCGGTGCCTCTATTTATTAACGGCTAACATTTACTGAGCATGGCAGGCCCTGTGCTAAGTACTTTATATTCATTAAGTCTCTACCACATCCTTGAGCGGTAATGCCATAATTTCCATTTTACAGTTTCATGAACAGAGGCTCAGAAAGAACAAATAACTACTCTGAGTCCATCAGACCAGGTAGTGGCCAAGTTACGATTCTACCTCACTCCAGAGCAAGGTACCTGACACAACTTACAGTGTGCTGGGAATATTCTGTATTTGTGCTAACCAATTCAGCAGCCACCAGGACCATGTGGCTACTAGGCACTTGGAATATGGCTACTGTGATCAATTAATTACATTTTCAATTTTAATAAACTTAAATTTACCTAGTGACTTGCAGCTAGTAGCTATCATATTGGTCTGGCCAGGGCCTGTTCTTGTATGACCAAGAGCAAAGAATGTGTTTCATATTATTACATGTTTTTTAGACAAGAAGCAAAAGAGATAGCATATGGTTCACAAAGCCTAAAATGTGTCCCTTTACACGTTTTAAAAATTCTAAAAGTTCTAAAAAAGCCTCAGAACTATCTTCTTAACCACCATAATCACCGCCCCAGGAAGAGGTTTCAAACCCCAGTCTTTCAGTTTAAATTTCAACAGAAAGAAGAGGGCATTAAAATCATGTCATGTGAGCATTTTCCTATGTTTCGTTATGGTATTTCAGTCTAAGCAAAGGCAAAAAGTGCTGACCAAGATATGCCCTAATCAAGTTCAGTACAGTTAGCCACCAAAATAACATTACACATTTACAATCTGCTTTTTGCATTCATTATTTCATGTTATATTTAAAACAGCCACACGAGAAAACTGAAACACAATGGGGCTCAATGCTACATCAAAGAAGTGGCGACTCCAAGGCTACTAACTTACCTATGAAATAAGATTTCTGTTAAAGCTAAAATAAAGTAAATGAAGAAAAACCAAATGGTACAAGGATAAGCACCCTATAAGTTTGACTGATTCAAGTATAATAGCTAACTAATAAGGCCATAGATTTTCTTCCCCTGTAGGTGAAACAACCTCTATTCTTCCACCAAGTGAAGTTGGTGCAGAGGGAGAAGTGGTGACAGGGCTCCTTCAAGGGTGCTACCAGTTTCTGGAACATGAGCAGCCTCTGAAGGATAAGGTGGCTTTCTCACAGGAGGCCCCAAAAATCCAGAAAACAGCTCCCGGGAGTCCAGGCCCCCTCAAAAGTATGAGCAATTTTTCTCCCTTCTACCTACCATCAGGTGGATACACACATTAAAAAGGGCACCACTCTTGCAGCGACTACTACAAGCTTTTGGAAACTCACTGCCCTCTAAACAGCTTGTACAGGTCTTCTCCCTGACATCCTTCATACCTCTATGTGGTCCCTGGGACCTGAGGAGCCCCTGGGACTTACAGTGTGTGGCAAGTTATACTTTTCTTGACCTGGGCCCAATGATTGTTCCCATATTTTTCTGTACGTTACATTTGAGCCTTATATATTTTATATCCTTACATTCTATGCTTACTGGATTGTCCAATGAGGTAGCCAATGTGGCAACATGTAGCTATTTCAATTCAAGCTAATTACAACTAACTAATTAAAAATCTAGCTCCTCAGGTGCATTCAGGTGCACCTCAAGCTCAATGGCCACATGTGGTTAGTGGCTTCCATAATGGGCAGCACATCATCACCAAAAGTTTCATTAGACTGTGCTGCAGTCTAAAACCTGATACTCACCCAATTTTAATTACTAGGTATAAATACATAAATGAGAGAGATCATATTTTTTTCCTAACTTCCAATTGGTAACACACCAATACCATATAACCATGACCAAATTATTCCTATTAATTACTAATGAAATTCAGTAACATAAATTCAGCTCACTCATGATTATTTTAACACTAATTTGTTTGCCTGAAAGCTTTACTTACCAATTTAACTTCCAACTCTCCTTTCTCATCTGAGTTATTATGGCCTTGATGATTTAAATTAAACCTATTGAAATTGCTTGTTATCATATAAACTATGAAAGACTTAGAAATGCATGTGTATATTTACCTTCTATCTACTCAGTGTTTGGCTGTCTTTGTCTAACAGCCTTCCTTGACTTACTCATCCTTTTTTTCATCCTTTGGGACCACTTTGTTGGCCACTTTTACAGCATATTCTAAACTCCTCACTGCAGCTTTAAGTAATTACTGCGAAAATTATTTCAGTAATGAATTGATTTGGGTTGCCCTAAAAGCAGAGTTTAGACAAAGACTGTTGCAGGTAGGTTTTGGGGGAAGTCAATCCCGGAAAGATGAGAGCGCAGGGAGAGCGATAAATGAAGGAAAGCTAAAGTCCAGGTGAGCCGTAAGGTTGTCCCGTGAGCAGCAGGATCTCAAAGCCACCACGCAGAAGCCATCTAAGAATTGTCAGCCTGGGGCATCTATCCACCAACTCCCACTCCTTTAGCTGAGGACTGCACTTCAAAAGAACCTCTTGGACAGGGGCCTCCACAGCTCCAGAGAAGTCTCCGGGTCAGAAAGTGGAAAGGTGGTCCCTGGCAGCACAGGTGAGTCTGGGCTTTCATTTTCACTGCAGCTATGGCTCAACCCCGAGCTGGGCAAAGGGGTGGTAAGGCAGTGGTGACCCAAGGCAAATGAGAACAAGCACTATTTCCCCTATTTTAATTTCTTAAAAGTACCAGCTGTGAGCTTCCCTTGCTGACTCTTCATCATCCTTTAGCAGTCAGCCTGAGTGGCTTCTATTCTGAAGCTCTTCCTGATCTCCCCACCCCCAGCTGAGCTGGGGCTTTTTCTCTACACTCTCTCAGGATCTTGTAATGCTCCTCACAATGACTTTCAGGTGTGTGTTCACTGGTCTGTCTCTCTCCACTGGACTCTGAATTCCCTCTGGGCAAAAACTGTCCTTCACCTTTAGGAATCCTGCTTCTAGCAAGCTGTCAGAGGCACTGCTGCTCAATATTTGTGTCCAGAGAAAGAAGGGAAGAAGAGAAAGAAGTATGCACACCCAGATATCAGGTAGGAAGTAGAGACCAAATCTCTATCCATGTTTATGCTGTCCACTAACAAAGCACAAGATAAAAGGCTCAGACCGAACAAATTGAAATAGGCATTTGTAGAGCTTTGTATTCCTCATGTTACTTAATTTATTAATATAGCATCCTGGTCAGTTAAACCATATTTCATCAAGCCAAAGATACCACTGCTTAGAAGATGCTGCATTATTATTTATTTACCAAAAGAAAAAAATAATTGAGGGATGATAATGATTGTTAAGATAAATACTGACCTCAGATCTGTGTGTGGAGAAAGTCTACTTTCTATAACTTTTGAAATGTGATATTTCCCATTTGATTAAAAAAATTAAGTTGGCAATCCTATGAGGTAAACATTATTATCACATTTTACCAATTAAAAAAAATCAGAATTCCAAGGAAGATAATCTACGTTTCCTTGGCATTCTTCCCTTCTATTTCATAAGACTCAGTCCTCACTCTGGGAAGACCTCCACTGAAAAAAGCCTTTGATGAACTCATTCATGCCAAAAAGGAACTTGCAAGGACAGTCTTCCAGGGTTATCCACGGATACTTACACTTTTTACACTTGGAACAGAGAAGCAGGAAGCCACACTGAGGGCCACATCTCCACATGGGAAACAGGAACCATGAAGCAGATGGGAAGGCCGTATTTATAAGATGCATTGTATTTTCAACAGAGCCTGTCTTTCCAGTCCAGCCTAGGCATCCCTGTTAGAATATGTACCAACACAGACACTCTGAATTCCTAGGGAACAATGATTGCACAGACTGAAATAACCAGAGAGAAATGTAAAAGGAACTTCTTGTAAAGCTATGCATGGCTAAAGCAGGCAATAAATAGGACTGCGATTTCGAAAAACAGTGGAACTGGTGGTAAGAGATTATGTCATAGTTTATTTTCTTTGGAAGAGACAACTTAATGGGTACAGATCCTGGGTTACAGATAATAAGTGGTTAGTCACCTTCCCCACTACCCACGCCTAAGAACGAAGAACTCAGGGGACCTGAAGAAGAGAAAGAAGGAAAAGAAACGGTGGTAGTAATTACAGCCCCTATTCTGCGTCCAACTGACAGCTTGCAAAAATGCTCCATGTCTTTTATTCTCCCTTTACAACACCACAGACAGCCTTAACTAGCTAATAAACAGGTGACTGTGGCGAAAGGCTCTGTGGTGCTTAGCACTTCCCCTCCCCCATATGGACTCTCCCTTCTCCCCAGCCTATTAGCAAGAAATCCTGGCATAGTGTCCACGTTACCATGTGGTGTGCCTGAGCAGGAACACACAGAGGGTTCCCCTGGGCTTTGGAGGCAGGTGGTACCCGTTCTAAACAGAGACAATGAAAAGATGCTTGTGCCAGAATATGTTTCTTTCCAGAATGAAGAGAAGGGAATTGAAAGGGAGGTAAGTGTAAGTCACGTATAAAGGACTGACTACCTTCTTCTGCTGCCAGTAAACACTATGCTGTAAGCTGACTGCAAGAGAATTTTAAAAGAGTGCTTTCATTTTTAATTTTGAAATATGGATTCAACCAATAGACTAGCACATGCGTGCACGCACACAATGTTGATTTCATTTTCTGTAGGGCCTACAGAAGCCTACTTTACAGAGACTACCATTAAAACAGTTTAAATTCACAATACAGTTAAACTTGGAGTGGAATAGCAATAAAGAAACAAAGAAGACACTTTTGGGATATATATGTGTGTGTGTGTGTGTGTGTGTGTGTGTGTGTGTGTATTTATTCCTCACCTGAGAACATTTTTTTCATTTCTTTGAGAGAGAGAGAGACGGTGTGAGAGAGAAACATGCATCAGCGTACCTCCCCATGCATGCTCTGACAGTAGATTGAACCTACAACCTGGGTATGTGCCCTGACTGGAAATCAAATCCATGTCCTTTGGGTATACTGGATGATGCTCCAACCAACTGCGCCACACTGACAGGGTGAAGATACCATTGTTTAATAGTGGTAACAATTATTTAAAACATTTCGTAGTGAGGTGGGTAGCAGAGAACCGGGAGGGAGATAGCAAAGGTCAGGGCTTTCTCTAGATTTTCAACAATTTCCCAAGATATGTTTTGAAACAGCCATTTCTCTGTATTAAGTAGTCTACCCAAAAGTTATATATCTCACCTTGTGATTAAATATTGTCACTTAATCAAACTAGATATAACATTTGGTAATCTTTGAAGTCTAGGGTACCCTAGGTAAAGGAGAAATTATTCAATACAATCATCCAGACGTGGTCTGCTCAACTTAATACTTCCCCTGAACTACACAGTATGCTTCTATGTCATCTACATTTTTCAACTGCCTTATCATAAGTTAACTTATATTGAATTTGTGACAAATTACATCCTCCATTTCTCCCTGAAGTTGTGCAATTAATTTTTTAAACCTAATTTAAAGGCTTTATATTTATCTTTACTATTTTTCACCCTGTTATTTCTGGCACATCATTTCAGATTATCAAGGTTTTCTTGACTCAAGATCAAACCACTAATCACATTAACTTTCCCTCCCAGGCTGATGTCAACTGCCAATTTGATAAACATGTCTTCATCAAAGTCATTGATAAAAATCATGAGCAACACAAATCTGAAGGCAGAGCTCTGCATAGCTCCACTATAAATGTTCCTGCAGGTTAACATTACATCCACACTGGAAAGGTCCGTCCAAATAAATACAATATAAGTAAATGCATTATTCTGTCCAGCCCACATTTCTCCATGGTACTTACAAAGACCTCTGGGGATATTTTAGCGAATGCCTTGTGGATATGCAGATATACAATGTGTTATGTGGTTCCTATCTGCCGTTAGATACATTTGGGTTCTAGGCTCAGTGGGAAGGGGGAAATTAGGGGAGGGAGAGGGAGGAACTTTCGGCCAAGCCTTGGCAACACTATGGCCTTGACAACCCAGTCATTGCTGTCCAGGCAGCCCCAGTACCAAGGAAGGAACTAAGAACCATAACCCTCTTTTCAGAACGTCATCTTCTCTGCATCAGGAAAGGATAACCTAATGCCTTATACACGAGGTTCGTCCTGAAAGTATCAAGCCATGCAATATTTTTAATTATATGGACATTGGATTGATACTTTTCGGACGGACCTCGTACTCCATTTACCAGAGGTTTTATGTCGTGCTGGATTAATATTCTAACATTTCATTATCAGAAATAGAATAAATTATATGCCAAACCTGAAATTAACTTTTAAAAAATCTGCCTCAAACAGAGAAAGCATAAAACACGAGCCACTGGCAATGTCTTTTTCACCATGTGCTTGAGATGCTGTACTAGAAGCGGCACTAAACAGGGTCTCAGAAGATATGTCCCTAGAGCTTCCAATAGATGCTCTGTGTCCCTGGTCATGTCATTTATCTTCCAGAATTTTAATCACCTTGTCTATCGCTAGAAGCACTAGTTGCCCTAAGAGTCCCCCAGCTCAGGCCTCTATAATTTTACACAAAGCATTATTTGTCCTTATTCAGCCTAGTCCCTTTAGGTTTAGGAGCTAAGGCCTAGGGGCCTAGGGTGTGTGCATGCATGTGTACATGTGTGTGGCATGTACAGGTGTGCATGAGTCTGTGTCTATGTGTGCACATGTATCTTCAGTTGGTGCGTGCTTGCTTACTGCTATGGGGAGGTGGAGGAGTCACGCATACAGATTAGAGAGAAAAAGCTACTGGTCCCTAATTCTCTCAATTGCCCTTCCCTTCTCCCATTCCTCAGGAGCAGAAGGCTGTACTAGACAGGGTGCATCAGGATGGCTCGCTGATGTCTTGACCTCAGACTGGTAGACACTGGTGAGGCTGTGTAGGTTTTGCCTTAACTGCTTTAACTTTGTCAATTAGCCACTGAATTAAGCTGTAAGATAGTCAACGCTGTTAGTTCCCTAAAAACTAGATGAGTATTTAGGGGCCTTCTTCCTGTTCCTGGGTTTTCAAGAAGAGACTGCCCAGTGGTAACACACAGGATATTAGAGGAAAGTAGAACTCAATCCCTGGTTCAGACTCCTGAAACAAATGGCATGTCATGTTGCCTCTCTCATGGTGGTATCTACTAGAACAGAAGATTTTGATTAGGATAAGTAGAATATAACTATGCCAACAAAAAAGAGAGACAAACCTAACAAAATCTGTAGGCAACAAACTAAATACAGAGCTCCAATGAGGACTTCTGAACAAGTGGGTTACAAGTGACATTCAGAGAAGCAAACATACCCCAGAAGCAAAGACTTCTTTAATGTGGGTATAAGGTTTGCCCAAATAGGTCCAGGAAATGCAGATTCACTGGTTAAGTATGGCAGAATCTCCAAAAGCCACCATTTTACTATATGACCAATAATTTTAGGTATATATTAAAATAAACATGAATATCCAATGGTATCAATAATTTGTATGTTCAATAGTAAAGAAAAGGCCAGAGACTTCCAAAAATACTTGTATGTGCAATAAGCATTTGCTCACCCATGGTCCTGAGCAGCCTCTCCATGGCTGAGAACAGGCAATCCTGAGATGATGGCCACATTTTCACCAACAGTAAATGATCAACCACCTGGCCATTCACAGTTACTCAGAGTAGGTCATGAGGCAGCTCAAACTAGCACCAATTTAGAGGGTTAGGTGGGAAGGCTACCCCAGATGAACTAATTTACTTACCACCAAAACCAACCATTCTAGTGGTGATGGTTGTAGTTTTCCACTTACAAGTTGAGAGTCCTCAGTCCATATGAGGGAATTGCGTAAGTCTGAACACTTTCATCTTGCCTAGGTTTCTGGGTATTCATTCTACGTGGCATTGGTAGCACAGGCTGGGATTAAGAGACAACAGGTCCAGCCAGAGGCTAGAAAACAAAAAGCTCAAGTTCCACTCATGCTTCAGTTATTAATTATTAGAATATTTTATTGACTCTATCCCCAAGCTTCCAGTTTCTTAAAATGGAAAGGAAAGGATATTCCCTGCCTATTCCCAAAATAGTCCTGGATTAGAAAGTAAGAAAATAATTCCTAGAAGTACCATTCAAGTGAAAGATACATTGTCATTTAGAAAATTACTTCTAATATCCTCAAATTTTATTTAAAGTAGGAAAAAGCTACCAGTATACAAACAAGCTAAACACAATCTGCTCACAGAACAGGCTAATGAAATTATCTGAAGCCTCTGTTGCTGCCACAATGATCTGTGTTCTTGCAATATATTTCACACACATTTTTTTCATGTTTTTCTTTTTGTTTTTCTTTAATGCAGTATAACTGATGAATAAAAACTGTATATATTTAAGGTGTACAACATGTTTGGTACAAATACACATTGAAAAATAGTCACCAAAATTAAGCTAATTAAAATCTATTACTCCACATAGCTACTATTTTCTTTGTGTGTATGTGTGTGTGTGTGTGTGTGTGTGTGTGGTGAGAAAACAAGATTTACCTTCCTGGCAAATTTTAAGTATACAATACAGTATTTTAACTATCGTCATCATGCTGTGCAACAGATTCCCTAAACTTACTCATCTTAAAACTGAAACTTTGCATCCCTTGACCATCACCTTCCTATTTTACCCTCTCCTCAGTCCCTGGCAACTAGCACTCTATTCTCTGCTTCTATGAGTTTGACTATTTTAAATTAT
Source organism: Noctilio leporinus (assembly GCA_004026585.1). Taxonomy (NCBI): domain Eukaryota; kingdom Metazoa; phylum Chordata; class Mammalia; order Chiroptera; family Noctilionidae; genus Noctilio; species Noctilio leporinus. Next base: position 354,214 of record PVIW01000982.1, read on the forward strand.
ACATAGAAGTGAAAATGGGAAGTATTTGTCTTTCCGTGTCTGGCCTATTTTACTTAACCTGTCCTCAAGTTTCATTCAAGTTGTTCCAAATGTCAGAATTTATTTCTTTTTAATGCTGAATATTATTCCATTGTGCATATACATATTTTCTTTTTTCTTTTAAAGATTTTATTTCATTATTTTTTAGAAAGAGGGCAAGGGAGAGAGGCAGAGAGGGAGAGAGACATCAATGTATGGTTGCGTTTCACCTGCCTCCAGCCACAGACCTGACTAGAGACCTGGTTTGCAACCTGGTTATGTGCCCTGGCTGGGGAATCGAACCTGTGACCTTTGGGTTCGCAGGCCGGCACCTTATCCACTACCAGCCAGGGCTTCCATACTACATTTTCTTTATCAATTCATTTGCTAGTGGACATTCAGGTTGTTTCCATATTCGAGCTATTGTGAGTAATGTTTCAATGAACATAGGAGTATAGGGAGTCTCTCTGAGATACTTCAGATACATACGCAGAAGTAAGATTGCTAGATCATAAGGCAGTATTATTTTTTAATTTTTTGAGGAACCACCATACTATTTTCCATAATGGCTGAACCAATTTACATTACCACCAACAATGCACACATACAAGGGTTTGCTCTTCTCTGCATCCTTGCCAACACTTTTTTTTCTTTAATAATAGCAGTTCTGATAGGCATGAGGTGAGATCTAATTGCAGTTTTGATTTGCATTTCCCTGATGATTAGTGATGTTAAGCACATAACCTGATGGGCATTGTAAGTCTTCTTTTGAAAGATGTCTTCTCAGGTCCTTGGCCCATTTTAAAAATTGGGCTGTTTGCCTTCCCATTAAATTATGTGAGCTCCTGATATACTTTGGATATTAACCGCTTATCAGGTATGGGATTTGCAAATATTTTCTCCCACTCCCTACATTGCCTTTACATTTTATTGTTTCCTTTGATGTGCAAACGCTTTTTTTATTTTGAGGTAGTCCCACTTGTCTAATTTTTTCTTTTATTACCTGTGCTTTTAGTATCATATCCAAAAAAATCATTGCCAACACCAATGCCAAGGAGCTTTTTCCCTATATTTTCTTCTAATAGTTTTATGGCTTTGGGTCTTATCATTAAGTCTGTAGTCCACTTTGAGCTGATTTTTGTATATGGTGGCTCAATAAGTATAATCTAGGTGATTACTGAAAATATCAAGGGGAACACTTTGTAAAGTATATGATTGTCTAACCACTATGCTGTACTCCTAAAACTAATACAAAATAATACTGAATGTAAACTGTAATTGAAAAAATAAAATAAAGTAAAAGACACATGCAGTTACTTTAGTTTGGTATGAAAGATATTTCATGAATTCCTGGCAGAGCTAATTCCTGAAGACTTGGTTATTGGGAGACTGACATGTTGATTAAATTTGACAATAGTGAGATCCTGCATAAATCATGTGCAGCTAGGACTGGTTTCTTGTTCAGTGCTCTAAAAAGTGGTGATATCAGCAATTAGGGACACAGGTTTCTAGGAGTATCTAATAGGGCAAAATCTGTGCTGAGCCAACAAAGCAGTAAGATATTTGCTTGTGATTACTTTCATTTACTATTATGTTAAAAGACACTGATGCCCACACCACAAACACATCCTCTATCTTTACATGCCTGAATAGATCAAGTTAAAATGTAACTGACAAAGATAACCTACTTTAGTCTGTAAATTTAAAAAACTGAGTCTTTGCCCTGGCTGGTGGCACAGTGGGTAAGGTGCTGACCTATGAACCCAAAGGTCGCTGGTTCGATTTCTAGACAGGGCACATAACCAGACTGCAAGTCAGGTCTCCAGCCAGCTCTGTGGCTGGAGGTAGGTGAAAGGCAACCATACATTGATATCTCTCTCCCTCTCTGCCTCTCTCCCTTCCCTTCTTTCTAAAGATAATAAATAAAATATTTAAAAATAAAATAAAATAAAAAACTGAGTCTCTACCAAAATCACTGTAAACAAGAGCAACAGAATAATCCTAAGAAACACTGAAAGAAGAAAAACAATCAATATATATACAATTCGGTATATTCTAAAGCTTTAGATGCCCCCTCAAGAATTAGAGGTGGGGAATTCACACATATATGCAAAGCTGAAGCTTTACTTATGCTGATTTGTTATGCCACCTCCTCACCATTATTTAAATGCAGTGTTTTGTACATAAATGTGAATACCTCCAAAAATAACATCTAATTCAAAAACAAAATAAGAACAGTGCATACTGGTTAAACATAGCCCAACATATAAACATATCTGTAGACCATAAGCATTACTCTTTTATACTATAAAAATACGTTTGCAGGCAGCTCATCCAAATATTAACACTGCTCACTGCTTTTTCTTGTGCACAAAGTTTTGTATGTGACATATACTGTATTTGTGTTCCTCTCACTAAACAAAGTTATGTGTGCATGTGTGTGTGTGTGAGTATTCTTATTTCTTCTACCCAAATAAAGCAGACTGACATCACAAGGCTTCTTTTTCACTCAGGTAGAATATTGAGCAAACAAATATTTATTCTGGGTTACTCATCTGTGACACATAAGGGGATTCATGACATGCTATGTCTGGTGCCTGCTTAGCTTTTTACAAGATAATTGTACCTTGGACCACCTAGAACATTGCATTAAATTGACAGACCCTATTTTAAATTTTTAAAAACATGGAGTGGGCAGAATTTAATCAGTCATGCCTCCATAAAATTAAGGGATATAAATAAATGGGCAATAGAAAGGTGCAATAAAACCAGAATTAATCTAACTGTGATTAATTCAGGATCAGATTAAGACCAATAGTGCCAGCTGTATCAGATCCATTCTTCAGCATTATTTCTCCTGCTCCTTTTTGTTATCCCTTTCTTCCTCCTCCTCATCCCCCTTTGCTCTCACCCCTAGGGCACATTTCCTTGGTGGCTAAACCTGCAGGAGAGTTAATTGTCACATACACAGATTTAATCACATTGTCCATCACATTTGGGGGGCCTGCCTTTAGCGATCCGTGACTAATTATTGTGGTAATTTTTCAATCATTAACAGCAGCACATATGCTACAGACAAATCCCAAGGTGCCTACTAAACCCCAGTGACAAGCAGCACAGGCACCAGAAGGGCCAGCACACGCCTCGTCCAGGCTCCCATCCCCAATCCTATTAGTCATGCATCATCATGAATATACATCCATTCTAAGGTTGTCAGGCTGAGCAGAGGTCGGAGAGGCATGAGTATGCTTTATAACATAGCTTTGTTTTCAATCTATTCTTTGAAAGAGGAAGAGGAAAGAAAAGGAAATTAAAACTCCACGTGGGACAACTAGCTGAGAGGTTATTCTAAATTCCACTTGTTTCTCATTCATTTTCAGGCAGGCTTCTGAGCTGAGGCAAGTGCCCTTTCTTTGAGTTTCAGCGGTATTAGCAATCTCCATGGCAACCACCGGTGCTCATCTGCTGCACCACACTGCAGCTTCCCTGGGCTCAATTCTCAAGTCGCCCTGGTGTCAGACGGGGCACACCATGTGCACTGGTGGGACAAGCCCTTGCCTTGGGGAATCCTCCAGTTGATTGAAGCCTTGCTCTAATCACCGCATAATATGAGGGAACAAGATCACACAAAATATGATCTGCCTGCATGGATTCCAGGAATGCTATTTATTTTTCTTTTTTCTTTTTTAAGGGTCTTTGTCAGTAAAAAACAAAGAGCTACTAGAGTACTATCTTACAGTAAATTAATTTTATTAATTTTAAAATAGGTCGTACAGTGAGTGTTGTGGGTGATTTATTTAAAGCATACATCTCATACACCTTGCATAAAGGAACTACTCTGAAGAAATTAAAATTCCTGGGTTTTCTCTTTGGTTCTTCCTAAATGAAGAAATACCTCTGAAATATCCTGGTCAGAGTAGGGAAAGCAAAAGGATTCCTGGGTTATTACTGCAATTTTGACTCTTCTGCGAAGTCTTAAGAAATCCCCTCTTATACCCAGTTTCCCCAAGATTAAAATAAGGTCCATTTATTTTAGACCCTTAGCACTGGAAAACTGAACAAGGTCTCAGCAAAACTTAATTAATATGTGCAATTCATTTTTAGCTCTTCAAATGAAAGATGTTTGGTGCAGGCTCCATTGTTATGAAATGAGGGCCTGAGCGCCCTCTACTGCTACTTCTAGGTCAGTCTCAGTGTCTGAAATCCCACCACGGTGTTCACTTCTGTTAACAAGTACCCTTATACACTGCATTTACAGAAAAGTAAGAGCAGGGAGAAAGGCGCAAGCAACACAGAAGAGATAACAGTAGACCAGGTGTTGTAATGAAATAACCTTGCACGAAGACCATTCAAGTGCACTTAAGGTTATTCACAAGAGCGAGAAAAGTCTTGGAAAATTTAGAGGACTCAATTTTGTATCATGAACAACAATTAAAAGAATTTTTTAAAAAGTAGTCTCATTCCTGGCTGGTGGCACAGTGGATAAGCACTAGCCAGCAAACCCAAATGTCACTGGTTCGATTCCCAGCGAGGGCACATAACCAAGTTGCAAGCCAGGTCTCCAGCCAGCTCTGTGGCTGGAGGCAGGTGAAAGGCAACCATACATTGTTGTCTCTCTCCTTCTCTGCCTTTCTTCCTTCCCCTCTCTCTAAAATTAATCAATAAATTTTTTTTTAAGTTTATTTTAAAAAGTCTCTTACTCTTTACTCAGATTCTTCTAGGATAAGGAGAGGGTAAAGCAGGATTCAAAGAGGATCTCATTGATTGGTCTGTTTCCTAGAAAACTTAGGTGAAAAAGAAAGCCCCTTCTGCTTGAATTTTTCATATTAATAGCACCAGCTAGTTCCCAACTTCATTTCTAAGCTTATTTTGAACAAACCCAGGCCCCTACTCCATAACAAAAAATCCATTTTTGATTCTACATGTATGTACTTAGTAATCATAACAAACAAAAAATTATACAGAGAAGAAAAAAACATTTTAAACATAACTTTTATTGTTTTCTTCATTATGTAAATTATAACCTTAAACAACGCCAAATACAAGTTCAGCTTAGAAAAGAAATAGGACAGTATATTGAAGAAATTCTACTTCCTTATTAAAAATTAACTCCTTTTGGAAAGGTCTTGGTATAATAAAATAATAACAATACACTAAATAATAACATATTAAAGTCTAACATTTACTGAATTTTATGTCAGAAACTATTCTAATTGCTCTATGTGAAACATTCTTTAATTTTAATAACTTTCAAGATCAGTATTAACATGATTCTCATTTTTAAGTGGAGGAGAAAAATAAGTATCTTGCGGAAGGTCACATCACTGACAAGTGAAAAAACCAGAATTCCAATCCAGGCCATCTAAATCCTAAACCCACCAAGTTAACCTTTGAACTATGTTAATCATTAAGAATACCTGAGTAGAATCAAAGTCC
>PVIW01000983.1:0-131746 GCA_004026585.1 Noctilio leporinus
CCATTTGTTGAAGAGACTGTTTTTACTCCAATTGATGTTCCTTCCCCCTTTGTCAAATATTAGTTGACCATAGAGTCCTGGGTTAATTTCTGGGCTCTCTGTTCTGTTCCATTGATCTATATGTCTATTCTTATGCCAGTACCATGCTGTTTTGATGACAGTAGCCTTGTAGTATTGTTTGAAGTCCGGTATTGTGATTCCATCTACCTTGTTCTTCTTTCTCAAGATTGCTGTGACTATTCATGGGCATTTTTGGCTCCATATAAATTTTTGAAGTACTTTTTCTATTCCTGTGAAGTCTGTCATTGGTATTTTTATTGGGATTGCATTGAATATGTAGATTGCTTTGGGTAGTATGGGCATTTTAATGATGTTAATTCTTCCCATCCATGAACATGGTATATACTTCTATTTATTTGTATCTTCCTTGATTTCTTTCTTCATTGTTCTGTAGTTTTCTGAGTACAGATCTTTTACCTCCTTAGTTAAGTGTATTCCTAGGTACTTTATTTTTCTTGTTGTTATGGTAAATGGGATTTGTTTTTTGTTCTGTTTTTTTTGTTTGTTTGTTTTGTTTTGTTTTTGCTTCTATTTCTGTTGTTTCATTATTGGTATACAAAAATGCTTTTGATTTCTGGATATTGATTTTATACCCAGCTATTTTGCTAAATTTGCTTATTAGGTCGAGTAAGTTTTTGGTGGAGCCCATCGGGTTTTGTATGTACACTATCATATCATCTGCAAACAATGACAGTTTGACTTCCTCCTTTCCAATTGGGATACCTTTGATTTCTTTTTCTTCTCTGATGGCTATAGCTAGAACTTCCAAGACAATGTTGAATAAAAGTGGAGAAAGTGGACAGCCTTGTCTTGTTCCTGATCTTAGGAGGAAAGCTTTTAATTTTTGCCCATTGAGTATGATGTTAGCTTCAGGTTTCTCATAGATGGCCTTTATGATGTTGAGGTATGCTCCCTCTTCCCATTTTGCTGAGGGTTTTTATGATAAATGGTTGCTGTACTTTATCAAATGCTTTTTCAGCATCTATTGATATGATCATATGGTTTTTGTCTTTCAATTTGTTGATGTGGTGTATTACATTTATTGACTTACGAATGTAACCCAGTTGATTATGGTGTATGATCTTTGTAGTGTACTACTGAATCCGGTTGGCCAATATGTTGTTGAGAATTTTAGCATCTATGTACAGAGATATTGGCCTGTAGCTTTCTTTCTTAGTTGTATCTTGCCCTGGTTTTGGGGATTAGCATAATATTGGCCTATTGAATGAGTTTGGGAATCTTCCCTCTTCCTGTATTTTTTGGTATAGGTTGAGAAGGATAGGAGTTAGTTCTTTAAATGTTAGGTAAAATTTACCTGCATAGCCATCTGGTCCAGGGCTTTTGTGCTTTGGGAGATTTTGGATGACTTCTTTAATTTCACTAGTTGTTATTGGCCTATTCAGGCTTTCTGCTTCTTCTGGGTTCAGTTTTGGTAGATTATCCATTTCCAGAAATGTGTCCATTTCATCCAGGTTGTCATATTTCTTGCCATATAGTTGTTTTTAGTAATTTCTTACAATCTTTTGTATTTCTGAGGTATCATTTGTGATTTCTCCTCTGTCAGTTCTGATTCTGTTTATTTGGGTCCTCTCTCTCTTTTTCTTAATGAGTCTGGATAAGGGCTTGTCAATTTTGTTTATTTTTTCAAAGAACCAGCTCCTGGACCTGTTGATTCTTCCAATTGTAGTTTGAATCTCTGAGTTATTTAGTTCTGCTCTGATCTTGATGATTTCCTTCCTTCTGCTTGCTCTGGGCTTTGTTTGTTGTTGCTCCTCTAGTTCTTGCAGCTTTATGGTTAAGTTGTTTTTATCAACTTCTTGTGACCTTTTCAGGTAGGCCTGTATTGCTATAAATTTCCCTCTGAGCACCACCTTTGCTGTATCCCATAGGTTTTCGGCTGTTGTGTGTTCATTATCATTTGTTTCCAGGAACTTTTTGATTTCATCTTTGATCTCATTGTTGACCCATTCATTACCTAAAAGCATGTTATTCAGTCTCCATGACTTAGAGAATTTTTGGTTTTTTCCCTTGAGATTGGTTTCTAGTTTCAAGTCATTGTGATCTGAGAAGATGCTTGGTATGATTTCAATTTTCCTGTATTTGTGGAGGCTTGTCTGGTGTCCTACCATGTGGTCTATCTTGGAGAATGATCCATATGCATTTGAAAAGAATGTGTATTTTGCTTCTTTGGGGTAAAAGACTCTATACATCAGTTAGGTCCATTTCCTCTAGAGTGTTGTTCAATGCCACAGCATCACTGGGGAGTTTTTGTTTGGAAGATCTGTCCATTGTTGATAGTGGGGCATTAAAATCCCCTACTATTAGTGTGTTGCTGTCTATGTCTTTCTTAAAGTCTTCCAAGATTTTCCTCATGTATTTCGGAGCTCCTATGTTGGGTGGGTATATGTTTATCAGAGTTATTTCTTCTTGATGGATTGTTCCCTTAAGTATTATGAAATGTCCATCTTTGTCCCTTTTTATGGCCTTCATTGTAAAATCTATTTTGTCTGAAATTAGTATTGCTACTCCAGCATTTTTTTCGTGTCCATTTGCTTGATATATATTTTTCCATCCCTTCACTTTCAATCTGTGTCGATCTTTTGTTCTGAGGTGGGTCTCTTGAAGACAGCATATATGTGGGTCATGTTGTCTTATCCATTCGGCTACCCTATGTCTTTTGATTGGTGCATTTAATCCATTTACATTTAAGGTTATTATTGATTGATACTTATGCATTGCCATTTTCTCCCTTTGCATCTGTATTCCTCTTTGGCTTTCTCTGTTTCTTCCTTTTTCTTATTTATTTATTTATTTATTTATTATTTCTTTTTAAAGCAGACCCTTTAGCATTTCTTGCAATGCTGGTTTGGTAGAGATGTATTCTTTCAGTCTTTTTTTGTCTGGGAGGCTCCTTATTTCTCCTTCTATCTTGAATGAGAGCCTTGTTGGGTAGAGTATTCTTGGTTGCAGGCCTTTGTTTACCATTGCTTGAAATACTTTTTGCCATTGCTTTCTGGCTTGAATTGTTTCTGTTGAATAATCATTTGATAGCCTTATTGGAGCCCCTTTATATGTTATTTGTCATTTCTCTCTTGATGCTTTTAGGATTCTCTCTTTGTCTTTGAAATTAGCCATTTTAATAATAATGTGCCTTAGTGTTGGTCTGTTTGGGTTAATCTTCATTGGGACCCTCTGTGCTTCCTGAATTGGATTAATGTTTTCACTCATCATGTTAGGGAAATTTTCTATCATGACTTTTGTGAACAAGTTTTCCATTCCTTGTTTCTCTTCTCCTTCTGGTATCCCTATGATATGGATGTTGTTATGTTTCATGTTGTCCTGCAGTTTTCTTAAACCCTCTCCAATCTTGTTCAACCATTTTTCATTCTCTTGTACTGTCTTGGGAGTATTTTTCTACATTGTCCTCCAACTCGCTGATCCAGTCCTCTGCTTTCTCTAGCCTACTGTTGATTCCTTCTACTGTATTCTTCAATTCAGAAATTTTATTCTTTATTTCCTCCTGGCACTTGATAGTTTCTATGTCCTTTTTCAGGCTGTTGTAGCTCTCAGTAAGTTCCTTGTAAGTTCTCTGGAGTTCTTTGTAGTTCTCCTGGAGTTGTTTATAGTTTTTTTTTGATGTGGTTGAGCTCACTGAGCTTCTCTGTCATCATTCTTTTGAATTCCTTATCTGATATTTCCGGTGCCTCTGTTTCATTTTGTGTTCTTTCTGGGGATCCTTCCTTTCCTTTTGGTGAGGGACTGATTCTTTTTTTCCCCATTTTGGGTGTCTGTTCTTGCTTGCATTTTTTTGTTTGTATGTTTTTTCCTTGGGTTAACCTGCTTTGCTTCTTTGCCTTAGTTGAGCACCCTTCTATGATAGATTTGTGGAGTTCAATGTTGCATTCTCCCAGATTTTCTCCACTTGTTGTTCTTGGTGTTTCCTTTTTTGGGCTGTCTGGTTGTATTCTGGACCTGTGGGCTTTTAGCAGAAAAAAAACATAGGAAAAAAGAAATAAAAACAATAATAATAATAAGAAGAAAGTGTTTAGATGGCTGTTCACCCTTAATAATCCCTGATTGGTCCAGATGGAGCCTGGACCTGAGGGCTTTTAGCAGAAAAAAATAAATAAATAAGGGAGAACGTCACAAGACAAAGAGAAATCAATATTAATAAAGAAAGGGTTTAGGTGTCTGTTCACCTTTTATGATCTCTGTTTGGTCCAGGTGGAGCCAGGACCAGTGGGCTTTATCAGGAATAAAAGAAAGAAGGAAAAAAAAAAAGGGGGAGGGGGAGTCACAAGACAAAGAGAAATCAATATTAATAAAGAAAGGGTTTAGGTGTCTGTTCACCCTTTATGATCTCTGATTGGTCCAGGTGGAGCCAGAACCTGTGGGCTTTAACAGGAAGAAAAGAAAGAAACAAAGAAAAAGGAGGGGAAAAAAGAAAAAGGAAGGAAGAAAAGAATAAAGAAAGGGTTTAGGTGGCTGGGGAAGGGAGGAATACTTAGATTGAGGACTGGGAATGCGTTGTAGCCAGAGAGTGAGTAAGTAGACTTTAATTCAAGAGTAGGGGGATGGTCTTGGGTATTTAGGTGGATTGAGATAGGGGGGCATTAAGAATATGTGAGAAGTAACTTTTGAAAAGGATATGTTGGGGATTAATAGTTCATGTAGCTCTCAGTATAACTCAGGTGCTTGAGATTAGCAGCAATCCATTTCCTGAGGCTGCCTCTTTTTCTTGGTCAGGTCTCTGCAGTCTACAGTCTAGCTGGTCTTGGAGTGGCAGGGCCTATGATTGTCACAGTCAGGGCTGATTCTGAGTGTCAGCCTCCAGGTAGGCTGGGCCTTCTGTAGCCTAGCTGGGTTTTACTGCTGCTGGTATTCTGGAGCCCACAGGGTGTCCCCTCCCACTCCTGGCGGAGCTCCCTGCCTGTGATGAGCACCTGGCACCCCTGCAGGGCAGCCTGCAACCTCTCTGGTTCCTGTGATGACTGGCCCAGCCCCCGCAGCTCCAGGAGGAGGCAGCCCCCATCTGCCAACAGTGCCCAGGGTCCGCCAACACTGCCCGGCTCCCCTGGGCGAGAGCCAAACCTCCAAGCCAACCAGCTCTCCCAAGAGTCCTTTATGCAGCCTCTGTGATCTGCGGCCTTTGTCTCAGGCAATGGTTGGGTCAGTTGCCCCCGCTACTAGTTCCCAGCTCACAGTTTGGAGTTTCCGCAGGAGCCTGGGGGCCTGTGTGGGTGTGCAGGTCTGGGCCTCCCCCCTCGCAGGGGCTTTAACCTGCTGCTTCCCCAGTGTCCCAGCAGCACTGTTTTTGGCCCTCTCGCTGCCCTCGCAGGTGCACTTCCCCGCTCCCCCACTCCTGCTCCCAGCAAGACTCTTCTCCTCCGCCTCTAGCCCTGTGAGGAGCTTCCTCTCCCGGTTGCCAGAGCGAGTCTCTCACACAGTCTCTCTCCTGCAGGAGTTCAATTCCTTGTTCCCTATGGCATTTGCCCTCACTGCCCACACTTCACTGCTCAGACTTCTAGTCGCCAGGGAGCCTGGAGCTGGCCTCAGTTAAGCACACCCCTCTGGGCAGAGCCGCCACTGCCCAGAGCCGACCTCGGCCCGCCGGCCGGTTGGTCAGGAACCGCCTCATCTGCTCTCCTGCTGGTCTCCGCTGCCTCTGGGCTGTGCTCCCCTGTGTCCAGATGCTGACTGCTCCAATTCTTAGGGACCTGAAGACGTCTCACGCTTCCTATCTTGTCCTCTAGCTGCTCTCTGTCGCCATCTTTCCCCTCTTTATTCTTTTATAGTGTTTTTGTTTGTGCAGTCTGGATTTTTTTTTTCTATGTTGTTCTCCAGCTCGCTGATTCGATCCTCTGCTTTCTCTATCCTGCTTTTGATTCCTTCTACTATTCCTCAATTCAGAAATTGTGTTTTTCATTTTCTCCTGGCTCTTATTGATAGTTTCTATGTCCTTTTAAAACCTGGTGTGTTTCTTCGTAAGTTCCTTGTAGCTTTCCGCGAATTCTTCATAGTTCCCCTAGAGTTCTTCATAGTTCTCCTGGAGTTGTTTGTAGTTTTATTTGAGCTCACTGAGCTCATTGAGCTTCTCTGTAATCATTATTTTGAATTCTATGTCTGATAGTTTGCTTGCCTCTATTTCACTTAGTACTCTTTCTGGGGATTCCTCCTTTCCTTTTAATGGGGTGTTGTGTCTTTTTCTTCCCATTTTAGGTGACTCATCTTATTTGATTCTGCTTCTTATATTGGTCTCCTTTTATTTCCTGTCTTCATGGTGTGATCTTCTGTCGTATAGAGGAGCACTTTCTTTACTTCCTAGATCCAACCCTGGTGATGTGAGATCAGGTCACAATCTGGACCTAGTCAGTCTGTTTGAGATTACAAGAGATCCACTGACTTTGTCTGTGTCCTTCAGTTGTTAATCCAATCAACCTGGGATCAGCGGACAGGGTTGGCACTGCTGGGTGAAGCAGCTTAATTCCTATGGGTGGGGCTATCACTTCCCCTCAGGCTTCCACCACTTGAAGAAGAGTTGTCTGCCTGCTGTATGGGGGATGAGTCAGAACTGTCTGCAGTTCTGTGTGCAGACCCTGTCTGCTGCTCCCTCATTTCTCTTCTCAAACCAACTGTCCCCAACTCTCCCTAAGCATCTCTAGTCCACTCTGCCCTTTCACTGCTGGATCCCAGGGTAAGTAGATGCCAGTGTATTTTCTTGCACTGTCCCTTTAAGATTTCTCTGTCTCTAGCTGTCTCAGGCTGGCAAAATGCCACAGATTTTTGTTTTCCCAGCTGAATGCTATTTTACTCTCAACTTTGTTGCTGTGGGCTGGGAAACCCAGTTGGGAATTTAGACCCCACTCTTCTCAGGTGGAACCCCCAGCTGCTGAGATGTTTCTCCAGCCCTTCAGCTGTCACCTGTGGGAGCCCAGCCAGCCCTCTCGTGTCTCCACACTTCCTACCAGTCATGTTGTGATGAAGCATTGTCTTTTGTTCTGTCCATGTTTATAAGGCTTATTTCCAGCTGGTATTCTGGCATGTATTTTAGCTGATATCTCCCCAATTAAGTTGTAATTCCAGATTGGTTCTGGGAGGAGATTCGTGTAGCTCCACTTACTCCTCTGCCATCTTCAATACCCTCTCATTTATTTCTTATATTTATTATTTCTTTTCTTCTACTGACCTTGGACTTTGTTTGCTTCTTTTAGGGTTAGACTGTTTATTCATTCATTAATTTATTTATTTATTGAAGAAGATCTGTATTGCTGTGAATTTCTCTCTTAGGACTGCTTTCACAGTGCACCATAGATTGGCATCTTGTGTTATCATTTTTATTTGCCTCAAAGTGTCTTTGGATTTTTCTCTTAATTTGATTGTTAACCTATTTATTGTTTAGTAACATGTTTGGCCTTCATTTTTGTGTGATCTTCAGGATTTTTTATAATTGATTCCTAGTGTCAGACCATTATCAAAAGATGCTTGATATGACTTTTTTAGATTTTATTTATTATTTTTAGAGAGAGGGAAGAAAGAGAGGCAGAGAGGAAGAGAGATATCAATGTATGGTTGCCTTTCACCTGCCTCTAGCTACGGACCTGGTTGGAGACCTGGCTTGCAACCTGGTTATGTGCCCTGGCAGGAAATCAAACCAGCGACCTTTGGGTTCACAGGCTGGTGCCTTATCCACTGTGCCACCAGCCAGGGCCTGATATTTTAATCTTCTTATATTTACTGGAACTTGTTTTGTGGCCTAACATGTGCGCTATCCTGGAAAATATTTCATGTACTCTTGAAAGGAACACAATCCATGGCTTTTGAGGTGAAATGCTCTAAAAATAGCAATAAAATCTATCTGCTCTAATGTGTCATTTAAGGTCACTTGTTGATTTTGTTGATATTTGCTTTATATATTTAGATGCTTCTATGATATGTAAGCATTTACATAGGTTATATTTTCTTGTTGTATTCATCCCTTTATCATTATGTAATGTCTTTCTTTGTCTCTTATCATAGCCTTTGTTTTAAACTCTATTGTGTCTGATATAAGTATTGTTTCCACAGCTTTTCGTCTTTCAATTTGCATGAAATATATTTTTCCATCCCCTTACTTTCTGTCTGTGTGTCTTGTGATCTGAAGTGGGCCCCTTATAGACTGCATATAATTTTCATTTTTTTCTTATTCATTCAGCTACCCTATGTCTTGCTTTTTTCACCTAAGGGCGTACAATTGATTTTAGAGAGAAGGGAAGAGAAAAGGAGAATGGGAGAAAAATATCAATGTCAGGGAGAAACATCAATTGGTTGCCTCTTGTACACACCACAGTGGGGAACTGAATCTACAACCTAGGCATGTGTCCTAACTGGGAAATGAACCTGTGACCTTTTGGTTTATACTATGGTGCTCTAACAAATTGAGCCACACTGGCAAGGTCTATCCCATGTCTTTTGATTAAAGCACTTAATCAATTTACATTCAAAGTGATTATTGATTTGTACATAGTTATTGATCTTTTATCATTCATGTTTATATTTCTTTTTTTCTACTTCTTAAATAAGTCCTTTTAACATTTCTTATAATACTGGTTTGGTGGTGATGGACTCATTTAGCATTTTCTTTTCAGGAAAGCTCCTTATTTCTCCTTCATTTTAAATGATAGCCTTGCTAGGTAGAATAGTCTTGGTGGTAGGTCCTTGCTTTTCGTCACTTGGAAATTTGGTGCTAATCCATTCTGGCCTAAAATGTTCTGTAGGAAAAGCAGCTAAAAGTCTTATGAAAGCTCCCTTGTAGGTAACTCTCTTATACTTGCTGTTTTTAAGATTCTCTCTTTGTCTTTAGTCTTTGCCATTTCAATTAGAATGTATCTTGGTTCATCTTGTTAGAGACTCTCTGTGCCTCCTTTGACTTGTGTGTTTTTTCCTTCACCATGTTAGAAAGTTCTCAGTCATCATTTCTTCAAATAAGTTCTCAATCTTTTGCTCTCTCTCCTCCTTCTGGTACCCCAGACATACATATGTCACACTTGATGTTGTCCTGAAGTCACTTGAACTATACTTATTTTTTATTTTTTATTTTCTGATTGGGTGCTTCTGCTACCTTGTCCTCCAAATTGCTGACTCAGTCCTCCATTTCATCTAATATGCTATTGATGCCTTCTGGAATATTCTTCATTTTATTTATTGTAGCATATTCTTCATTTCTGACTGCTTATTTTTAATGATGTCTATGCTATTTAAGTTCTCACTAAGTTTCTGAGTGAATTTACAACCATTCTTCTTTTAAATTTTGGATTGGTAGTTTACTGTCCTCCAAATTCATTTAGTTCTTTTCTGCAGATTTTTCCTATTGTTTTTGTTTTTGTATTTTTTTCACTTTTTTGCATTTTTAATCATTTTTAATTGTTAATGTATTATAGTTGTCCCAATTTCCCCCTATTCCTCCTCCACCCATCCCACCTCATACTGCTGCACTGAATTCCCACATTGTTGTCCATATGGTAGGTCACTCATACATGCTCTTTGTCTAGTCCTTTCCCCTTTGGGGAAGGATTGTTTGTCTTCCTAATGTTGAGTTGTATGAGTTCTTTAATATTTTAGAGATCAAACCCTTGTCCAATGTATCATGGGAAAATATATTCTCTCATATGGCTGGTTCCCTTTACATTTTGATTATGGTTACCTTAGCTGTATAGAAGCTTTTTAATTTGATGTAGTCTCATTTGTTTTTTCCTGTATCTCTCTTGCCCTAGGAGATATATAAATGAAAATATTGCTACATATATGAAATTTTACTACCTATGTTTTCCTCTAGCATTTTTATGGTATCATGACTTATAATTAAATCTTTTATCCATTTTGAGTTTATTCTGGTGTATGGTGTAAGTTGGCAGTCTAGTTTAATTTTTTTGCAGGT
This sequence comes from Noctilio leporinus, assembly GCA_004026585.1. Classification (NCBI taxonomy): domain Eukaryota; kingdom Metazoa; phylum Chordata; class Mammalia; order Chiroptera; family Noctilionidae; genus Noctilio; species Noctilio leporinus. The sequence continues at coordinate 9,974 of PVIW01000983.1, forward strand.
ACTATTCCAGTTCTCCCAACACCAGTTTTTGAAGAGGCTATATTTTCTCCATTGTATGCTCATGCTGCCTTTGTCAAATATTAATTGACCATAGAGGCTTGAGTTTATTTCTGGGTTCTCTATTTTGTTTCATTGATCTATGTGTCTGTTCTTATGCCAGTACCAGACTATTTTGATTAAGTAACCTTGAAGTATAGTTTAAATATTGGGTATTGTGACCCTTCCTACTTTGTTCTTCTCCCTCAAGGTTGCTGAGGCTATTTGGGGTCAGTTTTAGTTCCATATAAATTTTTGAAATATTTGTTCTAGATCTGTGAAATATGTCATTGGTATTTAATAGGAATTGTGTTGAATCTATAGATTGCTTTGGGTAGTATGAACATTTTAATGATGTTAATTCTTCCAATCCATGAACATGGTATATGCTTCCATTTATTTGTATCTTCCTTAATTTCTTTCTACAGTATTCTATAGTTTTCCAAGTACAGGTCTTTTACCTCCTTGGTTAAATTTATTCCTAGGTACATTTTTTTGTCATTGCTGTCATTGTTGCTATAGTAAATGGGATTCTTTCCTATTTTCTATTTCTGATATTTCATTGTTGACATAAAAAATATCCTCAATTTCTGAATATTGACTTTTTATCCTGCTATTTTGCCAAATTCACTTCATAGGTAGAGTAGTTTTTTGGTGGAGCCTCAAGGATTTTCTATGTACACTATGTCACCTGCAAATAATGATAGTTTTACTTCCTTCTTTCCAATTTGGATGCCTTTTGTTTCTTTTTCTTGTTTGATTGCTATGTCAAGAACTTCCTAAACTACATTGAATAAAAGTGGAGAAAGCAGACATCCTTGTCTTGTGCCTGATCTTATGGGGAAAGCTTTTTTTTCTCCCATTGAAGATGATGTTGGCTATAGGTTATTCATATATGGCTTTTATTATGTTGAGATATGCTCCCTTAATTCACACTTTGCCAAGTGGTTTTTTTAATCATAAATGGATTCTGGATTTTATCAAATGCTTTTTTAGCATCTATTGATATGATCATGTAGTTTTTGTCCTTTATTTTGTTTATATAGTGTATTATGATTATTGATTTGCGAATATTGTACCATCTTTGCATCCCTGACATGAATCCCATTTGATCACGGTGTATGATCTTTATCTGAATGGATGGCCAATATTTTGTTGAGTATTTTAGCATCTATGTTCATCAGATAGATTGGCCTATAGTTTTCTTTCTTTGTATGTCTTTACCTGGTTTTGGAATTAGAATGATACGGGCCTCATAAAAAGAGTTTAGGATTATTCCCTTTACTTGAATTTTTTGGAATAGGTTGAGAAAGATAGGCATTAATTCTTCCTTAAATGTTTGGTATAATTTACCTGTGAAGCCATCCAGTTTAGGGTTCATAGCTTTTGTGTTCTGGGAGTTTTTAAATTATTGCTTCAATTTCCATTGTTGTTATCTGGCTATTCAGGCCTCTACTTCTTCTTGATTCAGTTTTGACAAAATTGTTTGTTTCTAGAAATTTGTCCATTTTGCTCAGGTTGTCCAATTTCTTGGATATATAAACATATTGTTGTTTATAGAAATTTCTTACAAACTGTCGTATGTTCATGGTATTGGTTGTAACTTCTCTTTTGTTTATGATTTATTTATATGGGTCCTTTCTCTTTTTCCCTTGGTGAGGTGGTTAAAGGTTTGTCAATTTTGCTTATCTATTAAAGAACCAGATCCTGAAATAATTGATTCTTTGAATTGTTCTTTTAGTATCTATGTCATTTAATTCTGCCTTGATCTAGATTATTTCCTACCTTCTACTTGCGCTATGCTTTGTTTGTTGTTATTCCTCTAGTTCTTGTTAGGTTAAGTTGTTTATCTGAGATATTTTTATCTTCATTAGGTAGGCTTATAGTGCTACGACTTCCCTCTTAGTACTGCCTTCGTTGTGTTCCATATATTATGGGTTGAATGTTCATTTTCATTTGTTTCCAGATACTTTTTGATTTCTTCCTTGATCTCACTGTTGATCCATTCATTATTTAGTAGCATGCCATTCAGTCCATGTATTTGAATATTTTTGAGTTTTTCCCTTGAGGTTGGTTTCTAGTTTCAATCCATTGTGATCTGAGCACATGCTTGATATGATTTCTTTTTTCTTGAATTACATAAGAGTTGTTTTGTGCCCTGCCATGTGGTCTATCTTTGAAAACGTTACATGCACATTTGAAAAGAAAATATATTTTGCTCCTTTGGGATGAAAGGTTATGTATATATCAGTTAAGTTCACTTGATCTAGAGTGTTGTTCAGTGCCACAATATCAGTGTTAACTCTTTCTTTGGAAGATTTATCTATTGTTGATAGTAGGGTGTTACAATCCTCTGTGATGACTATGTTGTTTTCAGCATCTTTTTTTTTTTTTTTTTAAGATTTTATTCATTATATTTTGAGAGAAGGGTAGGGAGGGAGGGAAAAAGGAAGAGAAATGTCAATGTATGGTTGCCTTTCACCTGCCTCCAGTTATAGATCTGGCTGGAGACCTGGCTAGAGACCTAGCTGGAGACTTGGCTTGCAACCTGGTTATGTGCCCTAACTGGGAATCAAATCAGTGACTTTTGGGTTTGCAGGCCTATCCACTGAGCCACCAGCCATGGCTCAATATCTTTCTTTAAGTCCTCCAATGTTTTCTTTACATATTTAGGTGCTCCTAAGTTGGATGAATATATGATTACAAGAGTCATACCCTGCTGTTGGACTATTGCTTTAAATATTATGTAATGACCTTGTCTTTGTTTAAGATTTTATTTATTTCTTTATTTTAGAGAGATGGCAAGGGAGGGGGAAAGAAGGAGAGAGACATTGATGTGCAAGAGAGACATCATCCAGCTGCCTCTCACATGCCCCCAAGTGGGGACCTGCCCTGCAACCCAGGCATGTGCCCCAACTGGGAATTGAACTGGCATCCCTTTGGTCCACAGGCCAGCACTCAATTCACTGAACCACAACAGCCCAGGACTGTCTTTTTGTATGGCTTTTGTTTTGAAGTCTATTTCATTGGATATAAGTATAGCTACCCTAGTTTTCTTTCTGTGTCCATTTGCTTGGATTATTTTTTCCCATCCTTTCACTTTCAACCTGTGTAGATCTTTTGTTCTAAGACAGGTCTTTTGTAAACAACATATATGTGAGTCATGTTTTCTCATCCATTTAGCTACACTTTGTCTTTTGATCAGAGCAAATAATCCATTTACATTTAAGGTTTACTTTTAGGTACCATTCATTGCCAATTTTTTCCATACCTGTTTTTTTTTTTTTTTTTTTCCTTTCTCTTTTTCTCATTCTCTCTCTATCTCTCTCTCTTTCTCTTTCTTCTTTTTATAGCAGTCCCTTTAGCATCTTCTATGGTACTGGTTTGGTGGAGATTTTTTGCTTTCACCTTTTTTTTTTTTTTTTGGTCTGGGAAGCTCCTTATCTTACCTGCATTTAAACTAAAAGCCAAGCTGGGTAAGTAGTCTTGGCTGCAGGCCTTTGCTTTTCATTACTTGAAATGTTTTGCATCGTTCCCTTCTGGCTTCTTGCAGTTCTGTTGAGAAATCAACTAAGAGCATTATTGGAGCTCCTTTGAATATTACTAGCTGGTTCTCCCTAGCTGCTTTTAAGATTCTCTCTTTGTCTATAAATTACGCAGTTTAATTGTGATGTGTCTTGGAATGGGCCTCTTTATGTTCATCTTATTTGGGACCCTCTGTACTTTCCTGGATTTGTGTGATTTTTTTCCATCATCAAGTTAGGGAAGTTCTGTCATTACTTTTTCAAACAGGTGTTCTATCCCTTGCTCCTCCTCTTCTCCTACAATGCCTGTGATATGCATATTATTATGTTTCATGTTGTCCTGCAGCTCCCTTAAACTATCTTCATTCTGTTTAAGTCTTTTTTCATTTTGTTGCTTTGTTTGTTTTTTTAATATTTGTCTTCCAACTCGCTGATTTGATCCTTTGCTCCATCTAGCCTGCTTCTAATTCCTTCCAGTATATTCTTCAATTCAAGTATCATATTCTTCATTTCCTCTTATTCATAGTTCCTATGTCCTTTTTCATGCTTATGTAGTTCCCACTAATCTCCTTGTGGCTTCCATAGAGTTCCTTATATTTCTCACTGTGATTTTGGAGCATCCTTATAACAATTATTTTGAACACTAGATCTGATTGCTTGTCTCAATTTCATTTAACACTCTTTCTGAAAATTCTTTTCCTTTCATTTGTAGGTTGTATCTTTGCCTTTCCATTTTAGGTGACTCTTCTTGTTTGTTTCTTTATATTAGTTTGACCTATTTTAACTCCCTCCATTGGGTGGCATCTGTGGTAGGATACCTATGGGACTCAGGGGTGCAGTCCCCTTAATCTCCTGAGGTAAGTATTTTTGGGATGCCCTTTATCCCATTTATTTGGGCTTTCTGGATTTAATTGGGTTGGAGCTGTTGGATTGTTCTTTGGTTGGCTCTTCCTTCCAGCTGGCTGACTGAGAGTCACTCTGCCCACCATGTCCTGTTTGCTGTTGTTCAGTTGTGGATGGTGCAAAGCATGCCCAGTACTCCTTGGCTTCACAAATTCATCAGCTGAAATTCCATTGATTGTTCAGGTCACCTGTCAGAAGATCAACCGAAAATCCATTCTGGGGCATGAGTGGGCTCAGCTTCCACCTACTCAACTGCCATCCTCTGTCTTATGTTATGCAATTTTAAAGATACTTTTACTTAATAGCTGTATGTTAAATCTCTAAATTCATTGCATGAAGAGTTTGTTTTTCATGGATGCTAAAATGTAATTATCATTATAACCATAATCAGCATTATTAATATGCCTGGTATATGTTACTTTTCTAAAAATGTATCTATGTTAATTAGTTAATGCCCATGAAAGCTCTACTAAGATGGTGCTATCAACATCTTACAAATAATGCCAGAGAAATTTAATTATTTACCCAAAGTAACAGGGGAAGAAAATGGTAGAATTAAAATCTAATTAATAAGTTATATGCCACTGCTAAAGACTTTCCTACACTTATTACATTACCACAATTATTTTTTAACTTGTATTTGCTCAAGGTTAAAAAGCTATACATGGTGATGAAAGGATTTTCTACATTTATTTAATTAACATATTCTTTATCTGTATAAATTATTTAATGTAGAATAACTCGTATGAGGAAAGGAATTTGCATATTTATGTGATGACATATCCATAGCATTTTCCTCAAGTATAATGTATGTGATATTTCACAACTAAAAATTTATGACTTCCTATATTAATTACACCACACTAAGTTGTGATACATTTTTTAAAAAGACCTGGATTCCTCATATACATAAGGTATCTCATCAGGTTTTTGCTCTCTGATGTACAGTAACCTGTGAAATCATTAAAAACCTTTCTGCATTTCTTAAATGCATGGTTATTTACTGATATAAATTTCTGTTAAGTTTAGAGCCACAACTAAAGGCATTTCAACATTCCTTACATTCATAAGGTTTCTTACCAGTGTATATTCTATAATGTTCCCTAAGATGCAAACAATGACTGAAAGTCTTTTCACATCCTTTGTATTCATAGGGTTTCTCACCAATATGAATTCCCTAATGGCAAATAAGTTGTGAACTCAATAAGGCTTTCCCACATTCCTTAATTTTATAGGGATTCCCACCTATTTGAAATCTGTGATATAGGTTAAGTCATAATTCATGAATAAATGTCATGCTACACTCTTTAAATTCATAGAGTTTCTCACCAGAATGAATTATCTGATGTTTAATAAGTTGAGAACCATTATTTAAGGTTTCCTCATATTATTTGTATTCAAAGAGTTTTTCATCAGTATGAATTTTTTCACGTTGACCAAGGTAAGAGCCAAAACTAAAGGCCTTTCCACATGCCTTATATTTGTACTATTTTTCAACAGTGTTAAATTTTCTTTTCTGATGTTGAATCAGTTTATAGCCACAGTGAAAGCCTTCCCACATTCTTTATATTTGTACTATTTGTCAGCAGTATGATGACTCTAGTGGTAAGGAAATTGGCACCATAGCACAGTTGCAATGCCACATGAAAGCTGAAGCCATACCTTTTGTGTGGCCCCTCTGGCTAGCCAGCTAGTCGTCTCAGATGGGAGCTACACCCAGACTAGAACCAGCAGCAGCCACCAGCACCAGCTCCACCATCTGCTACTGGCTCACCAACTGCTACATTCTGACAGCCTGTTCTGATGGCCCAGATGTTAATCACTGCAGCTGATGTGACTATAGGCTCTGCTCTCGGCCACACACTAGGTTATGCCATTATTAGGTGCATCAGTGGAGAAAGTGAGGCTGATCCCTAAAGGCCTGACATCACATACCATCCAGTATTCCTTCAGAAGCAGCAGTTTTGTCCATGCCACTAACAGTTTTGGAATGTGCTCAGAACCAGGGTGATCTTAAGCTTTGTGAGGGTTTCAGCAAAATGCTGAAATAGCAAATATTTCCAATGGATTAGCTTAATTAAGTTCAAAAGGAATTATTCCAAGATGGCTGCAGACTAGCTGGAAGTTTCATCTACTTCCAGTCCCAGACCAGACTTGCAGATAAATTGAAGAGCAATCAACTTGAGAAACTAGTTGAAGTGTAGCTTAGACTTCTGGTAAAGATGGCAGCATAGGTAAACACAGCTCACCTTGCACAACCACAACAAAATTACAACTAAAATATAAAACAACTATCACTCAGGACCATCAAAAATCTAATTGAATGGAAGTCTGAAAAATACAGAATTAAAGAAACTACATCCATCCAGATTGGTAGGAGGGGCAGAAACATGGACTAAGTTGGTTTCACATCCATGTGTGGTGGATAAAAAATTAGGAGGTATATCTAAGGAGCAAAGAGTTCTAGCCCCATACAATAGCTCCCCAGCCCAGTCTTTCATTGCCAGGATGATAAGTTTTCATAACTTCTGGCTGTAAAAATCAGTGAAGATTAATACAATGAAAGAAACTTCTGGAGTCCCAAGCAGCTTCCTTTAAAGAACCCACACAATGACTTACTCAGACTAACTCCCTCTGAGCTCCAGCACCAGTGTAGCAGCTTGAGAGGCACCAGTGGCATACAGGGATGAACTGAGGTATCTGGCATCAAGGCAGAAGTTAGGTGGCAGCTTTCTCCCAGACAGAATGGTGGGGAAAGACCATTGTTCCATTTCTGAGTCCTCCCCCAAAAGAGCCACAGAGGTGGCAGGCAGGTGCCATATCTGCAGTTCTCAACCTGGTTAACATGGTTTGCCCTGTGCTGGAGATACCCTGAGACTCCATCCTACCCAACTGAGAGGCCAACCCAAACTGTTATCATGACTTTTCCATATGAACAGCTGATACTGGCTCATGCTTCACAACTTCTCAAATACCATTAAACAATAACAATCAATCTCAGTAAGCCCCAGGCCCCCCTCTTGCTAAGTAGCACCAGCTTGGCACTTGCAGAAGTCAGACTAGATTCACCCTCTCACTTTTCCTGGGACTCTCCAAGCCCAGCACAAGTAGCAGCCATCTCAGATTGCTTTATAGCTCAGGCACGGTGGTCCCAACAGAACCTTGGCCTGCACTACCCAGGGAACCCCAGAGCCTATGTACACAGCAGGCAGCCACAGACCACATTGGAGCACCACCACCCTTCCCCTGCACAGTTGATTCTCCATGGAGAGCAGAGGTTGGTGGTCAGTAGTCACAGCCAACCTTTGAAGCTAACTGGCCTGGGTAAATGCCTCCCATTGACCTGCCAACACCAACCAAGACTCAACCACAAAAGGAGGGTGTACTCAGCTCACACAAAGGGTACACCTCAAGTACCCAGTTTGAATAATAAGGTAGGCTGTTGCCCTATGAGGACACCTACAGGATACCTACTATATTAGTCCATACTACCAAGATAGGGAGTCATAGAAACTCTACTTAATACATACAAACAAGCATAGGGAGGCTGCCAAAATGAGCAAACAAAGAAGCATGGCCCAAATGAAAGAACAGATCAAAACTACAGAAAAAGAACTAAACAAAATGGAAGTAAACAATATATCAGGTGCAAAATTTAAAACGCTGATTATAATAATGCTCAAGGAACTTAGTGTAGACCTCAACAACATGAAACAGATCCAGTCAGAAATGAATGAGGCCCTGGCTGGTAGCACAGTGGATAAGGTGCCGGCCTGTGAACCCAAAGGTCCCAGGTTCGATTCCCAGCCAGGGCAACATAACTAGGTTGCAAGCCAGGTCTCCAGTCAGGTCTGTGGCTGGAGGCAGGTGAAAAGCAACCATACATTGATGTCTCTCTCCCTCTCTGCCTTTCTCTCTTCCCCTCTTTCTAAAAATAATAAAATATTTAAAAAAAAAGAAATGAATGAGGATAGTGTAAGCCATTTCTCAGACAACTCCAAGTGTTGTAACATTTGCATTATAGAGATGCCAGAAGGAGAAGAAAAAGAGCAAAATATTGGAAACCTATTTGAGAAAATAATGAAAGAAAACATCCCTAACTTGGTTATGGAAATACACATGCAAGTCCAGGAAGCACAGAAAGTGCCAAACAAAATGGATACATAGAGGCCCACTCCAAGACACATCAAAATTAAAATGCCAAAGGTTAAAGATAAAGAGAATCTTGAAAGCAGCAAGGGAGAGCAGAGGTGGTCATCTATAGGGAAGTTCACATACAGCTGTCAGATGATTTCTCAGAAGAAACTTTGCAGGCTAGAAGAGTTTGGCAAGAAATATTCAAAGTCATGAAAAGCAGGGATGTACAGCCAAGATTGCTCTACCCAGCAAAGATATCATTTAGAATCAAAGGGCAGATAAAGAGCTTCCTAGGGGAAAAGAAGCCACAGGATTTCATCATCACCAAACCATTATTATATGAAATGTTAAAGGGACTCACTTAAGGAAAAGAAGATCAAAACTATAAAAAATTAGCCCTGGCTGGTAGCACAATGGATAAAGCACCAGCCTGCAAACCCAAAGGTCGCTGGTTCAATTCCCCAGCCAGGGCACATAACCAGGTTGCAAGCCAGGTCTGCAGCCAGGTCTGTAGCTGGAGGCAGGTAAAAGGCAATCATACATTGATGTTTCTCTCCCTCTCTGCCTCTCTCCCTTCCTCTCTCTCTGGAATAATAAATAAAATATATTTTTAAAAAACTATAAAAAATTAAATGGCAATACAATCTATCAACAGGAGAATCCAAGATGGAAGTATAGAAAGACATGCTGTGTCTCCCTCCACCACCAGAAACAGGTACATCTACCTCAAAACTAGACAAAACTAGAAATCCCAGAATATCAAGCTGCACGGAAGTCCAACAAACAAAAGATATAAAGAAGAAATACTCATCCAGACAGGTATGAGGGACAGAGAGCACATGGTTTGGTGGAGTGGCAGCTGCAGTGGAATGGCGACTGTGGCTGACCATTGGAAAGTGCTGTCAGAATAGGGATACCTGTTGAGTCCTCTTGGCACCAGACCAGACCATGTGGCTTATGGTTCCAGGGCCATGGGAGAAAATAAAGCCACATTGCTTCTGACTGTGAAAACCAGTGGGGTTGGTGCAGAGGAAGAAATTGCCAGTCTCTCAGCAGTTTCCGTGTTTAGAGGCCCCCATGATCCTAGAATGTCCACAAACCCACCCACTCAAAGAACCATGGCCAGGGCAATAGCTAGAGAGGAGCTAGTCCCATATGGGAAGCAGAAGAAGTACCTGGAAAGGGGGTGAGTGCTGAGCAAGCAACATTGTTCTCTGTCAGACCCCTCTCCCACATACACTGCCACAAGGTGGCAAAATGGGTCACCTGTACTGACAAATACCCAAGGCTCCTCCCATTACAACATAACAGAGGGAACAGGTCTACCTAAGACACAGAGGTAAACACAGGAGCCTGTCAAGATGAGGAGACAGAGAACTATGGCTCAAAAAAGGGAACAAATAAAGGTCCCAGTGGGAGAACTAAGGGGCAAAGAAATAGCAAGTTTGACAGCACACAGTTTAAAATGCTGGTGATAAAGATGCTCACAGACTTGAAAGCATGCTTAAATATGGCAAACACAGAAGGGAAGAAATGAAGGCAGGCTAAGTGAAACAAAGGAAAATACACATGAAACAACTGGTGAAGGGAAGAAAATGGGGTTCAAATCAATGGTTTGGAACATAAGGAATAGTCAACCAGTAGAGAATAAGGAAACAAGAATTGAAAAACACAAAGAAAGGCCTAACATCGGAATCATAGGGGTGCCAGAAGACGAGGAAGAGCAAAAAATTGCAAACGTATGTGAAAAATAATGAAGGGAAACTTCCCAAACTTGGCGAATGCAATAGATATATAAGTCCAGGGAGCACAGAGTCCAAAAGAAGCTAGGCCCAAAGAGGACCACACCAAGTACATCATAATTAAAATGCCAAAAGTTAAAGATAAAGAGGAAATCTTAAAATCTGCAAGGGAAAGGCAGAGAGTTACCTACAAAGGAGTTTCCATAAGATTCTCAGCTAATTTTTCAAAAGAAACTTTGCAGGCAAGAAGTTTCTAGCATGAAGTATTAGTGCTTTCTTAGTGCTTTGTTCTGAGGCCACTAGGTGATGGTATAGATTAGTTTTTCCTTAATTAGGCCTCACAGTGTGCATAGTTCTATTTTTGTTATTTTTGAGTTCCTATAACTGAAGTTATAATTATTTAGAGTAGAGTTAGCTTTCAGTTCCTTTTTTTGCATGTGTAATACAGGATTATGTATTAGAAGCATTTTCAGTAAAAGCAAATTGCTATTGTAATGTTTTTGGGTTCTTTTTGTTATTAAGAAAAGTAATTGGTAATAAAAATAATTCAATTTTCATTCAATATTCCTTATACAGTTTTCTACTCACATAAATGAATATTTTTGGAATATCCTGTTGTGTATTGAATATTGAATTAAATGCTGAAGGGAAGGAAAAAAGACGACAACTTTTCTTGAACTTGTCAACCTGTCTTGATGTTTGTGTCAGCCTCTTTGCTGTGAGGCTTATTAGAATAAGTAGCAGAAAAGGTTGGTGATCAGCTTAATACTAAGTGAAGCATAATTTATTTAATCTATCAACAAATCAAAAATTTTTTATTACTAAAGCTCATGAACATAGGAGTTTAATATATGTCCATGATATCTTCTTTTAGATATCTTATATTAACTAATTTTCTTTATGTTTTGCATTTGAAAGTAAATTTAGTTGCCAATGATATTTTAAAACTTCTCATTAATAAATGGAATTATCTTACCATTAAAAAAAAGATGAAAACAAGGGTGTGCAAACAAGATTATTCTATCCAGCAAAGCCATCATTTTGTAAAAGGCAAAAGATATATATGATCTGAAGAGAAACCAGAGTATGCAAAGCCATCATTTAGAATGGAAGGACAGATAAAGTGCTTCCTAGAGAAGGTAAAGTTAAAGGAGTTCATCATCACCAAGCCATTATTATATGAAATGCTAACGGAAATTATACAAAAAAAGAAGATCAAAACTATAAACATTGGGTGGGGAAGGGGACAGAGGGGAGTAAAAAGGGGATGGATGTAATAAAACAACAATAAAATTTAATTTAAAAACTATAAACAAAATGATAATAAATTTACAATTATCAACAATTGAATCTTAAAAAACAAACTAAGCAAGCATGCAGAACAGAAACAGATTCACAGATATGGAGATGATTTAGAGTGTTATCATTTGGGAAGGGGAGGATGGGGGAAAATGTGCAGGATTAAGAAGTACAAATTTTTAGTTACAAAATAGACAGAATGGACATTAAGAACAGTATAGGAAACAAAGTAGCCAAAGAACTTATATGCATGACCCATGGACATGAACTAAGGAGGAGAGGGGTTGCTGGAGGGAATGGGTATATTGGGTGGAAGGAGGCAAAGGGGAAATAATTGGGACAACTATAATAGAATAAAAATTTAAATTAATGAAATTAAAACACCATCTTCCACTATAAACAACAATAAACTGAAAGTAGATTAAAGACAAATGTTAGATGTGAAACCATAAAAATCCTAGAAGAGATAGGCAGTAAAAATCTCTTGACATTTCTCTTTGTAATTTTTTTATATATCTTCTCTGGAAAGGAAACAAATAATAAATAAATAATACTGCATCAACCTAAAACATTTTTGCACAAAAATAAAAAAACAAAACAAAACCAAAAAACTACCTACCTAATGGGAGAACATATTTGCCCGATACCCTGAGAGGAGAAATAAATGTCTGCCCCCTTTCTACAGTTTTGCAAGCATCTCTCCCAATGGAAAACTGTTTACATTAGCTCTGTCAAGGCTTGGATAACCCTGCAGTTCCACAGGGAGAAGGAAGAGTAGCTCAGAACGCAGACTTTCAAGATGTGAGACCCTTGGAGTCTATTGTCTGGGAATGGGACAAAGAGCCTCTTGTGGGCTGGGCTGCCATCATACTTAATGAAATCTATCCCCTTGAGTGCAGGGCAGCTGAGTTTACTCCTACAAACAGGACAGCTGCATATATTCAACCTAAGTCTGTAGCAACCCCTCTGAGATAATGAATTAGGAACTCTGGCAAAGACTAAAAGATTTGTCTTTAAAGCAGGGGCAACTTTTCCCTCATTGAGTGCCCAAATAACTGTGTGGCCCATGAGGAGGAGACCCACTAGCCCTATCTCAACTAGTCTGGGCTCATCCTACAGTCTCTCAACAAAAGGCTTCAGAGGAAGACCAGGCAACTTCAAGGCGGGGCAGAGTAGCTGAAAAATGGAGGCTGATCTCAGGAAGGTTCTTTTATAAGCTGCCCCTAGTGATAGGCAGGAATAAACTGACTCTTTAACACAGATTAGTACCTCACACGCATGCAGGTCCAGTAGATATAGATACTGAACATCATGGTAGCTATAGACGGGCAGCTCAAGGCCAGTTACACACAACCTGTGACAGCAACCTGTATCTGAACACACCCATGTGGACCCAGAACCAAAACAAACAATAGAACAGTTTATGACACAGCAGACAAAGGAAAGGCACTTTGAAAAAGCAAGGAAACTGCTAACAAAATTGAAAAATCTCAGAGAAAAAAACCCTCTAATTTTCTTCAATGAAGAGTAGTTTCAGCCCTGGCTGGTGGCATAGCAGATGAGGCCAGCACCGTATCCACTGTGCCACTAGCCAGGGCCTTTTTTCACCCTTGACATTTTGAGAGAAGTAGTTGTACCTGGAAGTAAGTTGCAAATGGATGTCATTTTATCTTCCAACAAGATGATGCACCAGTACATAATGCCGAAAATGTGCAAGAACTTCTCAGTGCCAATGTTCCTGAATTCTGGTCAAAGGAAATCTAGCTACCTAGTTCACCAGATGCAAATCCTTTAGACTATTCTGTATGGAGCATTTCTGAGAAAGAAGTTAATAAACAACCTCATTCCAATAAAGAGGCTGTTAAAGCTAAGACTGAAAACATGATGTTGTCCATGGATAAAGAAAAGTTAATTAAAGTGTGCTCAAGATTCTGAAGTTGAATCGAGTCTAATATTGCAGCAAATGGAGACTTTTTTTAACAATTAAAAAATAATGACTATGTTTATGTGTTTACATATAAGAATAAATTTATTTCTAGGCCCTTGCACAATGGATAAGGCACCAGCCTGTGAACCCAAAGGTCACTGGTTTAATTCCCCAGCCAGGGGTCATAACCAGGTTGCAAGCCAGGTCTCCAGCCAGATCTGTAGCTGGAGGCAGGTGAGGGGCAACCATACGTTGATGTCTCTCTTCCTCTCTGCCTTACTCCCTTCCTCTCTGGAAATAATAAATAAAACCTTTAAACAACAAAAAAAAATAACACTTTTCTGGTATACTGTTTATTTTACTAAATTTTTGCCACTTTATTCATGCACCCTGCATATAAACTATAAAAACGAACCAGTCAGAAAGGAAGAATACAATGTAATTAAGTGAAGAATTCTCTAGAAGGAATCAACAACAGGTTAGATGAAGCAGGGGGATAAAGCAGTGAATTAGAAAATAAGATAACAGTATTCAACCAAAGAGAATATGAAAATAAAAAGACAAGAAAAATAAGAATAGTCTCAGGGACCTCTGAGACAACATCAAGCATAACAACATCTGCAAAGTGAGATTTTCCAGAAGGAGAAAAGAGTGAGTAAGGGATAAAGAACCTGTTTGAAAAAATAATGGCAGAAAATGTCCCTATCTGGTCATGGGAAAAGTCACACAAGTTCTGGGAGCACAGAGAGTCCCAATCAAGATGAACCTACAGACATTCACACCAAGACACATCATAATTAAATGGCAAAAGAGCTAAAAACAAAAAGAGAGTCTTAAGGGCCGAAAGAGAAAGTAGAAAAAGTCAGTAAGTTACCTACAGAAATTTCCCATAAGACTGTCAGCAGATTTCTCAGCAGAAATAGGCCATATGGGATTGGCATAAAGTATTCAAAGTGATATATATACACCTGCATGCATGTGCAACCAAGACTTTTTTACCCAGCAAGTCTATCATTTAAAATTGAAGGAAAAATTAAATTAAAGGAAAAATAAAGAGCTTCCCAGAAACAAAAAAAGCTAAAGGAGTTCATCACCACCAAACTAGCATTATAAGAAATGTTAAAAGAACTGCTTTTAAAAAATAATAAATAGTGAGAGAGGGAAACTTGGGTATAATTAAAAATGGAAATAGCCCTGGCTGGAGGCACAGGGGATAAGGTGCCAGCCTGTGAACCCAAAGTTTGCAGGTTTGATTCCCAACCAGGGCACATAGCCAGGTTGCAAGCCAAGTCTCCAGCCAGGTCTGTAGCTGGAGGCAGGTAAAAGGCAACCATACATTAATGTCTCTCTCCCCCTTTCTGTCTCTCTCCCTTCCCCTCTCTCTGAAAATAATACATAAAATCCTTTTTAAAAATATTTAAATGGAAATAAATATGCATCTATCTATAATAACCTTAAATGTGAATTAATTAAAATGCATAGGGTAGCTGAACAGATAAGAAAAAAATTGCCCTAATATATACTGTCTACAAGAGACCCACCTCAGAACAAAATTTTACACAGGCTGAAAGTGAAGAAATGGAAGGGAATATTCCATAGAAATAAAAATCAGAAAAAAACTGGGGTAGCAATACTTATAACAGATAAAATAGACTTCGAAACAAAGGCCATAATAAAAGACAAAGAAGAACACTACAAAACTAAAGGGATCAATGCAACAAGAAGGTATAACCCTTATAAACATATGCACCAAGCACATGAGCAACTAAATATATAAATAAAACCTTGGTGGAGATTGACAGCAATATAGTTATAGTAGATAATTTTAATACCCCACTGTCATCAATGGGTAGATGTTCCAGACCAAAAAAAAATCAACAAGGAAACAGTGCCCTTAAATGACAGACTACATAAAGTGGATTTAATTGATAGTTACACAAAATTTCATCCCAAAGCAGCAGAATATACATTCTTTTCAAGTGCATATGGATCACTTTCACAGATACACAACATTTTAGAACACAAAATGTTTTAACAAATTCAAGAAGATTGAAATTATATCAAGCATATTTCAGATCACACTGGCATAAAAGTAGAAATCAACCTCAATAAAAACACTCAAAACTATTAAAATTCATGGAGGATAAATACCATATTATTAAATAATAAATAAGTTGTCAATGAGATCAAGGAACAAATCAAAAATTACCTGGAAATAAATGAAAATGAAGACACAACACAAAATTTTTGGGACACAACAAAAGGAGCACTGAGGAGGAAGTTAATAGCAGTACAAAACTATTTCAAGGAGCAAAAATAATCTCAAATAATCAATCTACTCCTACACCTAAAATAACTAGAAAAACAACAGCAAACTAAGCCAAGAGTAAGTAAAAGGAAATAGTCCATTTCAGATCAGAAATAAATGACATGGTGACAAAAGAATTTAAAAGACCAATAAAACCAGAAGTTGGCTCTTTGAAAAGATGAACAATATTGTGAACCTTTAATTAGACTCAAGAAAAAGATGACTAAAATCAATAAGATAAGAAATTGTTGGGGACCACATGGTCTGGTACTGGGGGACAGTAGTCTTGCATAAGCAAGGCCCAGAACTCAGGCCTGTAAGACTTGACCAGAAAACTGGGAATGCTGGAGGAAAGCATGACTCAGTATTAGCCAGGAGGTTCCCGTGGGAAATCTGGCCTAAAAGAACACATTATCTCCTCTGAAACCTGTCCTGGTTTCAGTATCTCTATCAGAGGTTTAAGCTCAAAGCACAGGATGAACTTATGCATTTTGTTTTATGGCCACCTGGTGTCTTCTTGTCTGGCGGGCCCTGACCTGATGGAGATCTCTGTGTTCCTTCAGTTGTTATCTCTGAACAATATCCATTTTCTGTAATTAGCACTGTATGTTGTTGGTTTATGAGCTTTGCATGCATACCACATACCTTTAGGTAATCTGAAGTCAATAAAAGCCCTTAGAAGAAGGTGCTAGGGAGATTTGCCAGGCTTTCTCTCCTAAGGCAGATCATGTGCAGGTAGACTTATTTCATTTGTGGCCAGGGAACTTCATGGGATGGGAAATTAAAGAGAATTAACAACCTGATATTGCAGAGATACAAGGGATTGTAATAAACTACTATGACAAGTATATGCCAAGAAATTGGACAACCACAATAAAATGAATAAATGTATAAAACATACAATCTTCCAAAACAGAATTAGGAAGTGTCAGGATCCCCCTGGGAAGGTGTTGGGGCATGGAGCCACAAGCAGGCCAGACCAAGACTGTAAGACCTGACCAGAAAGCTTGGAAAACTGGGTGCATACAGGCCCCAGTGATGTAGCCAATGGGAGCCCCAGGTGAGAATCTGGCCTTGAAAACATTCCGCAGGTCCTTTGAAGTCTGTATCTATGACCTAAACTTCTTAAGCTAAATTATCGCATCCACAGTGAATGTTAAAACCTCCACTGACATGTAATCTCACCTTCCCTAAAATTGTAAATCACCTGGAGTTCTTGGTGTCACCTTATCTAAACTTAACAACTCCCTTCCTTTTGAATATTTTTCTGTGGTAGTGAATTGTGGTGTGTACATGCACCGCCCCCCCAACCTTGTGTGAGCAATAAAAACCTTTGGAGGTGGGCAGACAGGGTCTTTGTCAATCAGACATTGGCCAGCCCTCTCTCCCCTAGCACAAGCTACCTGGGAAGTATTCATTTCATTCATAGTACCAAGGGATCTCTGCTGGTTGGGGTCCCCCACAGGAAGAGTCACCTGAATAGAAAACCTGAATAGACCAATAGCAACTAATTTAATTGAAGCAGTAATATTTTTAAAAACTCCAAGTAAACAAAAGTCATAGATCAGTAGGTTTTATGGGCTAATTTTACCAATCATTCAAAGAAAAAACAATGCTTTTGCTCCTCAAACTATTGCGAAAAACTCAAGAGAAAGGAAGAATTCCAAACTCTTTTTATGAGGCCAACATTATCCTCATTCTAAAACCAATAAATGATCCAAAATTAGAGAGGAATAAGTGGAAGCTACACTAACTTCCTCCCAGGTCCAATATGTAATTTACAATTCAATTGTGGAAAAATAATCTGGAATAATCAACTGAGCACTAGCTAGAGAGAAGCTTATAACCATGGAGAGACAAAAGAAACTGCTTCATCACAATGTGTCTTGTACAGAGTACAGAGGAGACATGAGAAGGCTGGCTTGGCTCCCAAGGGTGGCAGCTGAAGGTATGGAGAAATATTTCAGCAGGTGGAGGGTTCACTCTGAGAAGTATGGGATCTAAACCCTAAATTGTGCTTCCCAGCCTACAACATCAGAGCTAGAGAGGAACCCAGATAGCATACAGCTACAATAAACAGCAGAGGTGAGGGGTTGCCAACCTGGGAGAAATGGCTGGAGTCACAGAGAGCTTCTTAAAGGTCCAATGTGCAAAATTTCATTGGCACCCACTTACTCTAGGCTCTGGCAGAGGAAGGGCAGAGTGAACTAGAGATACTTGAAAGTTTGGGGAATGTGGCTCTGGGGAGAGAGCTGAGAGAGCAGCTGATGGGATCCCCATGCTGACTCATCCCCCATACTGCAGGAGACATCTTACTCAGGAAGACCTCTCCCTTCCAAATGGCATTAGCCTGTGGGGAAGCAATACTCTGCTCCACCCTGTGGTACTTAAGCCTGATTGCTGATTATAGATTAACTAGATTAACAACTGAAGGAGACAGCCACAGATGGTAGATTGCTCATAGTCTCAAACAGGCTGTGTACGCCCAGGCTGAAACATGATCTGATATCACCAGGGGCAGATCCAGAAAGAGAAGAAACTGCACCTGTACAACAGTATACAAGGTGTGGTGGACAGAGTGACTCTCAGTAAGCTAACCAGAGGAATGGTCCAGCAAAAAGTAACCCAACAACAACCAAAACCCAATTACAATGAGAAAGCCCAAATAAACAGCATGAAAGGCATCCCAATAGCATCAAATTCAGATCAAAGAGAATGCACCACAGAATCCCACAGCTATCCTACCACAAAACATCACATCATGAAGACAGGGATTCAAAGTAGAAACAAGCAAGGAGAGTCACCTAAAATGGGGAGAGAAAGAAACAACCCCCAATTGAAAGAAAAGGAGGAATCCACAGACAGATTGCTAAGTGAATTAGAGGCAAGCAAACTATCAGACATTGAGTTGAAAATAGTGGATAAAAAGAAACTCAATGAGCTCAGTGAGCTCAGTGAGAACTATAAAGAACTCCAGGGAAGCTACAGGAATTTACTGCGAACTACACCAGTATGAAAAAGGACACATAAACTATCAATAAGTGCCAGTAAGAAATAAATAATACTCATGGACAACATGTGGGGATTAACTGATTATAGATGGGGTGGGGTGGGTGGAGCATGGGAGAGCCATGGAGGGGAAATGGGACAACTGTAATACAACAACAATAAATTAATTTTTAAAATAAAGAATAAAATTTCTGAATTAAAGAACATAGTAGAAGGAATTAAAAGCAGGATAAATGATGCAGAGATGAAGGGAAAAGAAGAAAAAAATCCCAGAAAGAGCAAAAAAATGAAAAAAGACTTGAAATGAATGAAAATGGTTTAAGAGAGCTGCAGGACAACATGAAATGTACCAATATCTGTATTGTAGGGACACCAGAAGAAGAAGGGGAAAAAGGAGCAAGTGATAGAACACCTGTTTGAAGAAGTAATGGAGAAGACTTTCCTAACAATGAGAGAAAAAGTTATGCAAGTTTAGGAAGCACAGAGGGTCCAAATCAACATGAACTCAAAGAGGCCCACTCCTAGACACATCATAATTAAATTGGCAAAATTCAGACCCATTGGGACTTCTGGTAAAGATAGGTAGATGTGCTGCATTTCCTTCACAACCAAGAAAGAATTTATATCTACCTTAAAACTAAATAAAAACAACCAGAAGTTCCAGAAACTTGAACTACATAGAAGTTCAAAAAACTAAGAAATAAAGAAGAAATACTCAGCCAGACAGGTAGGAAGGGCTGAGATAGGGATGGGGGAAGGTGTGTGATGGCAGTGGCTGAGGCCATGGTGAAAAACACAGTCATACATTTAAACTTAGGCTGGGGGCTCAGTGGATAAGATGCCAGCCTGTGAACTTAAAGGTCACTGATTCAATCCCCAGCTAGGGCACACATAACCAGGTTGCAAGCCAGGTCTACAGCCAGGTCCATAGCTGGAGGCAGGTGAAAGGCAACCATACAGTGATGTCTCTCTCTCTCCCTGTCTCTCTACTTTCCCCTCTCTCTAAAAATAATAAATAAAATATTTTTTTAAATTTAAAAATAAATCTAGCAAGCAACCCTAGTCACAGACCAGACCACACAGCTCACAGTACCAGCACCAGGAAAAATGGAGCCAGTGGCTAAGGTGGTGGCAGTGGTGCATGGGATGAGAGAGCAAAACCTGGTAAGCATCAGACCAGACCATGCAGCACTTGGTTCCAGAGCCTGAGAAAATAGAACTACATTGCATCTGACTGTACAACTAGTGGGGGTTGGGCAGTGGAAGAAGGTATTAGTCTCTCAATGGGCAAGCAGCATTATTTCCTCTCAGATGTCTCTCCCACATACAAATCACAAGGTGGTGAACAGGTCACCCCATGCTGATGAATACAAAAGACTCTGCCACTTATAAAGTAACAGGTGCAACAACTCTACCTAAGACACAGAGGTAAACACAGGATCCTGTCAAGTTGAGGAGATAGAGCAGTATGGCCCAAAAGAGGGAGCAGATCAAGGTTCCAATGGGAGAACTGTGATGAGGAGGTACCTAACCTAACAGATGCAGAGTTCAAAACACCAGTGGTAAATATGCTTGAGAATGGCAAATGCAGAAGGGAAAAAGGAAGAAGTGAAGGCTATGCTAAGTGAAATGAAGGAAAATCACATGAAACCAATGGTGAAGGGAAGGAAGCCAGGGTTCAAATCAACAAATCGGAACATAAGAAAGAAAGAGTCAAATAGTACACAAGGAGGAAACAAAAATTGGGAGAAAGAAAAAAGCCAAGGAGAAACTGAGAACTTCTGGGACAAGTTCAAACATGCCAACATCCAAATTAGAGCAGTGCCAGAAGAAGAAGAGGAAGAGCAAAGAATTACAAACTTATTTGAAAAAATCATGAAGGAAAACTATCCTAATTTGGTGAAGGAAATAGGCATAAAAGTCCAGGAAGCACAGAGAGTCTCAAACAAATTAGACCCAAAGAGGACCACACCAAGACATATCATCATTAAAATGCCAAACATTAAAGATAAAGAAACTTAAAAACAGCAAGAGAAGAGAGTTACCTACAAAGGGGTACCTATAAGACTATCAGCTGATTTTTCAAAAGAAACTTTGCAGGCAATAAGGTGCTGGCAAAAACTATTCAAAGTGATGAAAAGCAAGGACCTACAACCAAGCTAACTCTATTCAGCAAAGCTATCATTTAGATAGAAGGGCAGATAAGGGGCTTCCCAGACAAGGTATCACTTAAGGAGCTAATTATCACCCAGCCACTATTACGTGAAATGTTAAAGGGCCTAATTTTTTTAAAAGATAAAACTATGAACAGTATAATGATAACAAACTCACAACTATCAACAACAGAATCAAAAAAGTAAAAACAAAACAAACTAAGCTGATAACCAGAGTAGGAACAGAATCATAGGTATAGGAAACATTTGGAGAGGTGTCAGTTGGGAGAAGAAAGGGAGAAATGGTGCATGGATTAAGAAGCATAGTTGGTGGGTACAGAATAGATAGGGGGATGCTAAGAATAGTACCGGAAAGGGTAACCAAAGGACTTATATACACAACCCATGGACACGAACTAAGAGCAGTGGGATTGCTGGAAGGTGAGGAGTACTGGATATAGGGGAGCAAAGGGAAAATAAATTGGGACAGCTGTAATAGCATAATCAATAAAAAAGGAAAAAGATAAAATAAAATCTCTACCCATTTTTTAATGGTAAAATTCAAAGATAAAGAGAGAATTTTTAAAAGATTTTATTTATTATTTTTAGAAAGAGCTACAGGCCTGGCTGGAGACCTGGCTTGCAATCTGGTTATGTGTGTCCTGGCTAAGGGAATCAAACCAGTGACCTTTAGGTTCGCAGGCTGGTGCCTTATCCTCTGTGCCACCAGCCCACGCCCAAAGAGGGAATTTTAAAGGTGGCAGGTAAGAAACGTCTAATAACATACATGGGAGCTCCAATAAGACTATTAGCTGATTCCTCAACAGAAAGACTATAAGTCAGAAGGTACTGGCTATAAGTATTTCAATCAATGAAAAGCAAAGGCCTACAACCAAGAGTACTCTCTCAAGCAAGGCTCTCATTTAAATTAGAAGATGAAGAAAGGAGTTTCCAGGCCAAAAAATAAATAAATAAATAGACTAAAATAATACATCTCCACCAAAATTACGTTGCAAGACATGCTAAATAAACTGCTTTAAGAAGATGAAGAAGCCCTGGCTGGTAGCACAGTGGATAAGGTGCCGGCCTGCGAACCCAAAGGTCGCAGGTTTGATTCCCCAGCCAGGGCACATCACCAGGTTGCAAACCAGGTCTCCAGCCAGGTCTGTCGCTGGAGGCAGGTGAAAAGCAACCATACATTGATGTAAAAAAAAAAAAAAAAAAGAAGAAGATGAAGAAAGAAGGGGGCACAGCTACAAAGTGAAAAAAGAAAATGAATAAGTACCTATCAATAATAATCATAAGTGTAAATGGATTAAGTGCTCCAATCAAAATAAATGGGATATCTGAATGAACTTAAAAACATGACATATATACTGTCTACAAGAGACCCACCTCAGAACAAAAGATCTACACAGGTTGAAAGTGAAGGGATAAAAATTTATTTTAAGCATGCAGACATGAAAAAAGCTGGGATAGTAGTACATATATCAGACAAAATAGACTTTAACACAAAGGTCATAAAAAGAAACAAGGAACATTAAAATATATAAGAAAATCTTGGAGGACATAAAGAGAAACACATGCATAGCAGAAAATTTTAACACCCCATTGTCATCAATGGACAGATCTTTCAAACAAAGAAACAAGGATATTGTGACATTGAACAGCACTTTAAATCAAATGGTCTTAGTTGATATATACAGAACTTTTCTTCCTAAAGAAGAAACACACTCTTTTCAAATGCATGTGGAGTATTTTCAAAGACAGACCACATGGTAAAACACAAAATAAGCCCCAGCAAATTCAAGAAAATTGAAATCATGTCAAACATTCTCTTGGAATACCATGGCTTAAAGCCAGAAACTAAGCTCAGGAAAAGTTCAAAAATATTCAAATTCTTGGAGACTGAATAATATACTATTAAAAAATGAAGGGGGCCCTGGCTGGTAGCACAGTGGATAAGGTGCCGGCCTGCGAACCCAAAGGTCGCAGGTTCAATTCCCCAGCCCAGGCACATAACCAGGTTGTAAACCAGGTCTCCAGTCAGGTCTGTGGCTGGAGGCAGGTGAAACGCAACCATACATTGATGTCTCTCCCCATCCCTGCCTCTCTCCCTTCCCCTCTTTCTAAAAATAATGAAATAAAATCTAAAAAAAAAAAAAAAAAAATGAGTGTGAGAGGGGAGGGGAAATGGGATGGATGTAATACAACAACAATAAAGTTAAAAAATAATAATAATAAACATTTTTAAATAATAAATGAATGGGGTAGCAATGAGATCAAGGAAGAAATCAAAAAAGTTTCTGGAAACAGATGAAAATGAACACACAACAGCCCAAAACCTATGTGACACAGCAAAGGCAGTCCTGAGGAGGGAAGTTCAGAGCAACTCAGACTTACATAAAAAAGAACAATTTCAAATAGATCAGAGTAGAGTTAAAAGACATAGAAACTAAAAGAACAATTCAAAGGGTCAATAAATCCAGGAGCTGGTTCTTTGAAAAGATAAACAAAATTATTAGACCTTTAATTAGATGCATGAAAAAAAGAGGGAGGACACAAATAAATAAAATCAGAAACAAAAGAGGAGAAATCACAACCGATATCACAAAAACACAAAGGATTGGAAAAAATTACTATAAACAACTACATGCCAAGAAATTTGACAAATTGGGTGAAATGGACAAATTTCTAGAAACATGTAATCTTCCAAAACTGAATCAACAAGAAGCAGAATGCCTGAATAAACCAATAACAATTAGTGAAATTGAAGCAGTAATCAATAAACTCTCAGCACACAGAAGCCTTGGACCAGATGGCTATACAGGCAAATTTTACCAAACCTTTAGGGAAGAACTAACTCCTATCCTTCTCAACCTATTCCAAAAATCTAAGAAGAGGGAAACTTCCAAACTCTTTCACTGAGGACAGTATTATCCTAATTCCAAAACCAGGTCAAGACACAACAAAGAAAGAAAACTACAGACCAATATCACTGATGAACATAGATGCTAAATTCCTCAAAAAGATATTGGCAAACCAGATCCAGCAATATATTAAAAAGATCATAAACTATGATCAAGTGAGATTTATCCTAGGGGTGCCAGGATGGTAGAATATTTGAAACTCAATAAACTTAATATACAACATAAACAAAATGAAAGACAAAAATCACATAATCACATCAATAGATGCCGAAAAGCATTGGATAAAGTACAGCACCCATTTACAACAAAAATACTCAGCAATGTAAGAATATAGGAAGCATACTTCAACATAATAAAGGCCATATATGAGAAACCTATAGCCAACATCCTACTCAATGGGCAAAAACTAAAAGCTTTCTCCCTTAGATCAGGAACAAGACAATGGTGTCCACTCTCTCCACTTCTATTCAACATAGTTTTGGAAGTTCTAACCACAAGGATAAGACTAGGAAAATAAAAAACAAAGGCATCTAAATTGGAAAGGAGGAAGTAAAGCTGTCATTATTTGCAGGTGACACGTATACATAGACAACTCTATAGTCTCCACCAAAAATCTACTTGACCTAATAAGTGGATTTGGCAAAATAGTGAGACACAAAGTCCATATTCAGAATTAAAGGCATTTTTTTACACCAACAATGAAATATCAAAGATAGAAACTTAGGGGGGAAATCCATTTACATAGCAACAAGAAAAATAAAGCAAAAAGGAATAAATTTAACCAAGGAGGAAGACCTGTACTCAGAAAACTACAGAACACT
The DNA here is from genome assembly GCA_004026585.1 of Noctilio leporinus. Taxonomy (NCBI): domain Eukaryota; kingdom Metazoa; phylum Chordata; class Mammalia; order Chiroptera; family Noctilionidae; genus Noctilio; species Noctilio leporinus. The sequence goes on from PVIW01000983.1 coordinate 34,763, forward strand.
GAAGAAAAAAATTAAGGAAGATACACTAAAAATATATATTAAAAGAAAAAGAAAGTAAGGAAGATACAAATAAATGGAAGCATATACCATGCTCATGGATAGGAAGAATTAACATCATTAAAAAGTCCATACTACCCAATGGAATTTATACATTTGATGCAATCCCAATTAAAATACCAATGACATATTTCACAGATCTAAAACAAATAATTCAAAAGCTTACATGAAACCATGAATGACTCTGAATAGCCTCAGCAATTTTGACAAAGAAGAACAAAGTAGGAGGAATCACAGTACTGGATAACAAACTATATTACAAGGGCACTGTAATCAAAACAGTCTGGTACTGTCCTAACAAAAGACGTATAAATCAATAAAACAGAATAGAGTTCCCAGAAATAAACTCAGGTCTCTATGGTCAATTAATATTTGACAATGGGGGAAGGAGAATAAAATGGAGTAAAAATAGCCTCTTCAACAATTGGGAGATCTCGATAGGTACATGCCAAAAAATGAAACTAGACCATCAACTTACAACATACATCAGAATAAACTCAAGATGGATAAAAGATTTAAATGTAAGCCATGACACCATAAAAGTTCTAAAGAAAAACATAGGCAATAAAACTTCAGATACTCCATGCAGCAATATTTTCACTGATATATCTCTTAAAGCAAGGGAAATTAAAGAAGAATCAAATGGAACTACATCAAACTAAAAAGTTTTTGCTTGGCTAAAGGAAACATTAGAAAAATTAAAAGGAAACCAATTGTATGGGAAAACATATTTGCCAATGATACCTCAAACAAGGGTTTTATCTCCAAAATATATAAAAAACTTAATATGACTCAACACCAGGAAGACAAACAATCCAATTTTAAAAATAGACAAAGGACCCAAACAGACCCTTCTCTGAGGACATACAAAGGACCCATAGGCATATGAAAGAATGCTCAACATCTCTAACCATCAGAGATGCAAATTAAAACCACAATGAGACACCACCTCACATCAGTCAGATGGCCATCGTTAACAAATCAACAAACAACCAAGCGCTGGTGAGGGTGTGGAGAAAAGGGAACCTTAGTGCACTGCTGGTGGGAATGCAGACTGGTGCAGCTGCTATGGAGAACAGTAGAACTTCCTCATAAAACTAAGTGGAATTGCCTTTTGATCTAGTAATTCCACTGCTGGAATTATACCTGAAGAATTCTAAAATGCCGATATGAAGAACCTATGTATCTCTATGTTCACAGCAGCATTATTCACTAAAGCCAAGTGCTGGAAGCAGCCTAAGTGCCCATCAGTTGGCGAATGGGTCAAAAAACTGTTGTACATTTACACAATGGAATACTATGCAGCAGAAAGTAGGAACTATCTTTTTCAAGAGCATGGATGGAACTGGAGATATTATGCTTAGTGAAATAAGCCAGGTGATGAAAGGCAAATGCCATATAACCTCACTTAATACAGAAAACTAATGAACAAAACAAAACAAACAAATGAGCAAAATAGAATCAGAGGCATGGAAATAAGAAACTGACAGTAACCAGAGGGAAAGGCATAAGGAGAGAAGGGAGGAAAACCGGGAAGGGTCTAGTCAAGGAACCAGTATAAATGACCCATGGACATGGACAACAGGGCAGGGGTTGATTGTAGGAGAGGGGTTGGGGTAGGCAGGACATGGGAGAGCAATTAGGGAAAAATGAGACAACTGTAATAGAACAATAATAAGTTAATTTTGTCCCTGGCTGGTAGCATAGTGGATAAGGAGCTGGCCTGTGAACCCAAAGGTCACTGGTTCGATTCCCAGCCAGGGCACGTAACCAGGTTGCAAGCCAGATCTCCAGCCAGATCTGTAGCTAGAGGCCTGTAAAAAGCAACAATATATTGATACCTCTCTCCTTTCCCCTCTCTCTAAAAATAATAAATAAAATCTTTAAAAAATAATAAGTTAATTTTTAAAAGTCTATCACATGAAGAAAAATAAATGGGACACTTGAAACTTCAGAAATGAAGAAAGAACAATAAAAATGGTACATACAAGTATGTGGATAAATATTTAAAAGTGTATTACTTGGCCTGATTGGTGTGACTCAGTAGACTGAACACCGGCCTGTGAACCAAAGTGCCACGAGCTCAATTCCCAGTCAGGGCATATGCCTGGGTTGCAGGTCAGGTCCCCACTTAAGGGGAGTGTAAGAAGCAACCACACATTGATGTTTCTCTCCCTTTCTTTCTCCCTCCCTTCCCTCTCTCTCTAAAAATAAATAAATAAAATCTTTAAATAAGAAAGTTTATTTCCTGATCAGCTATCAATGTATATCGATATAATAATTACAGCATAAAATGGAGAAGATTAAAAAAAACTGTATAGTTGAAAGGCTTACACTTTCCTTAAAGTGATAAATGTCAACTCTAAGTAGACTGGTAGCACTTAGATATGTGTATTATATAATATACATAACCACTAAAAAATAATACAAAGTGATGTAAAAAGAGATAATTGCCCAATAAAGTAAAATATTACAAAATATACAATGTTCAGAAGAAAGCAAGAAAATGAAATGGAAAAAGAAAAAAGAGGCCAATAGATACAGATATATATTATAAACTTTAACCACATTAAATTGAAATGGCTTAAAAAGAGCAAACATAATAAATAAAAGGGAGATTGTAATACTGGATTTTAAAACAAATATTTGAAATTAGATTTTGAATAGCACAGTCTTATTTTATATTTAAGTTAATGTTACATAACATAAAATTAACCATTTAACAAGTATAATTCCATGACATTTAATTCATCCATAATATTCTGCAAATTTCACTTGTATTTAAGTTCCAGAACATTTCCACCACCCCAAGAATGAATTCCATACTTTTTAAGCATTCACATGCCATCCTCCCAGCCACTAGCAATTACTAATCTGATGTCTAAATGAATTTACCTATGCTGAATTTTTCATATAAGTCATACAATGTGTGATGCTTTGTGTCTGATTTGTTTCACTTGACATGTTTGTATGTGTTTTAACATGTATTAATAATTCGTGTATTTTCTTGACCAAATGCTATTCCTTTTTATGATAGTGTTGAGAAAGCCTCAAAAGTTTAAATTCAGGATCAATCCTGAGGAACTGACACATAGCCTTACTCATATTCATAAGAGCTTTAATAGAAGAAACTTATACATGAGCAAAGGAGTCACTTGCTCCCAGCGGTGGCTAGCTGGGAAGAGTTCCACACTCTCTGAGGACAGGTTCTCTTTTTTATAAGGGGTTAATAGTATAAAATCATATGGTGGATAGTCACGCAGACTACCAGAAAGAATACTGTGTTTCTAAGTTTACAGACAGCATCAGGCAGTTACATTCTCTACATTTATTAACCTGCTTTCGGGGGGCATGAGGTTTGTCTTTAGGTGGCATTCAGGCTCTCTGAGTAAGCAGCCAAACATGAGGCTACAGAGAGTTAAACAGTCACGGAGGGTTAGGTAGCCCAACATTTCCCAGGTGTCTACTGTTGGAGCCATATTGCATCTCTCACTTCTCCTACAGAGGGACAAACCACATTTTGTTTATACATTCATCAATAAATAGATTAGAATTTAACTATTGTTAAAACTGCTACTACAAACATTTTTATACAAGTTTTTGTTTAAACACCTATTTTCTATTTTGCAGGTATATCTCTAAGAGTGGAATGTCTGGATTACATGGTAATTCTATGTTTAACTTAATGAAAAACTACCAAAATGTTTTTCTACAGTAGCAGCACCATCTTAAATTAACTCCAGCAATATATGAGGGTTTCAATTTCTCCACAGTCTTGTCAATATTATTTTCCGTTGTTTTGGGTGTCACCATCCTAGTGAATGTGAAAGTAGTACCCCATTATAATTTTAACTTGCATTTCTCTGTAAAGACTAGTGATGTTGAATATCTTGTCATGTGTTTGTTGAACATTTATAGATGTCCTTCTTTAGAAAAAAGGACTAACCTGCCCATTTTTATCAGGTTGACTTTTTTAGGTATATTTTATTGATTATGCTATTACAGTTGTCCCAATTTTCCCTCTTTCTCCTCTCTGCCTGGTGCCCACCTTCCCTCCAGCAATGCCCCCTAGTTCATGTTCATGTTCATATCCATGGGTCATGCATGTAAGTTCTTTGGCTTCACCCTTTCCTATACTGTTCTTAACATCCCACCAATTATACTTCTTGATCCCTGCACCATTTCTCTCTTTCTCCCCCTTCCTCTTCCCAGTTGATAACCCTTCAAATGATTCTCATACCTATGATTCTATCCCTGTTCCGGTTGTTTGCTTGTTTTTGTTTCTGCTTTTTAGATTCAGTTATTGATGGTTGTGAGTTTGTTGCCATTTTAATGTTCATAATTTTGATCTTCTTTTTTGAAATGATGCCCTCTAACATTTCATATAATAAGGGTTTGGTGATGATGAACTCTTTTAGTTTTACCTTATCTGGGAAGCACTTTATCAGCCCTTCCATTCTAAATAATACCTTTGCTGGATAGAGTGGTCTTAGTTGTAGGGCCTTGCTTTTCATCAATTTGAATATTTGCCAGTCCCTTCTTGCCTGCAAAGTTTCCTTTGAGAAACCAGCCTTATGGGAACTCCTTTGTAGGTAACTCTCTTCTTTTCTCTCACTGCTTTTAAGATTCTCTTTTTATCTTTAGCCTTTGGCATTTTAATTATGATGTGTCTTGGTGTTGTTTGGGACTCTGTACTTCCTGGACTTGTTTGTCTATTTCCTTCACCAAACTAGGAAGATACCTCCATTATTTTTTCAAATAAGTTTTTAATTTCTTGCTCTTTTTTTTTATTTTAAGATTTTATTTATTATTCCCAGAGAGACAGGAAGGGAGAGAGGCAGAGAAACATCAGTGTATGGTTGCCTTTCACCTGCCTCCAGTTACGGACCTGACTAGAGACCTGGCCTGCCACCTGGTTATGTGCCCTGGCTGGGAATCGTAAGTCAGCTCTTACCCACTGAGCCACCAGCCAGGGCCCACTCTTTCTCTTCTTCTGGCACCCCCATGATTCAGATGTTGGCACTTTTAGGGATATCCCAGGGTCTTAAACTGTCCTCTTTTTATGATTTTTTAAAAATTATTGTTTCTTCATTTTGCTCTAATTAAGTGTTTATTTCTTCTTTATATTCCAACTCATTCGTTTGAATTCCAGCTTCTTTCCCCATATATTTTTCTTTACTTCACTTTGTATGACTTCAATTCTTCATTCTGTGGTTGTACTCAATCATTTCTTTGAGTGTCCTTATTACTGGAGTTTTGATCTCTGCGTCTGATAGGTTGGCTATCTCCTTTTCACTGGAGCTTTGATCTGTTCTTTCAAGTGGGCCACACTTTCCTATCTCAACTTTACAGCCTTCCTGTGTTTGCCTCTATGTATTAGGTAGAGATGCAACACCTGTATGGGGGGCTGTATGTGGGGGAGGGATCAGAGAGGGAACAATGCCACTTGCTCTGCACTCACCCTATTTCCAGTCACGTCACACACTTCCCTTATGAGACTGGCACCCCTCTAGCTGTTGCCCTAGTAATGGTTCCAAGTGAGGGGTTTGTGAACATTCTTGAACCCTGGGAGCTCCCTAAAGGAACTCTCCTAAGAGATAGGCAATTTCTTCCGCAGCCCCAACTCCCTCTGGTTTCACAGCTAGAAGCATGGAGGCTTTATTTTCTTGGCACTAGAACTGTGCTGCACAGTCTGGGGCTAGGATGGCTCCCCAGTGTCCCTCTCAGCTTTTATGTCTAATGCTCTTTCAGCTGACCGCCTGTAGCCTGCCTTTCCACTGCTGTGCAGCCACCACAGGTGCTCTCTGCCCCGGCTCCCTGGTTCCGACCCTAAATGAACACTTCTTTAAATCTTTGGTTGGCAGGCTTTCATACAGTTGGATTTTTCTGACAGTTTCTCGTTGTAATCCTTACTGGTTGTGCAAGGATGTGAAGTGTGTCCACCTATGCCTCCATCTTGGCCAGAAGCCACCTTCTTTTTTAAAGATTTTATTTATTTATTTTTAGGGAGAGGGAAAGGGAGAAAGAAGGACAGAAACACCAATGTGTGCTTGTCTCTTGCTCACCTCCCTCTGGGGACCTGGCCCTGTCTGGGAATTGAACCAGCAACCCTTTTGTTCACAGGACAACACTCAATCCACTGAGAGACTCCAGCCAGGGCCTAAATTTTTTTAATTGTAGAAGTTCTGTCAACATAAGAAACATCCAAATCTGTAAGAATTTTTGTGAGTTTACTTAAGCCAAACTGACAACAATTGCCAGGAAGCAAAATCTCATCAGAATGAGAAAATGCTCCAGAGACTAGCACTTAAAAACCTTTGTCATATCATTATAACATCTTTGCTATCTGTTGGCACCTATTGATATTTATTTTTTATGAATCCAATTTTTATTTTTTATTTTAATTTTATTGTTTTTTTATTATATCATCCCCTTATTCTTTCACTCTGTCCCCTTCTCCACCCACCCACTCCCCCCAGAGTCAATCCCACTTCTTGTCCGTGTTGATGGTTCTTCCATACTAGTTCCTTGACTAAACTGCTCCCCTTCTTTGCCTCCTCCTCTCTCCTCCCACCACTCCCCTCCCCTCTGCCCACTGGAGATCTATTCATTGTATTCATGTATCTGGTTCTGTTTTGCTTATTTGTTTGTTTTGGTCATCATTGTCCCGTAATGGGTGAGATCATATGGTATTTGTCTTTCACTGACTGGCTTATTTCACTAAGCATAATACTTTCTAGTTCCATCCATGTTGTTGCAAATGTTAGGAGGTCCTTCTTTCTTTCTACTGCATAGTATTCCATTGTGTAAATGTATCATAGTTTTTTGATTCAATCATCCACTGATGGGCACATAGGCTGTTTCCAACACTTGGCTATTGTAGATAGCACTGCTATGAACATAGGGGTACATATGAATTTGTGTTTCAGGGTTCTTCGGGAATAATCCTAGTAGTGGAATTGCTGGATCAAAAAACAGTTCCATTTTTAGTTTTTAAAGGAAACTCCATACTGTTTTCCATAGTGGTTGCACCAGCCTACATTCCCACCAACAGTGCACCAGGGTTCCCTTTGCCCCACGTCCTCATCAACACTTGTAGTTTGTTGATTTGTTGATGATTGCCATTCTGATAGGTGTGAGATGGTATTTTATTGTGGTTTTAATTTGCATCTATCTGATGGCTAGTGATGTTGAGCATTCTTTCATATGCCTTTGGGCCCTTTGATATCTTCCTCAGTGAGTTGTCTGTTCAGGTCCTTTGTCCATTTTTCAATTGGGCTCTCTGTCTCCCTGGTGTTGACTCACGTAAGTTCTTTATATATTGTGGATATCAAGCCCTTGTCTGAGGTATCATTGGCAAATCTGTTTTCCCATACAGTTGGTTCCCTTTTAATTTTGCCAGTGTTTTCTTTAGCTGAACAGAAACTTTTCAATTTGATATAGTCCCATTTGTTGATTTGTCTTTGATTTCCTTTGCCCTTGATGAAGTATCAATAAACATATTTCTCAGTAGAATATCTAAAATTTTACTGCCTATGTTTTGCTCCAGAACCTTCATGGTGGCACTGCTTATCTTTAAGTCCTTTATCCGTCTTGAGTTTATTCTGGTGTATGGTGTAAGTTGGAAGTCTAGTTTTATTATTTTGCATGTTGCTGTCCAGTTCTCCCAACACCACTTGTTGAAGAGACTGTTTTTACTCCATTTTATGTTCCTTCCCCCTTTGTTGAATATTAATTGACCATAGAGTCCTGGGTTTATTTCTGGGCTCTCTATTCTGTTCCATTGATCTATATGTCTATTTTTATGCCAGTACCAGGCTTGATGAGTCTGGATAAAGGCTTTTCAATTTTGTTTATTTTTTCAAAGAACCAGCTCCTGCCCTGGCTGGTAGCACAGTGGATAAGGCGCTGGCCTGTGAACCCAAAGGTGGTAGGTTCAATTCCCCAGCCAGGGCACATAACAAGGTTGCAAACCAGGTCTCCAGTCAGGTCTGCGGCTGGAGGCAGGTGAAAAGCAACCATACATTGATGTCTCTCTCCCTCTCTGCCTCTCTCCTTTCCCCTCTTTCTAAAAATAATGAAATAAAATCTTAAAAAAAAAAAAAAAAAAGAACCAGCTCCTCGACTTGTTGATTCTTCAAATTGTAGTTTGAGTCTCTAAGTCATTTAATTATGCTCTGATCTTGATGATTTCCCTTCCTTCTACTTGCTCTGGGCTTTGTTTGTTGTTGCTCCAGGCTTTGTTTGTTGTTGCTCCTCTAGTTCTTGCAGCTTTATGGTTAGGCTGTTTGTATAAGATTCTTCTGACCTTTTTAGGTAGGCCTGTATTGCTATGAATTTCCCTCTGAGGGAAATTTGCTGTGTCCCATAGGTTTTGGACTATTGTGTATTCATTGTCATTTGTTTCCAGAAACTTTTTGATTTCATCTTTGATCTCACTGTTAACCCATTCATTACTTAAAAGCATGTTATTCAGTTTCCATGGGTTAGAGTGTTTTTGTTCTTTCCCTTGAGATTGCTTTCTAGTTTCAAGTCACTGTGATCTGAGAAGATGCTTGGTATGATTTCAGTTTTCCTCTATTTGTGGACACTTGTCTTGTGACCTACCATGTGGTCTGTCTTAGAGAAGGTTCCGTAAGCATTTGAAAATAATTTGCATTTTGCTTCTTTGGGGTGAAAGGTTCTGCATATGTCAGTTAGGTCCATTTCCTCTAGAGTGTTGTTCAATCTCCCAGCATCCTTGGTGATTTTTTGTGTGGAAGATCTGTCCATTGTTGATAGTGGGGTATTAAATTCCTCTGCTATTAGTGTGTTGCTGTCTATATCCTTCTTGAAGTCTTCCAAAATTTTCCTTACATATTTCAGAGCTCCTATGTTGGTTGCATATATGTTTACCAGAGTTATTTCTTCTTGATGGATTGTTCCCTTAAGTATTATGAAATGTCCTTCTTTATCTCTTTTTATGGCCTTCATTGTAAAATCTATTTTGTCTGAAATAAGTATTGCTACTCCAGCCTTTTTTTCATGTCCATTTGCTTGATATTTTTCCATCCCTTCACTTTCAATTTGTGTCGATCTTTTGTTCTGAGGTGGGTCTTTTGGAGACAGCATATATGTGGGTCATGTTTTCTTATCCATTTAGCTACCCTATATCTTTGGTTTGGTGCATTTAATCCATTTATATTTAAGGTTATCATTGATTGACACTTATTGCCATTTTTCCACTTTGTACCTGTGTCCCTCTCTGTCTCTCTCTGTTTCTTTTTTTTCTTCTTTCTCTTTTTTTTTTTTAAAGCAGACCCTTTAGCATTTTTTGCAATGCTGGTTTGGTAGAGATGTATTCTTTTAGTCTTCTTTTTTCTGGGAAGCTCCTTATTTCTCCTTCCATTTTGAATGAGAGCCTTGCTGGGTAGAGTATTCTTGGTTGCAGGCCTTTGTTTTCCATTACTTGGAATATATTTTGCCATTCCCTTCTGGCTTGTATTGTTTCTGTTGAATAGTCATTTGATAACCTTATCAGAGCCCCCTTATAAGTTATTTGTTTTTTCTCTCTTAATGCTTTTAGGATTCTCTCTTTGTCTTTGAAGTTTTCCATTTTAATTATAATGTGTCTTAGGGTGAGTCTGTTTGGGTTGATCTTCTTTGGGACACTCTGTGCTTCCTGAACTGGAGTAACGTTTTCACTCATCATGTTAGGAAAATTTTCTCTCATTACTTTTTTGAACAGGTTTTCCACTCCTTGTTTCCCTTCTTCTTGTATCCCTATGATACACATATTATTTTGTTTCATGTTGTCCTGCAGCTCTCTTAAAACCTCTTCATTCTTGTTCAGCCTTTTTTCATTTTCTTCCACTGTCTTGAAATAGTTTTCTACATTGTCCTCCAACTCGCTGATCCTGTCCTCTGCTTCCTCTAGCCTACTGTTGATTCCTTCTACTGGATTCTTCAGTTCAGGAATTGTATTCTTCATTTCCTCCTGGCTCTTACTGATAGTTTCTAAGTCCTTTTTAATCATGGTGTACCTATTAATAAGTTCCTTGTAGCTTCGCTGGAGTTCTTTGTAATTCCCCTGGAGTTTATAGTTTTCTTTGAGCTGGCTGAGCTCTTTGAGCTTCTCTATCATCATTATTTTGAATTCCATATCTGATAGTTTGTTTGCCTGTTTCATTTAGTGATCTTTCTGGGTATTCTTCCTTTCCTTTTGGTGATGGACTGATTCTATTTTCCCCCATTTTGGGTGTCTTTTGTTGCTTGTTTTTATCTTGGATTAATCTGCTTTAATTCCTTGCCTTCGTGGAGCACCCTTCTGTGTTAGGAGATTTGTGGAATTCAGTATTGCAGTCTCCTAGATTTCTTCAACTTGTTGCTCTTGGGGTGGGCTTTATGTCATTAACTTGGGCTGTCTGGTTGTATTTTGGATCTGTTGTATGTGTTACTCCTTCCCTCCAGTTGGCTGATTGAGAGACACTCCTTCTATCCCATCTCATCCACTGTTTTTGAGGTGCTGCTTAAACGTGGTGCAGGCAGCTTCTGCAGCAGAGATGAGCTGTGCTTGAAATGCTGTGGGCAATCTCATAAGTGCCTCAAGCTGGGTCCAGCATACCACATTTTGGGACATAGCTCTATAGTCAGGTGCCTTCTCACAGACGGAGCCCATGAGATGGAAAACCCATGGAAGCCAAGTTGGTAGGTCAGGCTGAGATGCAACCTCAGCAGGCATGAGGTTCAAAACCACAAGAAAAGGCAAAACCTGAGGATTCTCCCTGAAGAGCAAAGGTCCCATACCCCATGTTGGGTACTCGGAAACAGGCAGCTGAGAGGTGAGGCCCCATAAGTACTGGCTTTGAGGCCAGTTGATATTTTTAACCCTGCAGAGGTCATGGTCAAGAAAATTACAGTGTAGGTTTCGTGTATCCTAGAGACACAGTTATTACCAGTATGTGCTGAAATGTGGAGAAAAAATACTGCACATTTGCATTTATTATATATATAATGAAACACGTGATTTATTTTCTGTTACAATCTAGAAATTATTAAACAAATATAAAAACATAAAGAATAAAAATTTTTCTTTTCAAATAATGAAAATATGGATATTGCTAAAAAAGAAAAAACCAGCAGAGTCTTTAACATTAATTAATCAGAATCTTCAATAATTGGCTTTGCAAAACATTTGTAACAGTCATCACAAACAATATTGCTATTCTCAAGACATACATACTTTTCACAACACTTGTAAAAATATTGTGATAAGTGACATTTTGGATGCATAGCACCTAACATATTTTTCTTTTACTGCTTGTCGAGGAAGTCATATTTATGTTATCATTAGAATTTCCTTCAATTTGTGTTTAAATTGATGAAGTTTCTGGTGTAAAGTCTTATGTACATCTGTAGAGATTTCTGAACATTTTATTTTTTCTTACATGAACTGTGTTACAAGATTTCTAATCAATATTCTGGGCCTTTTTTCACATTGTTGTTCAGCATATGAATAATCTGAGCTTTTAGTCCTGCAAATTCAAAATTATGTAGAATATAACCATAGGCCATCTGCTGGTGCTCCTGGCTACATTATGTGTACCTATCATTTGGTCCACGGTGTCAACCTCTAAATGCATTTGGTTGTAACATTCTATAATGTCAGTCTTTTGTGAACCTAAATTTATGGCATCATGGAAATGCATACTTAAAATTCAAACTAAATTTTTTCCCTTTTTGGGTTATGAGATACAAGTATGCAATCTGCACCAAAGCAAGTAAATTCAGGCCTACTTTTAGAAGACACAAATTCAAGGGGTAGTCTGTTCTTACAAACAGTACCTACATATGCAAGTCACCGCTTTTTCAAGTTGGAAGTAAGACTTATATCCATGAACCAATTAGTTGCTATAATATTATGCCCTGATGAGTAAATAGGCTCTACAAGTCTCTTGATAACACCTCCTGGTTTGTTACTAATCAAGTAAGGACCTTTGGGCTTCTTACTGGAAGATATTTCAAGATTTCCTGTGTAAAATACTTTTGAATCAACCATAGTGTTACAGAGTAGAAGAGAGCCAAAATTCCCCACTCTGTAGTTTGAAAACGGGGAGTGGGGTAAGGAAGGCTCAGTGGACTAGCCTTTGTCCATCGCGCCAAGAAAATAGGAAGGGCTTTACCCATTGGACAGTTGATGAAAAGGCTTACAGTGCTGTGCAAAAATGCTGTCAGTGGTCAGAACTGTTTACTGTACACACTACATCAAAGGCCACAATCAGGGATTTAAAAACGAGGCAGCAGCCCTGGCTGGTAACACAGTGGATAAGGTGCCGGCCTGCGAGCCCAAAGGTTGCAGGTTCGATTCCCCAGCCAGGGCACATAACAAGGTTGCAAACCAGGTGTCCAGTCAGGTCTGTGGCTGGAGGCAGGTGAAAAGCAACCATACATTGATGTCTCTCTGTCTCTCTCCCTCTCTGCCTCTCTCCCTTCCCCTCCTTCTAAAAATAATGAAATAAAATCTTTTAAAAATAAAAATAAATAAATAAAAACAAGGCTGCAGCCATTAAGGGGGCTCTCTCTCTCTCTCTCTTTCTCCCTCCTGGATGACCCACGAACTGACATGCTGCCTGAGAAACAGAAAAAAACTCACCTGGTTTGTGGGAGATAGCAGGGGCAAAGGGGAGAAAGGTAGCTTGCACAGAGATAGGGAACTACATGTGGTGAAAGAGTTAGGGAGTGTATGCAAGATCCTCCCCTAATTGAGTACAGCAGCTGCCACAAACTTTGAATTTATAAGTGGAATGCTAAGCTGTGAACTTTTGGTGTTTCTAAAAAAGGTATCACTTGCTTGTCTATGTTAAAACTGGCCTGACTTGGTAGAACTGTGTATTTTGGATGTTTTTAAAGGAAGCAGGACTTATCAGCAGAATTGCACCTTCAATATAAATTTGTATAACCTTAAAATAAATAAAATACCTTTCCTTTTCACCAAACTTTGTTATTAAGAGTTATTCTTGGCAGTGGGCAAAAATGGACCCATTAAAACTGAAGACCAGCCCTCCAGGGTCCTGTTAAAATAGCAAAAAATTTTATACCATATTTACTTGACTTGGATGGAATACATTATCTAAACCCACTTTTGCCTCTAAATCCAGGTAACACTTCATAATTTACAATTTTCTACTAATGCTGACAAAATGTCTCTCACAGCTACTAATTTGTTCACTTTCAGGCATTCTAAGTATGTAAGTTTGTAGTCAAACCTAATACAATTATAAATAAATCTAAATCTCTGTAAATATGTCATAGTCTTAAACTGTTCAGTCTTACTACCATCTGTGTTGTTCAAAAATCCTGCCAATTTAGGTGATTGGCACGATGTAAACCAGTTAGCTATAACAAGCCTAAAAATGGTTTTGTCTACTCCTTTAGCATTTCTTTCTCATGAAAACTGGCTCAAGATAGAATCAATGTATTTACTTATATAAGATTATATCTAAAATATCATTTGTGATAAAGCAGTTCCAAGTTTCAAGTTCTGTTTTTAACATGAACTTTGTGTTTGGCCAAACTAACAGCAGTTGACACAAAATAGTCTGTGGCTGTTTCCTAATTTGTCTTTTTATTGGATTTTTCCTCCATTTTTATTCTTTATTTTAAAAAAGAAAGAAAGAAAAAGACTCTCTCTTTATGTCTAATTCATCTTCACTTACTTCACTAGAACTATCTTGCTCAGAATTTGAATATTCTGAATGAACTTCCACATAATCTTCATCTTCTAAATCATTTTCATTTTCACATTTGACTCTATCTTTCTCATCATCAGTGTTGGTGGCTTTGAGGAGAGAGATGAAGGAAGGCTCAACTGCCAGGATCCCTGTGTACAGGCATTCTTCATACTGCAGAAGCCACCTTTCTTGGGCAGAGCATTCCCCCAAATGTGGCATCAGCCTGGGCATGGGGAGGAACAATAGCTCCACCCATAGGAATCCCTCTCACCACACCCTGTGGATTTTAAGCCCTACTGAGGTATACAACTGAAGCCTCTTTCAGTGATTAAGAATAACTGACAGCCTGTAGGCAGAGGCAGATGTCTGAATCCTTTGAAACTTTAGCTAACTCACCCATGGGCCACGTGCTGGTAAAATCCAGCGTTGGTGCACATCTTGGTCCTTTCAGCATGTACAAAGCCCAACAGAAAGAGCCACAAGCTCTTGACTGCTGATAGTTCAAACAGGTTGCCCAGGGCCAGCCACAGGCAAGGTCTAACATAAACTTGCACTAGAGTCTTTGAGATCTACCTAATACGTAAAAACAAACACAAAGAGGCATCAAAAAATGGGAAGACAAAGAAACAGGCCCCAAATGAAATAACAAGAGAATTATCCAGGAGAATAGCTAAATGAAATAAAAGCAAGCAATTTATCAGATATAGAATTCAAAGTAATGATTGTAAGGATCCTCAATTGCATGAGAAAAGACATAAAAGCCATTAGGAAGCAGTCAAAAGTCCTGGCTGGTATGGCTCAGTGGATTGGTATGGCCTGCGAACTCAAGGGTCTCTGGTTTGATTCCCAATCAGGGCTCATACGCAGGTTGCAAGCCAGGTCTCCAGCCAGGTTCCCAGCTGGAGGCATTTGAAAGGTAAGCATACATTGATCTTTCTCTCCCTTCTCCCCTTTCTTTCCCTCCTCTAAAAATAATAAATAAAATCATTTTTTAAGTCAGAAATAAACAATGCAATACCTGAAAAAATAATACCCTGGAAGGAATAAACAGTAGGTTTGTTAAAGCAGAGGATCAATTTGGGAGACAAGGTAAAAAAAAAAAAAAAAAAAAAACCCAACCAGAGCAGCAAAAACAAAAAAAGAATTTTAAGAACCTATTTGAGGAAATAATGACTGAAAACTTCCCTAAACTAGTAAAGGAAAGACACACAAGCCCAGAAAACACAGAGAGTCCCTAATGAGTTGGACACAAGGAGATCCACATCAAGATATATTATAAAATTTCAAAGTTTAAAGATGAGGGGAGACTCTTAAAAGACAAAAGCAGTTAGTTACCTACAAGTGAGCCCCCATAAAACTGCCACTTGATTTCTCAAATATTGAAAGTGATGACAAGCAGGACCAACAACCAAGGCTACTTTACCCAGCAAGGCTGTAATTTAAAATTGAAGGAGAAATAAAGAGCTTTCCAGATAAGAAAAAGCTAAAAGGATTTTTTTTTACCACCAAACCCATATTGCAAAAAATGTTATAAGGCTTGCTTTACATAGAAGATGGTAAAGGATGAAGATGAGGAAAAGGAGGATGAGGAGGAAAAGAAAAAGAACACAGAGGAAACAGTCTTTAAAAGTAAAATAACAGCCCTGGCTGGTAGCACAGTGGATAAGGCACTGGCCCAAGAACCCAAAGGTCGCTGGTTCGGTTCCCGGCCAGGGCACATAACCAGGTTGCAAGCCAGGTCCATGGCTGGAGGCAGGTGAAAGACAACCATACATTGATGTTTCTCTCCCTCTCTCCCTTCTTCTCTCTCTCTGGAAATAATAAATTAAAAAATCTTTAAAAAAAAAAAGAAAAAAAGTAAAATAACAATAAATACATACATATATCAATAATCTCTCCAAATGTAAATGGCTTAAATGCTCCAATAAAAAGACATAAGGTAGAAGAACCAAGATGGTGGACGAGTAAGTGGAGCTACACCAATCTCCTCCCAATACCAAACTGGAATTACAACTTAATTGGGGAGAAATCATCCAGAATAACCAACAGAACACCAATTGGAGAGATCTTATTATCACAGACAGAATAGAAGAGATGCTTCATCACAATGTGACTGGTAGGAAGTGCGGAGACACGAGAGGGCTGGCAGGACTCCCATGGGCAGCAGTTGAAGGGACCGAGAAACATCTCAGCATCCGGGGGTTCCACCTGAGAAGGGTGGAATCTAAACCCCCAACTGGGCTTCCCAGCCTATCACAACACAGCTAAGAGTAAAACAGCACCCAGCTGTGAAAAGCAAAAAGCAGACAGGTTTAGCTGTTTAACAAAGAGGCTAAATTCTTAAAGGGACCATGAACGAAAATACAGTGGCACCCACCTATCCTGGGTTCCAGCAGAAAAGAACACAATGGACTAGAGACACTTAAAGAAGGTTTGGGTCAGTGGTTTTAGGTTTTAGGTGGAGAGCTGAGGGAGCAGCCCCTAAGTCCAGTGCTGACCCATCCCGCATACAGCGGCAGACTACTTTTCTCCAAAGTGCAGGAGCCTGAGGGGAAGCCACAGCCCCACCCATAGAAATTAATCCGCCTCACCCAGTAGTGCCTAAACCTGACCTCAGACCACAGGTTGATTAGATTAACAACTGAATTCATCTGCCCTGACCAGAGGTGCCTAAAACTGACCACTGATCACAGACTGATTGGATTAACAACTAAAGGAGATAAAGACAGTGGACCTATGGTAGTCTCCAACTGGTTGACTAGGCCCAGGATGAGTCATGAGCTGACATCACCAAGCACAGATCCAGGAAGTAAAAAAAAGTGCACCTCTACACCACAGGTCACACCACGAATACAGTAAGTCAAAGTAGACCAATTTAAGAAGCAGAAACAAACAAGAGCCACCTAAAATGGGGAGAAAAAGAAAGAAACCCTCAGCAAATGGAAAGGAAGAACCCCCAGAAAGGGTGCAAAATGAAATAGAGGCAAGTACACTCTCAGACATGGAATTCAAAATAATGATGATACAGAAGCTCAATGAGCTCAGTGAGTTCAAAGAAAACTACAAACAACTCCAGGGGAACTATGAATAACTCCAGGAAAGCTACAAGGAACTTACTGAGAACTACACTGGCATTAAAAAGGACATAGAAACTATCAATAAGAGCCAGGAAGAAATGAAGAATACAATTTCTGAATTGAAGAACACAGTAGAAGGTATCAAAAGAAGGCTAGAGAAAGCAGAGGATCGGGTCAGTGAGCTGGAGGTCAATGTAGAAAAAAATTCCCAGGCAGTGTAAAAAAATGAACAAAAACTGGAAAAGAATGAAGAGGGTTTAAGAGAGCTGCAGGACAACATGAAATGTAATAACACCCGTATCATAGGGATACCAAAAGGAGAAGAGGAGGAGCAAGGGATAGAAAACCTCTGAAAAAGTAATGACAGAAAACTTCCCAAATGTGAGGAGAGAAAATGTCATGTGAACTCAGGAAGCACAGAGGGTCCCAAGAAAGATGAACCCAAACAGGCCCACTTCAAGACATATTATCATGAAAATGGCAAATTTCAAAGACAAGGAGAGAATCCCAAAAGCAGCAAGAGAAAAACAGCTAATAACATACAAGGGGGCTCCCATAAGGTTATCAGCTGATTTCTCAACAGAAACACAACAAGCCAGAAGGGAATGGCAAAAAATATTTCAAGCAATGAAAAACAAAGGCCCGCAACCAAGAATACTCTACCCAGCAAGGCTGTCATTCAAAATGAAAGGTGAAATAAGGAGTTTCCCAGACAAAAAAAGTCTAAAAGACTACATCTCCACCAAACCAGCATTGCAAGAGATGCTAAAGGGTCTGCTTTAAGAAGATAAACAGAGATACAGTCAAAAACACAGGTACAAATGTAAATGGATTAAATGCACCACTCAAAAGACATAGGGCAGCTAAATGGATAAGAATCAACTTTAACTTATGAATGCTTTAAAGTGATCTCATTACTATACCCAAAGAATACTGAAACACCAATTCACAAGAACGTATGTACCCCTATGTTCATAGCAGCACTATTTACAATAGCCAAGTGCTAGAAACAGCCTAAGTGCCCCCAGTGGATGATTGGATCAAAAACTTTGGCACATTTACACAATGGAATACCACACAGCAGAAAAGAAAGAAAGAACTCCTACCCTTTGCAACAACATGGATGCAACTGGTAAGTATTATGCTTAGTGAAATAAGCCAGTCAGTGAAAGACAAATACCAAATGATCTCACCCATTACAGGACAATAATGAACAAAACAAACAAGCAAAACAGAACCAGATACATGAATACAATGAATAGAACTCCAGTGGGCAGAGGGGAGGAGAGAGGAGGAGGCAAAGAAGGGGAGCAGTTTAGTCAAGGAACTAGTATGGAAGAAACATGGACATAGACAACAAGTGGAATTGACTTTGGTGGGGATTGGGTGAGTGGGGAAGGGGACAGAGGGGAGTAAAAAGGGGATGGATGTAATACAACAATAAAATTAAATTTAAAAAAAGACATAAGGCAGCTGACTGGATAAGCAAATAAGGCATATATATATATATATACATATATATATATATATAGTCTTCAAGAGACCTACCTCAACAACAATAAAATTTAAAAAGAAAAATAAAAAGAAGAGACCTACCTCAGTACAAAAGATACACGCAGATTGAAAGAGATGAAAAAAGATATTTCATGCAAGTAGAAAAAAGTTGAGATAGCAATACTTGTATTTGGCAAAACAGAGTTTAAAACAAAAGCTATAGTAATAGACACAGAAGGACACTACATAATGATAAAGGGAACTATTCAACAAAAGGATATAACCTAGTAAATATTTATGCACCCAACATAGGAGCACCTAAATACATAAAGCTAATCTTAATGAACATAAAAGGAGGGATTGACAGAAATACAGTCATAGTAGGGGATATTAATACCCCATTGACTTCAATGAATAGATCTTCCAGACAGAAAATCAACAAGGAGACAGCAGCCTTAAATGACACACTAGATCAAATAGATTTAATTGATATCTTCAGAGCATTTCACCCCAAAGCAACAGAAATATATTATTTTCAAGTGCATATAAACATTTTCTAGGACAGACCACATGTTAGGACATAAAACAAGTCTTAATAAATTTAAGAAGATTGCCATTATATCAGCATCTGCTCTGTTCATAATGCTACAAAACTAGAAATTAATCCAAAAACATAAACTGAAAAATATGTTTAAAAACATGTTATTAAACAATGAGTGGGTTAACAATGAGATTAAGGAAAAAGTCAAAAGCTACCTTGAAACAAATGTAAATGAGAACACAACAACCCAATATCTGTGGGACATAGGGAAAGCAGTCCTAAGCAGGAAATTTATAGCATTACAGGCCTATCTCAAAATAAAAAATAAAAAAAAGGAAAATCAAAAAACTCAAATAAACAATCTAAATTTTCAACGAGAGGAAATTGAAAAAGAACAACAAGCAAAGCCCAAAATGGGTAGAAGAAAGGAAATAATAAAGATTGAAGCAGAAATAATGAAATCAAGTCTTTAAAACAACATAAAAGATCAATGAATTCAAGAACTGGTTCTTTGAAAATATAAACAAGATTGACAAACATTAAACCAGACTCATCAAGAAAAAGAGAGATACAGAACCAAAATAAATAAAATCAGAAATTAAAAAGGAGAAATAACAACTAACATCAAAGAAATACAAAGGATTGTAAGACTTTATTACAAACAACTATATGCCAACAAATTGGAAAACCTGGATGAAATAGTTAAACTAGAAACATACAGTTTCCAAAATGAAATTAGGAGGAATCAGAGAATCTGAATAGTAAGGTTACATCTAGTGAAATTGAAGCAGTAATCAAAAAACTCCCAACAAACAAAACCCCTGCAGCAGATGACTTCACAGGTGAATTTTACTAAACTTTCTAAGAACACCTACCCTTCTCAAACTGTTCCCAAAAATTCAAGCTTATTTTATGAGGCCAGCATTATTCTAACCAAAACCAAATAAGGATGCTATAAAAAATTAAGACCAATACCCCTGATGAACATAGATGCTAAAATCTTCAACAAAATATTAGCAAACTAGCCCTGGCTGGTGGCACAGTGGATAAGGCACTAGCCTGTGAACCCAAAGGTCGCTGGTTTGATTCCCAGTCAGGGCACATAACCAGGTTGCAAGCCAGATCTCCAGCCAGGTCCATAGCTGGAGGCAGGTGAAATGTAACCATACATTGATGTTTCACTTCCTTTCTTCCTCCCTCCCTGCCATTCTCTCTAAAAATAATGAATTTTTTAAATCTTTAAAAATATCAGCAAACTGAATACAACAATACATCAAAAAAAAATTACATACCATGATCAAGTGAAATTTATTCTGGGGATGCAAGTATGGTACAAATTCATAAATCATTAAGTGTGATACTTCCCATAAGTAAAATGAAGGATAAAAACCACACAATTATATCAATAAATGCAGAAAAAGCATTTGATAAAAGCCAGCACCAATTTAAGATAAAAACTCAGCAAAGCGGGAATGGAGAGAACATAAATAAACATAGTAAAGGCCATAAATGATAAAACCACTGCCAGTATCATACTCAATGAGAAAAAACTACAAGTGTTCCCGTTATGATTGGGAACAAGGCAGGGATGTCTGCTTTCACTTCTCTTATTCAACATAGAACTAGAAGTCCTAATCACACCAATCAGATAAAAAGAAGAAATAAAAGGACCCAAATTGGAAAAGAATAAGTAAAACTGTCATTACTTTCAGATAACACAATACCGTACATAGATAACCCTAAAAATTCCACCAAGAAACTACCAAAACTAGTACATGAATTCAGCAAAGTAGCAGGGTACAAAATTAATATCCAGAAATCAGTTGCATTTCTATAGCTAATGATGAACTATCACAAAGAGAAATTAAGAAAACAATCCCATTCACAATTCTTCAAAAAGGATAAAACCACTAGGAATACATTTAACCAAAGATACAAAAGACCTGTACTTGGAAAATTTTAAGACACCAAAGAAAGAAACTGAAGAAGATACAAATAAGTGGAAGCACATATGGCATTCATAGACAGGGAGAATTAACATCCATAAAATGTCTATACTACCTAAAGCATTCTATAAATTCAACCAATTCCCCTCAAGATAGCAATGATGTATTTCACAGAACTAGAACAAATATTTTTTAAAATTTATATAGAATCACAAAGTCCCCAAATAGCAGCAATCTTAAGAAAGAAGAACAAACTTGGAGGGATCATGCTATCTAATATCAAACTATACTATGAGGCCATAGTAATCAAAACAGTATGGTACCTGGCATAAAAAGACCCATAGATCGATGGAACAGAACAGAGAGCCCAGAAATAAACACATGACATTTTTAAATTTTATTTTAACCCATGACTTTATTATTAATTAATATTCAAAAGAGGATTCAAGCACCTACAATGGGCTTATTAGCCCATTAGATAGCCCATTATTAGCCCATTAGATAGCCCATTATTAGCCCATTAGATAGTTTATTCATAAATGGTGTTGTAAAATTTGGACAGATACAAGCAAAAAATGAACCTAGAGCACATTCTTATGCCACATACCAGAATAAATTTAAAATGGATTAAATATTAAATATTATGCTAGAAACCATAAAAGATGTAGAAGAAAACATTGGCAGCAAAACCTCAGACATTATTAATAGCAGTATTTTACCAAATATATCTCCTCAGGCAAGGAAAACAAAAGAAAAAAATTAATGGGACTACATCAAACCAAAAAGCTTTTGCACAGCAAAGGAAGCCATCAACAAAATGAAAAGACAACCTACTGAATGGTAAAACATATTCACCAATACATCCAAAATTTATAAAGAACTTATAAAACTCAACATCAAAAACAAACAATCCAATTTAAAAATGGAGTGGGGGGGTGTTGTGTAGAGAGGGGACAAAGGGAGAAAAACTGGGACAACTGTAATACCATAATCAATAAAATATAATTTAAAATAAATTAATAAATAGGCAAAGAACCTGAATAGACATTTCTCCAAAGAAGACAGACAGATGGCCAACAGACATAGAAAAGGAGGCTCGCCCTGGCTGGTGGCACAGTGGCTAAAGCACCAGCCTGCAAACCCGAAGGTTGCTGGTTCGATTCCCAGCCAGGGCACATAACCAGGTTGCAAGCCAGGTCTCCAGCCAGATCCATAGCTGGAGGCAGGTAAAGGGCAACCATACATTGAAGTCTCTCTCTCTCTCTCTGCCTCTCTCCTTTCCCCTCTCTCTAAAAATAATAAATATTTTAAAAAAGAAAAAAGAAAAGGAGGCTCAATGTCATTAATCATTAGAGAAATGCAAGTTAAAGCCACAATGAGATATCATCTCACACCTGTTAGAATGGCTATTATCAATAAATCAACAATTAACAAATGTTGGTAGGATGTGGAAAAAGAGGAACTGTTGGTTTAACCGCCATGGAAAGCAGTGTAGTTACCTCAAATGAAAAATGGAACTGCTATATGACCTAGCAATTCCACTTCTAGGAATTTATCTGAAAAAAATATGAAACATTAATTTGAAAGAATATAAGCACCCCTACGTTTATTGCACTGTTATTTACAATAACCAAGATTTGGAAGCAACCCAAGTGTCCATCAGTTGACAAGTGAATAAAATGGCTATAGTTACATTTTTACAATGGAATACTACTCAGATATAAAAAGAAGAAAATTTTACCCTTTGTGACAGCATGGATGGACATGGAAAACATTATGCTAAGGGAAATAAGCCAGTAAAAGATAAATACCGCATACTTCCACTCTTATGTGGACTCTGACAAATAAACTGAACTAATAAGCAAAATAAAGACAGACTCATAGATAGAGGGCAGGCTGATAGCTCTGGAGCAGTGGGGAAGAAGAATGAGCAAAAAATGAAAAAGAACTAATAGACATAGATAACAATGTGGTGATTGTGAGGCGGAGGGAGGTAGGTGAAAGTGGAAAAGAGTGTAAGGGAATAAATAGTAATGGAATAGCCCTTGGCTGGTGGCTCAGTGGATAGGCATCAGCCTGGGAACCCAAAGGTCACTGGTTTGATTCCCAGCCAGGGCACATATCCTGGTTGCAAGCCAGGTCTCCAGGTTCGTAGCTAGAGGCAGGTGAAAGGTAACCATACATTGAGGTCTCTCTCCCTCTCTGCCTCCGTCCCTGCCGTTCTCTCTAAAAATGATTAATCCAATTTTTAAAAAGAAAAAGAACTAATGGACACAGACAACAGTGGTGATTGTGAGGGGAAGAGGTTGGTGAAAGTGGAAAAGGGTATAAGGGAATAAATCGTAATGGAACAAATACAATAAGATAACAAAGAGATGTAAACATTGTAGATTAAAAAAAGAACTGTGGACATTTTGGACATTATGTTAAAGACTAGATCTTATTTAACTTTCACTATCAGATGGCCTCCTCTGACACCATCATGGATAAGAGAACACAGACAACACCTTGTTTCTGGCAGATGTGGGTGGAAGTCTAGGTCCCTCACTCAGCCTTGACACCTGAGGAGGGAGAGGCCTCCTTGCCATTAATACACAGGGATGGAAGTTTCAGCTTTTAACTAGGTACTCCCTAGTAACCACCCTGTTGAGACAGGCAATACTGCGTATATTACTGTTTCTCTGGTGGTCTCCACTGGCACTAGGTGTGTGTGTGACATTGTTAACATGAGCAGTGATGAAAGTCCTCTCCCATAAGCCTCCCTGACACCACTCAGTAAGGAGGTTGAGGAGTGTCAGTGTTTCAGTACCACTGGGTTGGGGTAGAAGTTGAAGTTCCCAGTCTACAATGACACCATGCATGGGGTGGGTGCTGTCCCTTACCCCCAACCCCCAATACTACTCCTGTAAAGGAGAGGTGAGTTTGGAGCAGTCTTTACAGTCTGGCTAGTGGGAAAACCCAGCCCTCCCACCCCACAAGAGCCTTTGCTGATATGAGTGGGGCCAGGATTTCCTGTGGTGTTTGGCTGGAGTAGAGCAGTAAAAGTTTTCTGTCCTATTAGGCTGTCTCTTACATTGCTCTTTGGTTAGAGAGAACAGGCTTTTGTTAGGGATTTTCTTCTTCCTTTTCTTTTCTTTGGTCTACATCAATTTGGGGTTGCCAACTTCTTCAGTTTTAAATCTGAGATGAATGAGGCAAAAAGAAAATCCAGAGAACTCAGCACCATGTTATTCCTTAGGTCCTATAATCCCAAATCTGTCTGCCTTCTATTTTCCACTTTAAACACCTTACGTTTCTTTTCTATAAACATCCAGAGTTTTTATTTGTACTTAGCAGGAGATAAAAAAAAAAAAAAATACATCTACTCAATCTTTCCTGAGGCAGAGTCCATTTTCTATTAATTAAAAATTATGACTTCTACATTGTAATCTGTCTTTTCTTGCCCTTTTTTAAATTTATTTTATTTTATTTTATTTTTTACTAAAAACATTTTCTTTTTTTTTTAATTTTATTGTTGTTGTATTACATCCATCCCCTTTTTGCTCCCCTCTGTCCCTCTCCCCACCCACCCATTCCCCCCAAAGTCAATCGCACCTGTTGTCCATGTCCATGGTTCCTTTATACTAGGTTCTTGTCTAAGCTGCTCCCCTTTCTTGCCTCTGCCTCCCCCTTCCCCCATATTGTCCTGTAATGGGTGAGATCATATTTTAAATGTCTAGTAGATAGATGTTATTCTAGCTTTATTTATATTTAATTTTCTCTCATTTCAATGTCATTTTTCTCAATCCAGTGATAACTTATCAAGCTGTTAAGATTGACTAATTTGCTACTGTCCCATATCCAGTCTCTTCTAATTATAGTTCTTGAATCCAATTGCTTCATTTATTGGCCTTTGTTTGTTCACTTACAATGTAAATGAACTGGGATAGTCTTGAGCTTCCCAACTGACCTTTAAATATGCACTATTACAATCATGGTTTGAGAACTAATAATTATTAGCTATGTAAATTTCTATTTCCTCATCTGTAAAATGGAAATAAGTAACTACATTTCATAGGCCTGATGTGGATATTGACACAAGATAAAGGTTTTGGTTTTTTTTTGAAGATTTTATTTATTATTTTTAGAGAGAGGGAGAGGGAGAGAGGCAGAGAGGGAGAGAGACATCAATGTATGGTTGCCTTTCACCTGCCTCCAACCACAGATCTGGCTGGATACCTGGCTTGCAACCTGGTTATGTGCCCTGGCTGGGAATTGAACCAGCGACCTTTGGGTTCACAGGCTGGTGCCTTATCCACAGTGCCACTAACCAAAAGATAAAGTTTTTAGAACAGCATCTGGCAAATATTAAAAATTCAATTATTGGTAGTTTTATTCAGAAATCTATGATTCCTTAGTGAACAAAGACAAACAAGTATAAAAAAGGGCTCAGTGGAAGTGTGACAACTGATCTCTGCCTCTGATAATGAATACATTTTGATAGCTGTTAATTGAGAATTACAGCAGGTGGATATTCCAAATAGGAAAAAAGGCATAAGAAAAATTGCTAATGTGGAAAACTGCAAAGCAAGTTATGAGACCATCAAGAAATCTATTGTATTTTTAGTTAATATATAAGGTACATAAAATATTTTAAAATAACAAAATATGAAGGACCTTAAATATTGAGATAAGGAGCTCAAGTTTTTCTCTACAAAAACTGAAGATTGATAAACCTTTATTCTTAGTAGGGTGACCAAAAACCTAAAATTATCTTTTTGATTTCTCTGGGTGATAAATGAAGACTGCATGTTTACCCAATGACTACTTTCTGTATAGCTTTATCATCTGAAAAATTTTGCTTCTCTTTGCCATTTCCTTCCTGGATTACATTACATATTGGTCTGGAATCCTTCCATTACCTCAGCAACCTAGGCAATCAGACAGTCAACCACTTTAACTAAGTGAAGTTGGGGGCAAAAATGTTTAATGGAGCCCTGGCTAGTAGCACAGTGGATAAGGCACCAGCCTGTGAACCCAAAGGTCACTGGTTTGATTCCCAGCCATGGCAACCTAACCAGGTTACAAGCCAGGTCTCCAGCCAGGTCTGTAGCTGGAGGCAGGTGAAAGGCAACCAGACATTGATGTCTCTCTCCCTCTCTGCCTCTCTCCCTTCCCCTCTCTCTGAAAAACAATAAATTAAAAAAAAAAAAAATGTTTAATGGTTTTGTTTCTATGTGAAAGAGATGACTATGATGGTCTGAAATAATCCAGAGACCTTACACCAGAAAGCCAAACAGAACTGTGAGACCTCTTCAGCCCCATTTTTCAGTCCTGTAGCACAGCCACTGCAGTCAACCATCCTAACCTACACTTCCCCTCTGCTACAGTCTGTGCCCTTGAAAATGCCAGTCATAACGCAAACATGGCTAATGTGCTAAACCTCAACACTAAAGGTTCTACCTCAATTTTTTTCTCTTCTTTTTTTTTAAGATTTTATTTATTTATTTATTTTAAGATTTTTATTTCATCATTCTAGAAAGAGGGGAAGGGAAAGAGGCAGAGAGGGAGAGAGACATCAATATGTGGCTGCCTTTCATCTGCCTCCAGCTATGGACCTGGCTGGAGACCTGACTTGCAACCTGGTTATGTGCCCTGGCTGGGAATCGAATCAGCAACCTTTGGGCTGGGAATCGAATCAGCAGCCTTTGGGTTTGCAGGCTGATGCCTTATCCACTACGCCACCAGCCAGGGCTTTTTTTTTTTTCCTTCTTCTTTTTAATCTTCACTTGAGGATATGTCTACTGATTTGAGGGGGCGGGGGGGGGGGGGACATCAGTGTAAGTGAGAAACATCAATTGGTTGCCTTTTGAAAATGCCCCAACAGGCAATCAAACCCATAATCTTTTTGGTGTAAAAAACAACTCTCCAACTGAGCCACCTGGCCAGGCTGTACCTCCACTTTCTGATTTAACTTAGCCATGCTTTTGCTAAAGATTTGCCTTCCCCTATAATACTCTAGAGTGGATGCTGCTCATTTTCCATGCCTCACACCCCATGGATCCCAGAAAAAGCATGGGTATTATTTTCGTTGCCTATATATTTCTATACCTCATCCTTACATAAAAGTCTTTCTGTGGGAGCTATGTCTATGATTATGCCCCTTTCTACAGTTTAATTTGCTGAACTCCCTATTTTGTAACTTGCTCAAAATTCATGCTGGAATATAGTGTTGAGAAAAACTCATGAGTTCATTTTTCTGTGTGCTTTTTAAAAGAGAAACTTGCATTTCAGCTAAATTGGCTCAAATTCATGCTGGCAGTTTTTGTAGTGGGCCATTTTGCATGGTACTGAAAGCGGTAGCATCTATGCCAAGCCAGTCCCAGGGATTGGGATTGTAAATCTTGAGAAACGGGTCAGCAGGTAAGATCCTAAGGCCCCCAAAGCGGCTCCTGTGGGAAATCAAACTTAAGTGTGTTTTCAGCCTGCTCTGCTTTGTGTATGGTCTGATCTTAATCAACGGACGTTTAGGTTAAGGCACAGAATGAACTCCTGAACTATGTTTTACCAATGCCCTGGCGCCAGCAAGTCTGACCATCTGTGACCAGATACAGTTCTCTGTGTTCCTTTAATGGTTTTATGACTTACCCTCCCTAATCGCTGAGTGTTTTATGACAACCACCTGCATTTGTTCTCTGCAGATACTCTTCCTAATAAAAGCCTTGTGAGAAAGGGGACAGCGCGCATTCTCTAGGAGAGAGGATCACCACCCCTTCTCTCCCCAGATACTTTGAGTATGGGGCAGTTTGTTCAAACCCACAATTGGGGGTCTCCATGGGATGGGGATCCCCCACAAATTTTAAGGACTTGTGTATCTAAGCTTATTTACACAGAATGTGTTCTTTCAGCTAAGGATACAGATTTCCAGGTCGTGGAAATTGTTGGATTATGTCTCCAAAAAATATATATGTTTAAGTCATAACCCTGGTTCCTATAAAGGTGACTTCATTTGGAACCAGAGTCTTGGCAGATGTAATGAAGTTAAAAATTAGATCATACTTAGAGTAGTCCCTAAACCCAATAACTTGTATCCTTATAAAGAGAAGGAGGCTTGGAGACATATATAGAGGAGACAAGGCGAAGAGGGCCACATGAAGAGATTGGAGTGGCGATGCACCTGCAAGCCAAGAAATTCGTAGAATCACACAGGTTGTATGAGGAAAAAGGAGGATTCTTCTCTAGAGACTTTGGAGTGATCATGTCCCCGACCATGCTTGTGGGCTTTGGACTTCTGGTCTCCAGAACTGTGAGGGAAGAGTAAAATACCAAACTTGGTGGCTTGTTAACAAAATACTTGACAGCTAGTTTTAAGTTTTGTGGTATTTTCTATGGCAGCCCTAGGAAACAAACACCCCATTCAGTGAGAATTTCAACACTAGTTTTTAAATTATTTCTATGTCAACTTTTAAAAATTTGTTATGTGCATGAAAAACTTAACCAATTGGCTAGTCCTTCTCTTCTCACATATATTTTTACAATGGTAGAGGATAGTAATTAATAAGGACATATCATGTGTATTATAAATAAGTTTAAAGGGAAAGTACATAGCAGTTTCACATATAATATCAGATTTGAAAGCTTAAATATAACCAAAGTTATTCCAGTAGGACTCCTTGTTGGTCAAGCAGAAATTCTACAAGGAATGCAATATAAAATTTTGTTGTTTACTTTTATTACACCATACATCTACATTAAAAAAATAAAAAGTAAAGTAGTTTAAAACCCCAAATTATCCATAATCCTACCTAGTCACTATTTCCTATCATACCCTAGGAAATTACAGACTTACTACACTGTAAAAAGGTGTAAGGGCAGTAGAAAAAGTAACTGGATGGTAAGAAGTATATGTCATGTAACAGTCCCACCCCATTCTCTTCATGCTCCTTGGCACTCCTGGGTTAAGAGGAAGGGAGAGATTTCGCCTTTAAGATACTTTTGGTGAAAGTGTTCTTCCAGCTTGCACACAGCCCTATATGGCCAGCCTGAATCCATAACTGGTGAGGAAATAGTGCCCTGAATAGAAAGAGCAAGGTCAAGCCATGACATAGTTTAAGACCATGTTCCCACCTCTTCGGAAAAAATACTCCATCTCCTACCTTTTTTAGGTATTCAAGCATAAGAAAATTTTAAATGATATAAATGAGATGATTTTATCTTGAAGTAGCTTTGCTCCACATAATTTTAAAATATCTGATGCATTTATCAATTTCTCTCTGCTTCTTTTTTTTTTTTTTTTTTTTTGTATAAACTATTTATTAACAGAAGAGGCCTACAGATTTACTTCTTCTTGGACACACCCACAGTGCGACCCCTACGGCCTGTGGTCTTGGTGTGCTGGCCCCGAACACGAAGACCCCAGAAGTGGCGCAGCCCTCTATGCGCCCTAATTTTCTTCAGCCGTTCCAGGTCTTCACGAAGCTTGTTGTCCAGACCATTGGCCAGGACCTGGCTGTATTTTCCATCCTTCACATCCTTCTGTCTGTTCAAGAACCAGTCTGGAATCTTGTACTGGCGTGGGTTCTGCATAATGGTAATCACCCGTTCCACCTCATCTTCTGTGAGCTCTCCTGCCCTCTTGGTGAGGTCGATGTCTGCTTTCCTCAATACCACATGAGCATATCTTCGCCCCACACCCTTAATTGCAGTGATGGCAAAGGCTATTTTCCGCCGCCCACCGATATTGGTGTTGAGTACTCGCAAAATGTGCTGGAACTTCTCCGGAATCACTAGAGACATGGCTGCACCAGCGTGTAGGCCTCCTGTGGAAGAGCTCTGCTTCTTTTAATTTTTGCTTTGTGAATATTCTCAGGCTGTATTATTTAGAAACATTAGAATCATTACATTTTCCCGAGGAATGGAAATTTTACCTTCTCTAGTGACTTTATCTCTTAGCAGTGTGTTGCCTTAAATACTATTTCATCTGATAATTAAATACAACAGCTTTCTCGTGGGTTCTGTTTGCCTGATATACCTTCTTCTGTATTTTTTCACTTGAGTCCTTATCTTTTTAGATGCATTCATTGTAAATAGCCTATAGCCGTTTTAAAATAAAACTCCCATTTCACAATCTTTGATTTTAACAAAATAGTTGAGTCCATTTCCATTTATTGGGATTAATGATGTACTTAGAATACTTCTATTATGTTGTTTCTACTTGTGATTTTTTGTTTTTGTTTTCTCCTTGTCTTCCTGCATTTCTTTAGGGTTTTTTGTTTTTTTTTTTTTTTTTTTCCCCTCTCATTCCATTATTTTTTGTTTCTAGTTTGGAAGTTTTCTCTACTTGCTATTCATCCCTCCCTTCCTCTTTCTTAGTTGCGACCCTTGTTATTTTAGCATGTACTGCACACTTAAGCTAATATGTCTGTGAACCTCCTGAAATAAAATGATCTTAGAATGCCTTAACCCAATGATAAATTAATAACATTCTGTAGCACACCCAAAATATGTATATTTTTTGCCAACCTGACAAAAAAAATGGGTACAATTTTGATTCATTCACACTGAACAGCTGTAGTTGTGTTCGCTGTTGTCATTTTTCCTTTGACAATCTAAAGGAAAAAGAGGTCAGTTCCCCTGACTAAATAGTCAGGTATTGCATGTTTTAAAAACTCTTGAGGCACACTGGGTGAAAATCACTGCTTTAACCCAATAACTCTCAAGTTTGTTTTTCAAAACTTTAGCTCTTTGAACTGTACAAAATGGACAGTATGATTGTTTTACAGTCACTATTCCTTTCATCAAAATATTTACATGTCCTGACTGGTGTGGCTCATTGGATTGGGCATCATCCCACTGACCAAAAGGTCTCCTGTGTGATGCCTGGTTAGAGCCCATGATGCTTGGGTCGTAGACCAGATCCCCAATTGGGGGTGTGAAAGAGGCAACCAGTTAATATTTCTCTCATACACTGATGTTCTCTCTCTTTCTGTCTCCCTTTCCCTCTCTCTAAAATAAATTAAAAATTTTAAACTATTTATGTGAAAAATTATTGTGTAAATATTTAACCCATGTGTGTGGTATGTGAAAACACCCTTCCCAAGCTCCAACTCCCCTTCCCACCCTGTGATTATATAATGAAGGCCACATGTAAGTGTGCTGTGGGACCTTGGGAACTTGGCCAGCCTCATGTCAAGAAATGGCCAGAATGAAACTGGCCTCAAATGTGAGCCTGGATTGTAAATAGCTGGCATTTTGACCTCACACAACTTGTGTGCATGTCCCCTCTGCAGATCATTTGTTTTATTTTCTGTACTCTATAAAAGCCTGTACTGGGAAGGCCTGTGTTGTGGAGACTTCACCAGTCAGCTACCCTTGGGGCGAACATGAGTCCTAATAAACTCATGTCTTTTGTAAGCAGTCCTCCAGGTTGTTTCTTTTGAATTGGTAAGCAATATGCTGAGGCCTTCTTGGACATCAGCTCTTAATAACAATTGGCATAGTCAACAGGATTCCAGAGAAATTCCTATCGAGTCCACAGCTCGTGAAGACAGAATGGAAGGCAGTGTGAATGCAATGGGTGAAATCCACATGGTATAATATAGCAACTCTAATTGATAGCTGGGGATCTCTACATGAATACAGGGACACTCCAAAAATGCCAGCAGGACTACTTTTTGTCCTGGAATCAGTGGTGTAGAAGCTGCCGTTGGCAAAACAAAAGGAACTTAGAGCAGCTGTAGTGGAGATCACCTGGCTTCTCCTACAGGCAGAGCTGCTAAGCTACAAAAGCAGAGCCAGCCACTAAGGCAGCTCTACCTAGTCAAACTCCCAAGAAGAGGTCAAGCTGGAAAGGAACATTATGTTAACATCTTTCCTTTCCAAAGTCTGGAAGAGTGTGCGCCACGGGTGGTAGTACAAGGATGGGTAATAGTGCTCGCTTCAGTAGCACACATACTAAAGTTGGAACAATATAGAGAAGATTAGCATGGCCCCTGAACAAGGATAACATGCAAATTCGTGAAGCGTTCCATATTTTTGAGAACTCCTACCATTTGCGATAGCATGAATGGAACTGGAGAGTATCATGCTTACTGAGATAACCCAGGCAGCAAAAATTAAATACTACATGTTCTCACTTAATACAGGAGACTAATGAACAAACAAGCAAAACAGAACCAGAGACACAAATACACTTTTAGTGTGTAGAGGGGAAGGGGTGGGGAAGGGGGAGGAGGAGTCAAGGAAGGGAAACAGTCTAGTCAAGGAACTAGCATGGATGACCCATGGACACAAACAACATGTGGGATTGACTGTGGGGATGGATAAGGAGGGTGAGGAAGGGGAGGGCGGGGGGGGGGATAAGATGAATGTAATATAACAATAATTATATATATATATATATATATATATATATATATATATATACACACAGATAGATAGATAGCTAGATGGGTAATAAACCCCAACAAAATACAAGGGCCTGGACTATCTGTCAAGTTCTTGGGTATTATCTGATCTGGTAAGACAAAAGTATTATCTAACGTTGTTATAAAGTACAAGCTTTTCACTTATCCACTACGAAAAAAATGTTGCCAGAATTTGTTGGGTTACTAGGTTATTGGAGAGCCTTTATCCCTCATTTAGCCCAGATACTGAAAGCTTTGTATGCTTTTGTAAGGAAAAAACAGTGGTATTGGCAGAAGACGCATCAGTGGGTTTTTTTATGAAGCAAAAAGTCATTAAACAGGTAAAGGTGCTTGGTATCTATGATCCAGCCTACCTGGAGAATTGGATGTACATGTAGCCTAGAAGGGGACGTCAATGAGGTCTTTGACACTGACAGGGGAGGCCCCACATCCCAGTAGGGTTTTGGCTCCAGGTATGGAAAGGGGCTAAAGATACAGTCTAATAGAGAAGCAGCTCTATGCCACCTAATGAGCCCTGCAAACAACAGAGCCTATAACTGTAACAGTGCAGACCAGCCATCCCATCACAACGGGGCTGCATGGCACGTCTCACACTCTGAAGCTTGGCGTAGCTCAGACACAAACCATAATGAAGTGTTTACCTACAGTGGAGACAGGTCTATTCAACATCCACTCTTAGTGAGAAATTGCAGACATTGGGGCTGGTCACCTTTGTATCAGAGGGAAATGCCGAAAGACACTCTTCACCAGTGAAAGCAAATGCAGTCCAAGTGCCACCTGAAGCATGATATACTGGTGGGTGGCTCATGCAAAGGACAGCCCCTAAGTGGCAAGCTATTGTATACAGGCCCTCAGAAAAGACATTTGGATGGAGGATGGGGGAAAACTCAGGAGTCAATGGGCTGAATTGAGGGCTGGATGCCTGGTAATTGTACATGAACCAAGTCCAATATTCATCTGTATGGATAGCTGGGCTGTTTTCAAAGGCCAGGCCTATGGTTAGAGCAATGGCATGCTCAGGATTGCACTATCAATAGACGGCTGTGGGAACAGACCATGTGGGCTGACATATGGACAGTTGCACAGACTAAGGAGGTGACCCTGTATTATGTCTCAGGACATCAACCGTTAGAAAGTTCAAGGAATGATGAAGCAGATACCCTCTTGAGATAGCCTCAAACTTGATGGCTAGAAGACCTGGCTACATGGCTCCACAAGAAAACGAGGTTGCAAGGCAGAAAACCCTAAGGGCAACAGCTAAAGCTTGGGCCTCCCATTGAAAATGGCTGGCATTGCCCTGGCTGGTGCAGCTTAATTGGTTGGGCCTACTCCTGCAGACTGAACGGTCATGGGTTCAATTCCCAGTCAGGACACATGCCTGGATCATCGATTCAGTCCCCAGTCTAGGCATGTGCAGAAGGCAACCAATCACTGTTTCTGTCTCACATCAATGTTTTTCTCCCTTTCTCCCTCCTTTCCCATCTCTCTGGAATTGGAATCAGTAAAAGAAAAAAAAACTTTACAGCTTGTCAGCAGTGTTCTGTGCGTGCAGAGCAATGTCCATGCCCCTTGCTGGCAACGTCAGGATAAAGAAGGATAAGATCACCTGACCAGGCGGCAAGTAGACTGTGTAGGCCCTCTACTACTGTCGGAGGAAGCTCAGTATTCACTAAGCTTCATAGCTACAACAGTCTTAACACCAGCATTTCTCAGTAAGAGAGCTGGTTGTGAATGGTACTTCACATTTTACAAGACAGATCTGCAACACTGGGCTGAGAGCTGTAACATTGAATGGCAAGAGTACCTCCTTGGAATCCACCAGGAGCTGGATTGACAGAATATTATAATGGACTGTTGAAAAAAACCACTGCAACCTAAATGGGAGGGCATTACAAAGATGAACCACAAGACTCTGATATACTACAACCATGAAGGAAAAGCCCCAATCAGACAGGCCCATAGCGTTCCAGACGCTGCAGCAGACATGGGGATCCCCCCTGAGGGTGCAAGTTCAAACAAGAGATGTAAGACCTTCTTGGTGAATGAACAATAATCTATTGTTACCAGTACCCCAGGACATACACCCTCGAGGGAATGAATTATCCTGGGCCTGGGAAACTCAAACTGGTCCCTGATCCTACGTTATCCTAGCCCCAGGGGAGGAGCGTCTTGCCCAGGCCATATTCAAGTAAATAATCTTGGGTAATTTATTGGATTAGGTACCTTAAATATTTTCATCTGTCAAATTCAGACTCCTCTCACAGCTAGCATTCTAG
Organism: Noctilio leporinus; assembly: GCA_004026585.1. Lineage (NCBI taxonomy): Eukaryota > Metazoa > Chordata > Mammalia > Chiroptera > Noctilionidae > Noctilio > Noctilio leporinus. The sequence continues at coordinate 69,268 of PVIW01000983.1, forward strand.
TCCAGTAGGATGTCACTCGTCAAGGGTTTGGGTACAGGAAGCCAGGGAGACATCGGAACAGGGGGTTGCTACATGGGGTTAAGCAAGAGTCCACACATTACCCACCAGTGCCAATTTGTCTGTTGCTGCCTGCTAAACGTTCTTCTCCTTTGTTCAGTGCATGCTAACTGCTTTGCAAGATGGGCTGAAGAAGTGGGTCTCTGGTCCAATGTTTCATACTGTTGGATGTGTTCACAGGTGCCTCTCTGCTGGGTTGGTTTGGAATGCGAATCCAGTCAACCTACACAATGATCCTATCTCAACATGGTTTGGCAGCTTGAGCTTTCTACACTGTTACTGATATGTGTGGCTGTTGCTCCTGTATAAATACATGTGTATCCCTTGTGTATTTGGCTTGCACAAGTTTCAGGACATTTTAATGTAAATATTTCTGATTTATTAATTCTCATTGTTTAGTGATGCAAATTTAGCATTCTTCTGGGAGTGTAAAACTTGATTGTCCGGGTTACTTTCTCTCTTCCTCTTTTCCCTAAGTGCATCTCGTAGCGCCAACAGCTTTTCTTGGAAGAACGTTTCTTTTTTGAGTGGACATTATGGCTATCACATGCTGTGGAATATAGGTACAATATTCTTCTCGAGAGCATATGCAAAAAATGTAATGGGCAGATTGTATGGGAGTGAAGAAAGCAGGTACCATATTGGGGTAGAATGTGTAGTATATAAGAACATGGGTCCCTTCCCAAGCTCCAATTCCCCATTACTCTATGGAAAGATAATGAAAGCCATCTGTAAGTGTGCTGTAGGACCTTGGGAGCCTGACCAGCTCCTCAGTCAAGAAATGGCCAACTGTTCTTGGACGTGAGCTGGGATTGGAAATAGCTGGTATTTTGATGTCAAGCAGCTTTTGCATGAGCATGCCTCCCCTGCATGCCCTTTACTGTCTTCTGCACTCTATAACCCTGTGCTGGGAAAGCCTGTGTTGTGGAGACTTCACCAGTAAGCTGCCCACCCCACTCCCACCCCCCGCACATTTAAGTCCTAATAAACTGTCTTTTGCAGCCAGTCCTCCAGGTTATTTCTTTGGAAGTGGCAAGCAATAAGCTATGAACTCGGATCTTGGCTCTCTGCATTTAATACCTTAGTGTACCTTAGTCATTAGTATTTTCTCCTGTTTTACCTATCAACCTATTTTCTACAAGATTCCTGATGTAGCATTCCCAAGATTTTCTTAGCCTTATATGCTAATTAACTACACAGCTATCTGCATTTTATGTTAAGTTCTGTAGGATGATAATCTCATTTTATAGAACTTTCATTCAATAACTCAAAATTCCGTTTCATGTGACAGGGTACCTGAATAAGTCTCTCAAGGGTAATATTCATCTTAGGGTAGGAAAAAAAAAAATCACCGGAGAAAAACCACCATTAGTATGTTCTAAATCAACTCCACAAAATCTCCAGGGCATGTAGTTCGAATTGGACACATCTTAAGAATGTCTGAAATGATTCCCTAATAAGGAAAAAGGAATTTTTACTAAAAAAAATTAGAATCCTAATCAAGATACACTTTACTGGGGACCAATGAGCACGCTTCAACACTTAAGTGTAACATACATCTTTTTATCTTATCAAATGTTGCATACTCCCCTTCTTTTCCATCTAACCAAACAACTTCATCTTATATTTTACTGGGAAAACAATTAACTAGATAGGAACTTTCATTCTCCCCACCACTAAATTCCCAGATCTGCTTCCATGGACACCTATATTCTCCTTCTATTCAGAAAAAGTAACCCAGTTCCTATCAACCACTAACTGAGTTACCTAAGCAACAGATCACCTCTTGACTTCTCAACTACTTTTGCCATGAAGTTATCTTACTGGGTCATTAATGTAGTCTATACAGATATATTCTACATATTCCACCTTTAATAACAAACCCAAAACAAAACCCCAAAAATCCTTAATCTTACATCTGCCTCAAGATGACTCACTTCTGGACTTCCAGCAAGACATTACAAGAGTAGTCTGTCAACACTTGCTGTGACCTCTTCCTACCTTTATGTTCACTTTTAAATTCAGTATAATATTTACTGAATATTTACTGTGTGCTGGGTACTCTTCTAAAAATTTTAAGATGTGAATTGTTTAATCCAACTCTATAAGGCAACTGAGGCAAACATTACAAAACTTGCAGGAAGCCTTAAAGATAGTGGTGGATAGGACCAGACTTCAAAACCAGGCAGGGTTGATAGGACAGCTATGCTCTTACCAGTTTCTCCTATGCTACTCCAATCTGGTTTATGATCCCAACAATGCACCAAAAAGACTTCTGTTCACAATGGCCTACGTATCGCCAAATCTAAAGGACACCGTGCTCCTCCTACTCCATTTTGTAGTAGCAATCAACAGCAAGACTGCATCTTCATACACTTTGCTGTCTTGACTACTAAAGCATCATACCTGCCTTTTTAGGAGACTGGCAGCATTTTTCTGTAGAACTTGGAGTGCCAAGGCTCAAACCTAGATTTTGTCTTCTCTACATCCTGTTCCTAAGTGATCATATCCTATTACCTGTCTTTAATACTACCTAAAGGCATGTGACTCCAAAGGTTGCAAGTTATCCCCTCTGATTTCCAGTGTCAAAAATACATTTTAAAAATCTAACATACCCCAAATAACTCGATTTGCTTCCAAAGTGCTTCTCCATAGCCCAGAACATCTTAGCCAGTCATCAACGGTCAAAAAGTTGGCACAGTACTTAATACCTTCCTTTCTTTTATTATACACCTCCAAGTCCTGTCAGTCACCTCCAAATAAATTTCAGGACTATTCATTTCCATTTATCTCCATTGTATCTCCATTCTAACCCTTATCACCTTGCTTCAGTGATTATTTATGCTTTCAAATGATCACCCTGACTCTACTCTCGCACCTATTTCAATCCACTCCACACAGAGCCTCAGTGATCTAATCAAAACACCTATCATGTTACTGCCATTCTCAAAACTCAATGCACTTCATAAAATCCAAGACTCTGACCCTACATCATGTACTCCACGCCTGTGTCAACCATGTCCCACTTTTCCCCTTTCCTAATAGTGCATTACACAAGGTCTGGAAAAAATCCCAACCATTGGTAATATAAGTTTTCACAACATAACCTGGCAGGCAAGAGTGGACTGCACTGTACATGTATGACTTCACTGTATTAGTCAGTGGGGGCGGTAGATGCCACTGACTGAGCATATGTACTGTGCAGCCATCACATTCAAAATGACTTAGTAGAACAACTAATCTGCATCAAATGTTGCATTAAGCCCTGGCTGGTGTCTCAAAAGGGTAAGTGCCGGCCTGAAAACCAAAGGGTCACCGGTTCAATTCCCAGTTGGAGCAAGTACCTAGGCTGTGGGCCAAGTCCCCAGTTGGTAGCAGATGAGAAGAATCCACACATTTGTTTCTCTCCCTTTCTCCCTCCCTTCCCCTCTAAAGAATAAAATCTTTTAAAAAATTAAAGAATTCCAGAAATTTTTAAAAATTGCATTAAGCTTTCACATTCCTCCACAGAAACTATTCAGATTCTGGAGGCCACTCCCAGGGGACACTGGTGACTGGCGGCTTCATGACCAGCCTACTCATGCATCACACGTTGTGTTTTGGCAAACACATCAGCCAAGGGTGACTCAGCACCCTCTACAGCCCAATTTGGTGCACTAAGACTTCAGCCTTTTCCTAAACTGTAATTACCTTTGGAAGGGAGGATTTCAGACCATCAATAGGACTCAGGAAAATACAACAGGGCAGGTGATGGTGATTGGGAGAACTGTGTGACGTTCCAAGGTGCCTACTTTGATGGGGACTGAAGTGTCAGTGTCCTATTTACAATGATTCTTGTATCTTCTATCTTCTTCAATAAATGCCTCTATTTTTCGTAATATGTGACTGGACACTTTCCTGGATAGACCCCGTTATTTTTCACACACACACTCTTCCCCCTCACCATTTACAAGCGTGCTAGTAAAATCTCAAGAGGGGAGCAACATGTTGCTTTGATCATCATTGCAAATATAAATGTCTGGTGTGTAATAGGTAGTAGGCAAATTATTTGTCAAAAAGTTTTCAAGAGCCTTTTCTCCCATCTATTACAATGAAATAGGCATAAGCCATAACTTGCTTTAGTCTTGGCTCTCCAAGTAGACGTAAACCAGTAAGCTGGTCATTTACCTCCCAAGTTTTCTAGGTATAAATTGGAAGAAATAATAGGCTCAGTCTACTACCCAACACAGCTGTTCTGAAGAGGAAATGGTTTAGGTCATTAGTTCTCCAAGTGTGCTCCTTGGCACAGAGCATTAGCATGACCTGGGAACCTGGTAGAAATACAATTCTCAGCCTCCATCCCAGACGTGATGGATCAGGAACGCTGGAGGTGGGACTGAGCAACAAACCCTCCAGGTGATGATAATGAAATGAGGTTCAAGAATCAGTCAATGGTCCCCAACCTTTTTGGCCCCAGGGACCAGTTTCATGGAAGACAGCCACAGAAAGGGAGGAGGGGAGTTGGGGATCCCTGAATTAGAGGAAACACTGAGAAGAAGAGCTAAATATCAAATGGTTACTACCTTGTATGAAAAAACCACACTTATTTACCAGTAGTAATTAGTAAAATTACAAAGCCACGTTTTTTAAAAAATAGCTTGTATTGGTTCATAGTATTTTTAAAAACACACACACACACACAAACACCTTAATTGTGAAACACTTATGCAGTCAAGCAAGGAAAGCAAAGATAAGACAGTATCCAGTACTGTTTACATAACAAACATAACTATCAAAATTACGACCTACAGTAGGACATTTTAGAAATTTTGTTGGGCTTGGGATAAAAATAAGAGGCTCTTTTGGAGTCCCTCATATGGATTGGGTACTATATAAAGTAGCTAGTACTATACATTCAGACAACATGGAATTCACCAAGATTGACAACTTAGGGGTCTAAGTCACTTATATCTACATTCTATCAATTGAGATGGAGTAAGACAGATGTATTTAGAAAGGTTTAGATCATCTATCTCCTAATTCACTGAATAAAATGATTCTGAATGACCCAATACTATCTTGCTGGGCAGGGGAGGGGGGCTCAGCCATGGCCCATAAATACATATTAAAAGTATTCCTTGGTTTTGCCTTTAGTCACACATGATTTATTCTGTTGACTCCAAAGATGAACAAACACAAGGCCAGAGCTCAGAGACAAGCATAAGAGATTAAGGAGAAGAGCCGCAGTTTAGGAAAACCTATCTTTTGACTAACATCTTTGTTTTACCTACTGTGAGTGATAAATGCAGACAATTTTTAAACAATGTACAAATCTCTGGCATAATGTCTTAGATTTAGTATATAAGATCATTTTTAATTTTTTTTATCTTTTAATTAAAAAAAAAAAAAGATTTTATTAATTTCCAGAGAGAGGGGAAGAGGGGGAAGCAGAGAGAGACATCACTGTAAGGTTGCCTTTCAACTGCCTCCAGCTATGGACCTGACTGGAGACCTGGCTTGCAACCTGGTTATGTGCCCTGGCTGGGAATCGAACCACTGACCTTTGGGTTTGCAGGCCGGTGTCTTATCCACTGAGCCACCAGCCAGGGCCCTGTAAGATCATTTTTTTAAAGGGAATTGGGACTCCATATTAGAAAGGACTAAGTTTCATTTAGATAACTAAATACATTACTTTTATTCCTTTAAAAAGCTAACAAAAAGATGCACAGTAATGTTGTGGCATTTAACAAGTTTAAAAGCTTTTATTTATTTATATTTAGAGAGTGGGGAAGGGAGTGAAAGAGGGAGAAAAAACTTCGATTTAGGAGAGAAACAAGGAGTGGTCGTGTCTCCTGAGCACCCCAACCAGGAACCAAACCTGCAACCCAGGCATATGCCATGACCTGGAGTCCAACCTGTGACCTTACGCTTTGGGGAACAATTCCCAACCAACTGAGCCACACTGGTCAGTGTTTAAAAGCTCTTTAAAAAGCAGCTTTTGAAATCCACCTCAAATGCTGTATTGCTTATGTTTCCCATTATTCAAGAAAATATTTAATGACATATCAAGTTATACTGTAAGTATGGGCAAAGAAAAAACCTCTTCAGGAAGGACTGGTTTACACAATATAATTCTGTTCAGGGTCTAAACCACTTTTCTCATATACCCAATCCCATCCTCTACACAGCTATAAAAATTTAAAAAACAATTTTTTTAAGGTAACTTGATGGGAGGAATTCCCTTCATAACACATACATATATCAAATCACCACAACGTACACTTTCAATATCTTACAATTTTATTAGTCAATTACACCTCAATAAAGCAGGGGAGGAAACTCCAAGGGATGTGTCTGTCAAACCACCGAAGGAATAACATAGTCTTGTAGGTTGTAAATGACATCCAGGTGTCAGCATTTAACTCAGATGATGAACACTGTGGGAAGCTGATTTTCTTTTTAAAAATAAAACTATCAAAAACATATTTAATGCATATCTGTTCCCATGGAAATTTACAGACAGAAAATTTGACATTCCAGAAAGGTTATCTAAAACAAGTTCTAAAACAAGTTATATAAAGTCTGTGTGAGTATCCTTAATTTAACTAAAAGTTCTCAAAATTTTCTAAGGTTAAATGCTTCATTACAAAATGTTACAAATCTGTAGATCAACCATACAGTGTATACCATAATATGTTAAAAAAAAAAAAACAGATTTGGATTATGCTATCATTTTTAATAAAATAGATTAATTCCATACTACATAGAGAACAAGTCCACCCACTTATCACTGATATATTTTTAGAAATATTTTTTATAAAAAGCTTAGTATTGGGGAATAAATCCATTTGAACATGATTTCTGTAGGTAGTGTTCCCATCCTCACCCCATTTTTAGTAATTCTGAGAAAATTTAAAAATACAGAAAAGTACAAAAAAATAAGACAAGATATCCATATACCACAATCCAGAACTATCCAGTATTATATTTATATACATATGTGTGTATATATGTATACACACACATATATATATGAAGTATTTACTTGCAATCTCTTTTGTTAAGAGAAATGGATGTTTACATATAAAAATCAAGTCCCCTTTAACCAATACCTAATCCCCCACCACCAAACACACACACTTTTCTCCTTCCCTTTTCAGCTCTTCACAGGCAACCATTATTAAGAGTTTGGTCTGTATCCTTCCAATCCATTTCAAACACATTTTTAAAAACATACACACATATATGTATTTGTTACCAATATATAGTACTGAATTTTGAGAAGTTTTAATTCAAATATACAAAAATGTCACGGTATTAGATGAGTTATTTTGCAGTTTCATTTTTCCCCTCAACATTTTTGTTATCTTTCTCTGTAATACATGTAGATATCATTTGTTACATTTTTACAGGTATGTATCCCATCATTCAGTACTTTCCACTTTATTCCTGATAGGCATTTAAATTGTTTCCAATTTATGGCTACTATAAATCACGCCACAGTAAATAGCCTGGTACATATTTCCTGAGCATACCAACTCAGGAGTAAAAATGTTAGCTATTTTTCAATTCATTATAAGGAATGTTTCCCTACTCCCAAGGTCATAATCATTTAGTATATAGCTTTTTCATATTCCTGTTTTTAATACCCATGGACATTACCTTTGTGCATAGTTCATGGTCTACTTTTTTTCTTGGAAAACAAATGCTCTCCAAATCATTTTTAAACAGTCTCATTATCTTCTCACCTCCTGTTGCCATTTCTATTCTATTCTAAATTCTAATAAATGCATAGGTATTTCCAGAATCTCTTCTGTTCTGCTAAACAATACCATAAAAGTAATTTCTTTTCCAATACTTACAACTTAGTATTCTTATTACATTGAAGATCTCCAGATCTATGCAGACAGTAACAGTAACAAGCATGTTTCCCATTCCCTATTTTTTAGTGAAAATGCACCTAAAGTTCCAGCATTACCTATGCTGTAGGTTATTTTGTTGGGCACCGGATTTTTATAATACAAATGTCTTTCTCTTCAGTACGAATTCTCTGGTGTCCCGTAAGTTCTTAGTTTTTGTTTCCCTTGTTTGTGATGTTTTCCTTCAGAATGATTACTTTTGATGTGCTATGACATGTAAATTCTTAATAAATGCTTTTCAAATTTTCAAGCTATTCATAGGGTTTTTAATGAGCATGAATTTTCTGATGTCTAATGTGATGTGACTTCTGGCTAAAAGCTTTCCCACATTCACTACATTGGTAAGGCTTCTTACCTGTGTGTATTCTCAAATGCAGGGCAAGGGTTGAGAACTGAGAGAAGGCTTTCCCACATTCATTACATCCATAGGGCTTCTCACCTGTATGGCTTCTCGCATGCACTGTAAGAGATGAACTTTGAGAGAAAGCTTTCCCACATACATTGCATTCATAAGGCTTATCACCTGAATGAATTCTCACATGTACAATAAGTGATGTTCGTTGAGAGAAGGCTTTTCCACATTCATTACATTCATAGGGTTTCTCTCCAGTGTGAATATTTTGATGTTTTATGAGGTACTTCTTCTGGCCAAAAGCTGTTCCACATTCATTGCATTTAAAGGGTTTCTCTCCAATATGAATTTTCTCATGCTCAGTAAGGTTTGATTTGCCACTGAAGGTTTTCCCACACTCCTTACATACAAAGGGCTTCTCTCCTGTGTGAGTTCTCTGGTGTCTGATGAGGTTTGACTTCTGAATGAAAGCTTTCCCACAATCTTTACACTCAAAAGGTTTCTCTCCAGTGTGAATTTTCTGATGGGTAAGAAGGTTTTCCTTCTGGCTGAAGGATTTTCCACATTCATTACATTCAAACAGCTTCTCTCCAGTATGAGTGTTCTGATGTTTAATGACATACTGCTTTTGGCTGAAGGCTTTTCCACATTCATTACATTCGAAAGGTTTCTCTCTATTATGAAAATGTTCATGCTCAGTGAGATTTGATTTGTGGCTGAAGACTTTCCCACATACCTTACAGGAAAAGGGGTTTTCCCCGCTACAACTTCTCTGCTGGCTGAGGTGTGACATCTGAATGGAAGCTTTCCCACATTCACAAGGTTTCTCTCCAGTATGAATTTTCTGATGAATGAGGATTTACTTTTGGCTGAAGGTATTTCCACATTTCTTACATTTGTAGGGCTTCTCTGTGAATGACCTTTCAAATGTAAAGGAAGAGACAGGTTTGAGAAAAAACTATTACCATACTGAGTTCAAAGTTTTCTCTCCAAATATAAATTTTCTAAAACACAATGAAATTGTGTTACATTCATTGATTTTTCTCCATTATAAATTTTCTTCTACTCAGTGAGATGTCATGTAGCTAGGCTTTTCAATAGTCCTTAGAAGCACAGGGTTTCTTTCCAGCCTGAATTCTACATTTCATAAGGTGTACACGAGTGAGTTTTCCCACATTCAGTAACTTCACAGGGTATGAATCCAGTATGATCAGGTAGCAGATGAAGTTCAAACCTTTTCAACTAAAGGCATTTCCACACTGATTTACAATTTAAAGAAGGTTATTACCATAAGGAATAACCTGTGTCAGGATTTCCAAATTAATACAATTGAAAATTCATTCCTATATAACATCCCTCATGATTACATCTAAATTATGCTTCAAACTCTTTCTAGATAAGTTGAAAAGATTGTTGCTTTAAAAGACATATGGTCTGAGATCAGTGGAAGTAGTTTTCCAATTTTCTTATATTCACTGCTTTTTCCTCTCAGTCTGTACTTCACTGAAGATGGATGCAACTTGCCTCCCAAGTCTTGTTGCTTCCATCTACCTGCTCATCATCATCTCACCTTTCTAAAATGGAGTATAAAGAATCATCATTTAAAGGCATTAATGTATAAAGTGCTTAGAACTGTGGCTGGCACATGATAAGCACTCAATAAATGTTCTTTTGTGACCGTCATTATTTACGAATTTCCCATTACTAGCAATAAAATTACTGGTTGTGCTTTCTTGGGTCAACTTGGCTAGTTCATTTCACAGCATTAATGAAGCATCACAACCAATGTCACCAACTAAATTTTGAAAAGAAAACCCTTGTGAAGGGTATCTAGGTGGAAAATTAACATTCATTAGTACACAAAACTTAATTACTTTTGGAAAACAACCTTTTTCATTTCATAATTAAGCAATGAATGTAACAAACAACAAGGAATTAATAAGATAAAAAGATGACCACAAAAAATTGTGGAAGTCTACCTGTGATGCCCTAAGAAAGGGAAAGGAATAACTAACCATTGCTTCCTCCCTAAACTCCATTAAATGACCAAAGGGAAGCTGGCCCAACTCCCAAGAAGAAGGAATGTAATATTATGATAGGAGACATCAATAGACACAGATATTAATGTATTCTTTGATAACATAAAAGCAAATGGGAGATTTTTTTTTTTTTTTTTCCTTAACCAAATGGGAGATTTTTAACACACAGAAGAGCTGAGAAAGTTCAAATAGCATAAAGGTACTGAGGAAGAGGATGCCATGGTCAAACAAGCCAATTTGTGCCATAAATTATCAAAAAGACTCAGAAAATGGAGGGAAATAAAATACATCAAGACAAGTAATAAAGGATGGTAGCTGAAAAGGACAAAAAAAAAGCTTTATAAGGTGCAGTTGAATCTCTCCTCACCCTGTGAGGAGAAACGACCACTCTGTATGAAATGAAAGTTATACTTTGCAGAAATTTAATCAGAGAAGCTCTAGACTGAAATCAAAGTGATTAAATCTGTACCTTATGAGACCTTCAGCATCATTCTGCAGCTGAGGAAAAAAAAAAGTTGACAACCAGGTATATATATATACCTGTGAGCAAAATAGAAAAAGGATCTTTCTCTGTTCAAACCACTTTTTATAAGGCCCATGAAAAACCTCAGTAGGCTGTCCCGCCAAGATAATCCTTGTTGCTTGTATTAATTTTTTAACCAAAACAAAGGACCTGGCCACACCTAAGCTTGTGAGAGTAAAGCAGTATAATCGTTCTGCAAGGAGGACACCCTAGGTTCATTAAGGCTTTTTTTTTTTTTTTTTTTTTAAGATTTAATTCATTATTTTTAGAGAGAAGGGAAGGGAGGGAGGAAGAAGGGAAAGAAACATCAATGTATGGTTGCCTTTAATCTGCCTCTGGCTGGGGACCTGGCTTACAACCTGGGTATGTGCCCTGACTGGGAATGGAACCAGTGACCCTCGGGTTCGCAGGCCCATGCTCAATCCACCGGGACACACCAGCTGGGGCTCATAGGCATTTCACTTTTCATTCATTGAAACCTAACAGATAACTAGAAGCACTCAGGAACTAGAGCTTAGATTTTAGTGAATCATTCTTAAATATGGCTGTGCAGTAACGTTCCACATACCTTTGGGGAATCCCCCTAACATGAAAGAGTAACATAAAGAGAGAGAGAGAGAAAAAAAAAAAAAGAAACTCTAAGGAAATAAAAGGAAGGCAAAGCAGACAACTGAACCCTAAAACCAGTAAGAGAGAGTTAGGAGAAAATAATTTATCACTGAAACAAATACAGAATTTTGTAAGCAAGAAACATAAAGATAAAGTTCCCTGAGAAATTAAGACTGAAGGGAGGAAGGGAGGGAGGGGAGGTAGGCTGTATTACCATTCATCAATAACAGGGCCTCCTTACTGCAGAAGAGTCACATTGTTTCAGCTAGGAAACTCAGGCATGGCAGGAACCTTGTTTGGCCAATGAAATATAAGCCCAAGTGACAAGTATTATTTCCTGGTAGGAGCTTTAAAAAGACAACTTCAGAAGACAAACCAAGGTAATGTGTAAAACAGGTAAGTAAATTTCTATAATAATGGTGATGAAAAGCTGTAAGATACGAGCTATCAAGTCAGAATACAACCAGCCCTGATTGGAGGAGGACAAAAATTCTAGTAGTAGTATCTCCAAGGAAAAAAATGGGAAGATATTTCCCAAGTACTTGACAATGTGGAAACTAGTGCTGAGAGAGCTTTTAATTATTCCAAGTCCAATACAGTCTGTGCTAAATACAGAAAACCACGCAAAGTGTGGCAAAAATCAATTCCATGAAAAGTATTCTGTACACGTATACACATAATACACTTGTCATACAGCAAAGAATGGTAGTTGTCTCACCTGGGCAAATCACTTAAGTTGTAAGCTAAGCTAGCCACTTTTTTCACAGGCACCATTATTTTGCTTTAAGTAAATTAAGAAATGACTGCCTTTAAAACTATGACTATTCAAACTTGGATATGGTTTGGCAGGTACTTTCCTTAGACAGAACAAAGATAATCCTTCAAAGGGAAAAACTGACAGGAAACATTGCCAATGATAAAATTGAAGTAGTTCAGAAAATTAGAATTTTTGAAACCTATTGTGGTATCCTCCACAATATTGATAGCTTCCAAATTCTTAAAAGACTTCTCCGCCCTGGCTGGTGGCACAGTGCATAAGGTGCCAGCCTGCAAACCCAAAGGCTGCTGGTTCGATTCCCAGCCAGAGCACATAGCCAGGTCTCCATCCAGATCCGTAGCTGGAGGCAGGTGAAAGTCAACCATACATTGATGTCTTTCTCCCTTCCCCTCTCTCTGAAAAATAATAAATAAAATCTTTCTTAAAAAAAAAAAACACAAAAAACTTTTCCAATGACATTGGTGAGGTTAAGAAAATATGATGTTTGATGTCATATCTGTCAACATTTCAAAGAGCACAATAACTCAATTGGCCAATGTTACAAAATGTTACAAAATCACACATGGTTTAAGAGACCCAGTAGGAGTCTTAAAACAGATTAAAGGTCTAAAACATGAATTTAATATAAGAAAATTAAAAAAATTTTGACAAAGCTTCCACATTGAGGCTAATCTTGAAAAAATTAACACTTATCAAGTTAAGTGTTAGTGGCATGCCAAAAAATATCCACAATTATCTGAAAAGGCTTTTTTAACTGTATCTGTATGAAGTCACAATTTTAAAAAATACTTCAAACCAAAACAGGTTACATCAGCAGAAATAATTCATAGATCATTTAACAAATACCTCTATGTACTCAAAACTTCAAACAATAAGAATAAAACATGGACCTTCCTTTCAACAAGTTTATAATATAGACTCCAGACATTAAAATATAAAAATATATGCTAGTATTTACTCAGGACTTCTGCATCTCTGCAAAAATTAAGTAGCTGGGACTATCAGAAGAGAGATCAATAAAAGAGGAAGTAACAGTTTTAAATAATGTAGGACCTGAACAGGTAAAGCATTTCATAATCAAAGACCAATATTCAAAGAATTTTATAAAAACAAGGAAATATGGTTACAGTTACATTCACATGGTCAATATGTCCTTTCTTGATTAAACTGAAGTTGATCTTTTTAAAGGTTTGACTGAGCACATCACAAGGACTATTAAGAAAAGAAATAACCCAGATGTAATGTAAAACTGGTTTGAAGTAATCTCTGGACCTGAAATTAATAAAGCTAAAATCACTAATTTGGGTAAGATATTAATGATTTTTCACTGTCTGACACAATGAGAATGAAATCAGGCAGCTGTTTATCCTGTAAACAGGAAAAGTTATTACAGGCAAGATTTAAAAAGTTGGAGGTGCTGAAATAAAAATTGGTATTATTTAAAGAATTACTTCTGCCCTGGCTGGTAGCACAGTGGATAAGATGCTGGCCTGAGAACCCAAAGGTTTGATTCCCCAGCCAGGGCACTTAACCAGGTTGCAAGCCAGGTCTCCAGCCAGGTCCATAGCTGGAGGCAGATGAAAAACAACCATATATGATGTCTCTCTCCCTTCCCTCCTCTCTGGAAATAATAATAATAAATAAAATCTTTAAAAAAAAAAAGAATTACTTCTAACTTCAAAAAGGATGAATTCTTTATGGGAATTAATTTATTCAAAGAAACAGGAAAAGTAAAATGCCGTGCTCTTGGAGCCACCTCCAGCGAGAGGAAAAGATTGAGTAAGATAAAGATAAAGCAACAGCTCAGTCATTCAAACACCAATCAAGCAGAAAGAAGTAGGAGAGAATTCCTAGAAGAGTAACTCAAATATCACATAAATACTTTTTAATATGATGGTAAAATAAAGACATCTCTGCCCACTTTTCACATCTGTGAAGAAAAAAGAAACAAAACTAAAGAAAAAACCACCAATGTTGGTCAGATTAGGAATTAGTTATAATCCTAACATTGTATGAGAAAGGTTACGAGTGGGCAGCTGCCACTGCTATTTTAAGGAGGAGCTCGCATGTACCATGCTCTCCAAAGTCATAAGGCACAGCCTCAAAGGCCATATAAAACTCTTGTTTTTAATAACAGAATCCAAGAATGCCAGCTGAATACAGGATACATGGTGGGTCTCTCGGCATCCCTGAATGGTAGAAAAAGTAGGACTGAGCAGGGAAATGCAGAGACACCAACATTTTACAAAGCAGCTTGTAAGCACAGCAGTACAGAAAAGGTCACCACTTTCCTCTCCCTAAATTCCTGACTTGCCTACCTACCTGAATGAGTACTTGGATGATCAGTAGATACGTCACAATTAACAAGTCCAAAATAACAAAATAAAACTCTTGATCTATTGCCAAAATTACTTAAGTCTTCCTAATTCAGTACATGGTAACTTACCCTCTTTTGGTTAAAACCTTGGGAGTTGTCAATCTATCAGGCCAACCCTGTCAGTTATTCCTTTAACATATCTTAATCTGACTACTAGCTCAGCTACAACCATTTTCTGACCCAGATTACTACAGTAGCTTCCAATTACTCTCCTAGTCTTGCCCTTCACCGCCACGTACAATATTTTCCATACAGCAGCCAAAATATAATTCTGACCTTATCACTCTTCTGCTCAAAACCCTTTGAAGGTCTCCCAAATCACTCAGAACAAACACCAAAGTCAATGATTTGGCCTGTTTTGTAACTAAATCTACTCTTATTTTGACCCAGCATTTCCACTTAAGAATAATTTATTACATAGTTGTATATGCATACCTCTGCAAAGCGATTGTCTTCAGAAAATCTCTCCACCCCCTCCACCAAAACAAAACTATTTATACTACATACCACCATTTACATAAGAAAGAAAACTAAGGGTTATTTATATATATACACATATATTTATTCCTATTTGCAGCACAGATACATAATAAATGCTGGCTTGTTCAAAGACTACCTCACAGACACACATGCAACTCTTAAAGAAAGGGTCCACATCTTTGAAAAACTACACTACCAGGGCTCAGAGATTAGAAGAGACTTTTTCATTTTTTACCTTAATGTTCAAAATTTTTAACAAGTTCCCTGGCTAGTGGCACAGTGGATAAGGTGCTGGCCTGTGAACCCAAAGGTCGCTGGTTCAATTCCCAGCCAGGGCACGTAACCAGGTTGCAACCCAGGTCTCCAGCCAGGTCTGTAGCTGGAGGCAGGTGAAAAGCAACCATACATTGATGTCTCTCTCCCTCTCTGCCTCTCTCCCTTCCCCTCTCTCTGAAAATAATAAATAAAATCTTAAAAAAAAAAATACAGACCCATACATTCACATATTCTCTCTCACATACACCAAACACACACACACACACACAGAGCAGAAAGGTAGAACCGATTTCTAAGGCAACAATTTTTGAAAGAGGTATACAGGGGCAGTGGGAGGGAGGCAGTTTGCTGCTGTATAATGGAGGAGGTGGATGAGACAACAGGAAATATGATCACAGCTATAAAATATAATTCTGAAGCATTTAACCACTGACAGAGTGAGAGTGGTCAGTAAAAAAAAAAAAAGAGAGAGAGATCCTAAATGTCAGACAACATGTAAAGACTCAAAATCTATAAAAGATAATCTATACACACTGGGAGATAAGAGACTGAAACTACCCTTGAAAGAGAGAATCACACAGTATAAATGAAGTGTGAAGTGTGGACATTCAGATTAAAGGTAATAGGGGAACCTGGTCCTTTAGAATCTAATTAAAGAAGTAGAATACTAAAGCAGATAAAACGGAGACTGAAAATGGCCTTCAAGTATCTAAAAAACTCACACCAAGAGATACTGCTAGACTACAGACTATAAGAAAACACATTTAAAACATTTCTGGGTCAATGCTTACTCAACAGCTGTAACCTGTCTGGTTATTCGCTCACCTGGACAAATTTCCTTTCCATTTCTTTCTCCACCATCCAATTTGTCTTTTTGCTCCAACAGAGGATCACGTACGGCTTGATCAGTTTATGACCTGCTATTGGGGAAATGACACACCACTAGAATGTTAATGGAGAGATCAAAATACCATTCTAGAACTCAGTCTGAGCTCAGGGCCCCAGGGCTTTCTGAAGGATGAAGAAGGTTCAATTTCCAAGGGTGCACAAGAAAGGGTACCTGTGAAAAAGAAGAAAGTAATGACCTTTTATCTTTAAAAAAGTATAATTATATGAGCAAAGGAACTTAAGACTATTTGAATCCTGAATTTCAAAGCCATACCATTTAAGCCTCCACACATCCTGAAATGGACAAAAGGAAACTGACTTTCAGAGTATTACTTACATAGGAAAGATGTTTACACTTTTCCTAACTGACTAGTTGCTATTCTTCTCTAGCACCATATTCTTGCATGTTTCTGAGTGGGTTTTCACCGTGGCCCTTATTTCTGGATGAATTCAATACTCATTTCTATGACTGTAACATATGCCTATTAGAACTAAGCCACATGCATATAATACATAGAAAGTTGTTCTTGACAGTGTTCAGGAATAAAAATTTTAAAAAAATGCACATTTTCCTGCAATCCTAATATTTACTTTGCATTACACTCTGAGTACAACTATATATTAAAGATGTCCTATAAATATGCTTGTCCATTCAATCAAAATACATTTTTAAGATTATAAGGACAACTGACAAAATCTGAATATGGGATGGATCAATAGTAATGTATTCATGTTAAATTTTCTGAGTTATGAAGAAGATATGTCCTTGTTTTTAAAAAACCCATGCTAAGCCCTGGCTAGTCGTGGCTCAGTGAATTGAGTACCAGCCTGCAAACCCAAAGGTCGCTGGTCACAGGTTGCAAGCCAGGCCTCCAGCCAGGTCCTTAGCTGGAAGCAGGTGAAAGGCAACCATACATTGATGTTTCTCTCCCTTTCTTCCTCCCTCCCTTCCCCGCTCTCTGAAAATAATGAATAAAATCTTTAAAAAAAAACAAACCCCAAAACCCACGCTAAAATATTTATAAAGGGTGCATGTATGCACCTTAGTCTCAAATACTTCAGAAAAAAAATTACACAAATACGTAGAGAAAAAGAAAAGAAAAAGTAAAGTGAAAAAAACTAAATGTAAATGATTGGTGAATATGGGTAAAGGATATACAGGACTTCTCTGCACTACTCTTAAATTTGTCTGTACTGTTGAAATCCTATTTAAAATGCAAAATTCTAAAAAATCAAGTTATTGCTTACATATACACGCTGAGAAGGCTTGGTCGTCAATTTGTAATGGGGTATGGTGTTGGGGCCCCCTGGGAAAGCATCAAGGCATGGAGCCCTGTGCAGGCCAGACCAAGCCTGTAAGACCTGACAAAGCTGGGTGCATACAGGCCCTGATGCTCCAAGGGGGACCCCGAGTAAGAATCTGGCCTTGAAAATGTTTCATCGGTCCTTTGAAGTCTGTGCCTGTGACCTAAACTTCCTAGACTTAATTATCAAATCTAAAGCAAATGTTAAGGCCCTGGCCGGTATCACAGTGGATAAGGTGCCGGCCTACGAACCCAAAGGTCGTAGGTTCGATTCCCCAGCCAGGGCACATAACAAGATTGCAAGCCAGGTCTCCAGCCAGGTCTGTGGTTGGAGGCAGGTGAAAGGCAACTATACATTGATATCTATCTCCCTCTCTCCCTTCCCCTCCCTCTAAAAATAATAAATAAAATCTTTCTTAAAAAATAAATAAAAAATAAAGCAAACGTTAAAACCTTCACCTACATGTAATCTCACCCTCCCTAAATTTGGGAGAACCACCTGGAGTTCTCGGCGTCACCTTATCTTAACAACTCCCTTCCTTTTGGACATTCTTCTGTGTTAATGAATTACAGTGTATACAAGCACCCCCAACCTTGTGTGATCAATAAAAACATTTGAAGGTAAGAAGATGGGCCTCTGCCAATCAGACACCAGCTAGCCTTCTCCTCTCCTGCACTCGCTATAAGGGACGGTTTTATTTCATCTGTGACACCAAGGGGTCTCAGCTGGATGTGATCCCTCACACTATGCAGAGACAGAAGGCTTATTAGAGCCTTGTTTAAACAGAAAGGAACATGAGAGGGTAAGTTGGCTGAAAACCAACTGTAAGAGGAAGGAGATCAAGTTAGATATTCTGGAAATTCAGAGTGTTAGGTTTCTGAAGAACATACAAGCAGATACATCCATTTGTCAACTGTATATGTAGATCAGGAGCTCAGAATAGGCCTAGAATCAAAATGAGAATTTATCAGGTGTCAGAATATCATTGCTGCGGAAGACAGATGAAATGTTACTACTATGACGACTTACAGAGAATATACACATTAGGTGAAAAAGATGATCAAGGACTCAGAGAATGCTAAGAACACTAACAATCAAAGAGGCAAGAAAAAGTTTGAAACACTGGCTGCTTGGTTTTGAGTCTTTCAAATACTTCTTGAAAACCATATAAACTTTAAGAATAAACAGGAAGTAATACCAACCAGCTAATTCATACTACCTCTTTAATGAAACTAGAAGAATATATGTTAACTCTAAATTATATTTAAGTGTGACACAAAACACCCAAAATAACAGGCTCTACAGGAATCACAATAGTGTGGTAGGTGGAGCAACAATGGCCAGATGATGATGAGAAGTCCTCAACAGTTCTCAGAAGTAACAGGCAAATATTCATTCTCAGAATGAGGCATTCACCCTGAGTGATTACTTGTAGCCAATTCTAAGAATAAAACTAGGGACAAAATAACCTCCCAAATTCTACCTATTGGGTTGGCCAAAAAGTCCATGTGGTTTTTTCTTTCTTTTCTTTTTTTTAAAAAGATTTTATTTATTATTTTCAGAGGAAGGGTAGGGAGAGAGACAGAGAGGGAGAGAGACATCAACGCATGGCCGCCCCTCACCTGCCTCCAGCCACGGACCTGGCCAGAGAGCTGGCTTGCAACCCGGCCATGTGTCCTGGCTGGGAATCGAACCAGCGACCCTGGGGTTCGCAGGCCGGCGCCTTATCCCCTGTGCCACCAGCCAGGGCTGGTTTTTTCCATAAAATAAAAACACGTTTTTCATTTTCAACTATAACTTGATTGATTTGGATAGTCTGAGTATGTTGCCTATCTCCCACATGCTGTGATTAGTCACAGCACTTTTCCCATACACTGCAAATCATTTTTTGTGTTTCAGTTGCATTTTTACCTTTCTTGAAATAAAGCATAATATGCCAAAAATGTGTATTTTCTTCCACCTTCCAATATTAAAATGGCTAAACAAAAATTCACCAATTTTGATTTTTTCTTTTTAATTGTTATTATTACATTCATCTCATTTCCCCCCGATGTTTATTTTTAAATTACACTGATATGACAGCAGTCACAACACAATCTAACAAGATTGTTTCAAATGGAAGTTAAAGACAACTTTGGGCTACTAGAGCCATCTTACAGGAAAAAACAAGCGAACTCTTTGGCCAACCTCTGCGTAACGCAGGTAGACCCAAATAGGAGATCTAAATAAAAAGTTACAAAGAAGCCTAGAAAATACTGGAAATGCTAAGAGGAACTTTAAGGACTTCAAAGTTCAAAAACATGCAAATTTCCTTATTGAACAAGTAAGCCTCACCCTAACAGGTAACTGATGAAAGCAAAAACTAGATTAAAAAGAAAAGGACTGAAGGGGGAAGCAGAAGGAGTAGGCTTAAAAACTATGTCCTAGCTGGGGGCACAGTGGATAAGGTGCCAGCCTGCGAACCCAAAAGTCGCTGGTTCAATTCCCAGCCAGGGCACATAACCAGGTTGCAAGCCAGGTCTCCAATCAGGTCTGTAACTGGAGGCAGGTGAAAGGCAACTATACATTGATATCTCTATACAACTATGTAGATAATTATATAACTATGTAGATAATTATATCTACATATAACTATGTAGATAACTATAATCTATCAGACCACGAAAGCCATCATCTTATTTAATGCGGAAATGTTGGAGGCATTTCTATTAAATTCTGGATTAAGATAAGATGCCTGCTGCTTCATTTATTATTAAATATAAACACTTGTTCAATAAGTTAAGCAAATAAAACTAATTTATAGATATCAACAAGCTTCCTATATACAACTTCGTTCAAAATAACAATATAAAAGATAAA
The DNA here is from genome assembly GCA_004026585.1 of Noctilio leporinus. Lineage (NCBI taxonomy): Eukaryota > Metazoa > Chordata > Mammalia > Chiroptera > Noctilionidae > Noctilio > Noctilio leporinus. The sequence goes on from PVIW01000983.1 coordinate 89,709, forward strand.
GTACCTAGAAACGAACTTAGTAAAAAGTATCTAAAACCTACATAAATAAAATTTTAAAACACTCCAGAGGGCCAAAAAAGAAAACTGTCCATATCACATACATGAATAGGCCTTCAACATCACAAAGATCTAATGGTCCTTTCCCCTAAGGTATCTTAGAAGTTTAATGAAATGCCAATAAAAACAATGTTTTTGCCCCCAGGAACAAGAAGCTGATTTTATTACATAGAAAAACAAGACTAGCTAGAAAACTCTGCAAAGAATAAGTAGTATGAGACTAGTTACAGCAGATGATAAAACAAAAGTATAAAGCTTCAATAATAAAAGACCCTAGCCAGGTTTCTCAACTGATTTAGAGTGTCATCTATGCACCAAAAGGTTGAGAGCTCAATTCCCAGTCAGGGCACATACCTAGGTTCAATCCCCAGTTGGCGCAAGTTCAAGAGGCAACGATCAATGTCTCTGTCTCTCGGTCTGTATCTTTCTCTCTTATCCTCTCTCTCTAAAATCAATAAATATATCCTCAGGTGAAGATTTTTTTTAAGTCATAATTAATGGTACACAAATATAGATTGGAAGACAGAGAAGAATATGAAGTCCAGAAATAGACTACATACATATTAGAATTTCATATATGATCAAAATGTAATCTTAAAATAATTAAGACCTTAAATAAGTGGTGTTGGAAGAAATGGGTAGCCAATTGAAAGAAGATAAACCTGGACACACACCTAATACCATATATTAGGTAGGATAAGCTCTAATTGAATTTAAAATAAAATATAAAAATTAAACCCATAAAAATTATTGCCTTGTAAGGATTTCAAAGTATAACTAAATTTGAAGAAAGGCATTCTATGACCATAAGTTAAAAAATTACAAATAAACATATCTAACTACATAAAAATAAAGACCTCTGGATTCTGCAGTTAGATGAAATGACCACCATGAACAGTATCAAAACACAAATTTAAAACTTGAAAGAAAAAAAAAAACAAAACCTGCAACCCATTTCACATACAGCTAAACTTTCTAATGTAATATAACAGATCCTAGAAGAAAAAGGCACCCCCAGAGAAAAATGAGAAACAGGAAATGAAGAAACAGTTCTCAGATAAACATGTGTGACACTGAAACATAAAGAAGATACTCAACCTCACTCATAATGAGGAATATAAATTAAACCTAGAATAAGATACCAATTCTCATTTATGCCTTTGGTAAAAAAATAAAAATCAACTACTCCACACTATATTCTGATGGTAAGGTTGTGGGAGAAAAGGTGCTCTTGTACTTTGCTAATCGCTACTACGTAGTTAGCTACATGGGCGACTCCATTTGCACCTATCTACTTTAATGATACTCCTGCATTAAGTCCAAAATGACACATGAAAAAGAAATTATTCATCATTGCAGTTACTAACAGGAAAGATTGGAAATAACTCAAATGTCCAACAACAGAATGAACTAATGTACATGCACACAGTAACATCTTTATTCAGCAGTTACAAAAAATAATAATAATTAAAGGAGGTCTCCAGGACATAATACTAAGTGAAGAAAGGGAGGAGGATAGGTAGACAGTATGCTACCTTTAAGTGGGGGATTCTAAGGGGACAAAGGGGAGGAGATAGGAGGACAAAATATATAGTAGTGACCCAAAAACAAAAAGTTTACTTGATAAACAAGAAATAAAACAAGAAAAAAAAAAATACTTGAAGAATGTGATAGAGGAGAGCAGAACTGGCAAGATATCTCTGAAACGTATTTTGTTAAATAATAAAAGTAGCTTCTCTAAATAATCAAATTCATTTTTTTAAAAAGCAGTCTTTGAACTTGAAAACAAATTGAAACCAATGAACTGTTAACTTGGTAACATAATTTCTCACAGAAAGTATTTATTTCAAATGACTTAAGAACAGAGAACCTGACTACACATTTTTAGTGGTATGCTTTCTATCCACAAAAATAGGTACAAAGAAATTTGTGATGTGATAGTGTATTTATAGTTACAATAATTAAAATTACTATCAGTACTATTATTTTGAAAACATTTTCTTTATGTTGCCGGACAAAGCTAAGAAAATATATTAACTTGTTTCAGAATTTCTATTATAAAATATAGCTAAGGAACTAATTATTGGGTTAAAATACTGTACTATTTATACTGAATTAGAAATACTAGTATGAGCTCATGGTTTTAAAAAATTGATTTCCTAGCAGTCACTAAAACGGCCTTGAAACAATGAAACATCCAGTTCCCAGATCTTACTCTCTAATGCCGTTCTCCCATAACAGAAATGAGAGCTCCTTGGAGACTTGGCCATTTCCTAGTCCGGGAGAGAAGGTACAAGATGGGCCTAGAGTGTATGAAAGCTCTCAAAGTTTAATGGTAGCACATTACAATGAAACAAGAGTCAGCCTGAAAGAACGTCCCTGAGCTAAAACTGAAGAGTTTTGAAAAGAACAGTAGCTGCAGTTATCAGAACACAGCTTTCAAAATGAAGCTTAAAAATGAACAAGGCAGGAAAATTTTGATACAATTTGAAGTAGCAAATAAATGTAAAAGAAATGGAAAATACAGAAAATTATCACTTTGCAACCCCTGAAGAAATTATCAGTAAGTCAAGAATTATTTTCTGATGTTAAAATGATCCACTGAATGACTGGTGGGGAATGGACATTTTGTATGGTACCAAAGTAAAACCACATAAATTAACCTTTTGCCATAAAAGGAAAAATACAATCATTAACAGTGGCCAAGTTATACAGTATGTCCCTCCTGATAAGCAATTTGGAGATCATCTCTCGGGTATTCTGGCCCCCAAAAAGTCTCAACTGGGATTAAAAAAAAATATCATCAGAGATTATGAATTAGAACCATGATAAAGTAACTACCATAGAAATCAGAGAACTTTATGAAGGCAGTGGTGATGGGTTTCTAAGATGAATGTAAAGAACATAGAAAGCTGACCTCCTCATTCCAGTTATAAAAAGAAATCCCTCCTCTGAAGAACATTTAAAAATGTAAAGAACATCTTTCAGAAATTTCTACCCAAAACAATAAGAATGGCTCTACTAGCTCTGATGAAGTATTATTTTGCTAAATAGTAATAACAGTACTATTTAACACTTATCCAGTACTTACTATATACCCAGCACTATTCTAAGATGTTAGAACTCCATGATCTGCACAACCACCCTGTAAATCAATTATTTTTTCTTTATTACTAGATATGAAACTGAGGCACAAGGTTTAAGTGCCTGCCTAAGGTCACTGGGGTAACAAGGTGGCAAAGGAAGAAGAGGCAACCACACGTTAATGTTTCTCTCCTTTTCTCCCTCCCTTCCCCTTTCTGAAAGTAAATATAGAAAATCTTTTTAAAATATTACACTGCTTTTTAAGAAATGGTAACTTTTGAGTATATACTAAATTCATAAGTTAAAAAAACAGGTATTTTTGCCTTTGCCCTGTACCACTACCCTCAACAGCCATTTTTCTTACTTCTCCCTTTTCTTTTTTTTTAAAGATTTTATTATTTTTAGAGAGGGGAAGGGAAGGAGGCAGAGAAGGAATGGTTGCCTTGCACCTACCTCCAGCTATAGACCTGGCTGGAGACCTGGCTGTTGCAACCTGGTTATGTGCCCTGGCTGGGAATCAAACCAGCAACCTTTGGGTTCAAAGGCTAGTGCTTTATCCACTGAGCCACCAGCCAGGGCTATTTCTCCCTTTTCTTACTCCAAACGAAATATACCATACATTCTGCATCTTGCTTTTTTCATTCACTCATTCATTCATTTAGATTTAATTTTATTGTTGTATTACATCCATCCCTTTTGTTCCCCTCTGTCCTCTTCCCCACCCACCCACTCCACAACAGAGTCAATCCCACTTGTTGTCCATGTCCATGGTTCTTCCATGCTAGTTTCTTGACTAAACTGCTCCCCTTCTTTGCCTGCTCCCCCACCTTTTTCATTTATTTATGAATTTATTTCAAGTGTCATTATATAGTCTCCTTTTCATTCCTTTATACAGCTGCTTTGTTACATAGCATGTACCACAATTTTATGCAACCAGTATCTGAATAGGCAAGAATTGTTTCTAATTTTTTCTTATGCCAAACACTAATGCAATGAGCCAGCTTCATGCTAATATTAATACTAATTCCCAAGGATTTATATTCTCAAATGTTACCAGGGGCCTCCCACTTCCCCATATAACTGCTTTTCTTTTCAGTTTTACTGGCTGTTCTAGCTTGTCTGTTTTTCCATATGAAGTGCAGAATCAGTTTAGTCCCAAAAGGTGGGGGGAATTGTATTTTTATTAGGATCACATTAATAAATTTACTTGTTTGCACACTTCTTTACAGCTTCCTATTGAAAAAAACATGATATATCGACTTGTCCACATCTTATGTGGACCCCTTAGTACTTTAAAATTATTTTCTAGTATTTTGTCTATTCCTTAAGGTTATTCCTCAATATTTATCTTTTATTGCTCTTGTAAATAGAGCTTTTCTCCTATTCTCTAATTGCAGTTGTTTATTTATTTTGACTGGAAACCCTCTTAGTATTAAAGATTATGTGGAGGATACTGTGAGTGGATTCCTCACAAAAAGCATCTTTGCAGACAGAAGTAATTTTCTTCACTACTTCATAAAATCCACACAATCGATTCATTTAGGAGTTAGGACATCTAGAGCATAGTCCAGACTCATGAATAAAGGCTGCAACCAAAGTTACCAAAGTAACTGTCTAACCTAGTACCCCAAATGCATGGCTCCCTAATCCTGGGCTTTCCGCGCTGTATGACGCTGCTTCTCAGAAAGTAGCGCTACATGAAACCTGGGATTTAACAGCAGCCCCACTAAGTACACCAGAAGATCGGGGGTCTGAAACCGTCTAAAGCAGGCTCTCTCGAACAAAAAGTTCCTTTGAAACATTCTTGGTTGTGGGGGAAAAAAAATAAGAAGAAAAAATCACTGTGACTTACAGTGTACCCCAATTAAAAAGCAATGCGCTTTTATATAAAAGTCTACTTTAAAATTACAACTTAGTCCCCGACGCCCCTCCAAATCTTCAAGTAAAACTGATACTCCAGGAAGATGCTACCGTTATCAGCACTTTCGACAAGGGAAGTGCGGCTCAAATGTTATCACCTCAATGCAGGTCTCCTACAGCTCCCTCGCAAAAGCAGCCAGACACAATCCCGCACCCAGTTTCTCACTCAATAACCTCCAACATCCGGTAAAACTGAGTCACGCACGCTCGATCCGCCCTCAGAGGCCCCCCAACCCCACCCCACACTAGGCCATACCCTTAAACCCACTCCCCCTCCCCCGCCCCGCATCCCAGTAGATCAGGAATTCTCCCCTTCTACCTCCTGAACCCGACCGGACCAAGACAACCACGTCCCACCTCCTACTTTCGTGCCACGTGGACCCAGGAGCCGACTGACCAGCGGACAAAGACCAAAATGTCCACTCAGTACGCTGCGCCTGCGCATTCGGAGGGCCATTGAGTGCAATCCCACAAGTCTCCGCGACGCCGCATGCACCGTCACTGTGGCGTGGCCCAGGGTGGTATCTGATTACCTTCCATCACCAGCAATGCCGCTTTTCCGGCCTAGAACTACATTTCCCCAAAGGCTTTGCTGGTACACACTCTGTCTTTCCTTCGCGAATTTGTTTGCCCCTTCCTGTGATTATGGCGCTCTCAGGACAAGCAGTCCTGCCTTGGAGGAATATCGGCTCAAACCTGGTGAGAGGTTTGGATGCGGACTCCCTCTATGACATCTCCCGAAGGCAGTGCCAAACGAGCCAAGCTCAAATTCTAAAGTTCAAGGACGCCATCTTATCCGAATGGCTGGCACCTGAACTACATTTCCCAGAGTCCACAGCGGCCCATGACTTTACGTCTCTCAATGTGGTGGCGAGATCGTTAGCTCCGCGGGAACCCAGACGCGACTAAGGGGAGGCCGAAGGTGAGGGGTCTGGGAATCCCGGGCGGGAATGGGGCGTGTCCAGAGCGTCGGATCTTTGCGAGCTGGGGGTAGCGGGCTGAGGATGTCAGATTCTGAATGACTCCTTCAGGCTGTGGTTGGGTGCCTGTGAGTGTGCGGTTGTGATCTCCTGTCTCCAGGGTGTGTGTCTGGTTTGTGTTTTTGTAACCAAGCGTGATGCTGTGTTGGAGTGTGTTGTGTGGGGAGCCCTTGTAATGCTGCTTGTGTCCCTGTTCTGTCTGTATAACCACACGCTTTGTTCTTGAAGATGTGAGTATAGTTGTAACGGCATGATGGGTGTGGGTATCAGGGTTATGATTACTTGTTTCCAAGTTGAATGTATGGTTGCGTACTGTGACGTCCGTGTGTGGTACCATGTGCAGTTGTCCTGTGTCTGCGACATTGTACGTCCCAGTGTGTCCCTTGGGTTGTAGGGGTGTGGTATGACTGTCTGTGTGAATGTGACTGTGTCTCCAGAGTGAATTTTGAATTGTGACCGATCAACATTGAGTTAGCTAGGGTAGAATGCCAGTAATTGTGTGTTTCTCCTACTAAATAGGTAAGTGATGTGTCTATACAGGGCATTTGTGAGTGTCGATGTAGAGAATCTGTGACTGTAAGAGAGTGGTTTTGTGTGTCACGGTGGTGAGATTTTGTGACTGGGTGTCTTGTTAGTAGGTATGAGATTAAAACTGTGTCTGTGTGTGGTGGAGGTATCTATGATTAGTGTGGTTTTGCCCAGTGTACTTCAAGAGTGGGTGTGTGGTTGTGCTTGTGTGACATCATTTGTGCAACATCAGAAGTGTGAGTGGGAAGTGTCAGTGACACCAGTGCTCTAATCACCGCAGGACCTATGAAATTAGGACAGATTGTGGCCCTAGACACTGAGAATCTTGGCCTTAACCTGTAACACTGGGATGAGGCAGGATGGCAAGTCTTCCCTGACCTCTCTTTCCTGTGTGGAAAGGAAGGAGATGACCTTTCAAAAATGACTTGGTCCCTCACGTTTCCTGTTTCTTGACTTTTCCCCTAGAGAAATGTTGAGAGAAGGAAAGAATTGCTATTGAACATCCAAAAGCCAAGTTCAAGGTGTATCCGGTTTTCTTCAAATTTCCCTGAAACCTTGTTTTCCAAGATGTGCTTTTCTTTACTTCTAAAACTTCTTACCTAATACCACCATCCTTCTCCCTGCCAGCATGACCTGGTTTCCAGTCTGTGCCACTGAAGTAAATTACTGGATGCCCTGAGGGTGAACTAAAAGACTCCCTGCACACCTGTTCCCTGCACACCTAACGTTCATTAAAAAAAAATTTTTTTTACTTCTCATTTTGAATTACTTTTAGACTTAAAACTGTTGCAAAAAATAGAATTTCCATATATGCTTCACCCAGCTTCTCCATATGTTAACATTTTACATAATCACAGTATACGATCAAAACGAGATTAACATTGATACACTATTAATAACTAACCTAAAAACCTTTTTCAAAATTTTATCAATGTCCCTTAGTGTCCTTTTTCTGGACAAAGATCTAACCTATGATTATAGGTTGCAGTTAGTTGGTAAGTCTCCTTAGCCTTTTTTTTTTTTTTTTTTAAGATTTTATTTCATTATTTCTAGAAAGAGGGGAAGGGAGAGAGGCAGAGAGGGAGAGAGACATCAATGTATGGTTGCCTTTCACCTGACTCCAGCCACTGAACTGACTGGAGACCTGGTTTGCAACCTTGTTATGTGCCCTGGCTGGGGAATCGAACCTGCGACTTTTGGGTTCGCAGGCCGGCGCCTTACCCACTGTGCTACCAGCCAGGGCTTCCTTAGCCTTTTGATCCAGCATAGTTCCTCAATCTTTCTTTGTTTTTCATGACCTTAACACTTGAAGAGAACTGGCCATTTACTTTGTAAATTTTACCATGCGGAATGCTTACTTACAATTAAATTCAAATTATACCTTTGAGGCAAGAATGCCTCCAAAATAATGTGTTGTTTTTTTTCAAGTGTGTTTTCAATATACCACATCAAGAGATCTGTGAAGTAATTTGTTTCATTATTGGTGTATTAATTTTAGTCAGTTGATTACTGTGGTGTAACTAATCGCAATATATATTTATTTGCCCAATCCTAAGTAAAAAGTTTAAGAATTGCTAATCATACCCCCATACCTCATATGGTTCTTTTTGTCTTTAGTCTTTTGAGTATATGAAACATTAATATGGTTTTAAAAGTCAGAATTAGACAAAAAGATCTCAATCACTCCTCATCATTTTTTCTCTCCCAGTCCTATTCCCCAATTTGTTCCACTCTGTACCTAGTCACCCATTGTAGGTAACCAATCTCATCAACTTGTCTGAGGTTTTTATAGATAAGTATTCATAACACAAAATTTACCATTTTAACTATTCTTAGGTAGTTCAGTGGCATTAAGAACATTTACATTGTTGCACAGCCATAACCATCATCCATGTCCAGAACTTTTTCCATCTCCCAAAATTGAAACTATACCCATTAAACAATAACTCCCCATTGAGCCCTCCCTCCAGCCCCTGGAAACCACCATTCTACTCTTTACCTCTATTAATTAGACTATTCTAAGGCCCTCATGTAAGTGGAACATACAATGTTTGTCCTTTTGTGACTGGCATTATAGCTTCAAGATGTACCCATGTTGTAGCATGTTGTACATATTCATATATACCACATTTTGTTTTTCCATTCATATGTTAATGAACACTTGGGTGGCTTCCATATTTTGGGTATATACCCAGAAGTGGAATTGCTGGATCACATGGTAATTCTGTGTTTACCTTTTTGAGGAATCATGCTATTTTCCACAGCTGCTGTACCGTTTTATATTCCCACCAGTAATGCATAAGGGTTTCAATTTGTCTGAATACTTGCCAACACTTGCTTCAGTTTTGTGTTTGTTTTTTTAAATAATAGTCATCCTACTGAGTGGGAACTAGTATCTCATTGTGGTTTTGACTTGCATGTATTGGGAATCCTTTCTCATGCTTATTGGACATTTGTGTATCTATGGAGATATGTCCTTTGCCTATTTTTTTAATGGGGATGTTTGGGGTTTTTTGTTGTTGTTTTTGTTGAGTAGTCAGAGTTCTTTCTATATTCTCAATATCAATCCCTTACCAGATATATGATTTATAAATATTTCTTTCCATTCCAAGGATTGCCTTTACACTCTGTCAATAGTGTCTTTTGAAGCACAAAAGGTTTTAACTTTGATGATGTCCACAACATATCTGTTTTCCTGTTCCCTGTGCTTTTGTTGTCATGTCCAAGAAATTGTTGCTAAATACAATGTTACAAAGATCTTTCGCTGCTTTTTCTAAGAGTTTCATAGTATAGAGATGGCCATAAAGTTCATTTAGTGCTTTCTGTACAATGGTACTTGGAGTACTTAGTTGTCTTTAACTTCTTGTGGAGCAATTGTTTTAGATTGTATTGTGACAGCTGTCATATCAACATGCATTAAAAAAAATACTTAGCAAAATTGGTGAATGTTTGTGCAGCCATTTTAATATTGAAGGTGGAAGAAAATAAGCAACATTTTCAGTGTGTTACACTTTATTTTTTCAAGAAAGGTAAAAACACAACTGAAACGTAAAAAAGGATTTGTACAGTGTGAGAAGAAGATACTGTGACTGATTTAACATGTTAAAAGTGCTTTGCAAAGTTTCTTGGTACTATTGACATTTTGACCAAATAGTTCTTTGCTTAGAGGCTGTCTTATTCATTGGAAGATGTTTAGCAGCACCCCTGGCTTCTACCCACTAGAAGCCAATAACAGAGTATAGCCCAATATTCTCAAAATATCCAAATCAATAAAGTTATTGGTGAAAATAAATGTCTCTATTTTATGGGAAAAACTAAATGGACATTTTGGGCCAACCCAATGTTTTTGGTTCCCTTGTTGAAAATTATTTGCCCATATCTATGTGAGTTTATTTCTGGGCTGTCAGTTATATTTTATTAGTGTGTCTGTTTTTCTGCCAATACCATGCTTTTTTTTTTTTTTTTTTTTTTGCTTTTTTTAAAATATGGAATGCTTCATGAATTTGCACAGGGGCCATGCTAATCTCTTTATTTTTCCAGTTTTGGTATAAGTACCATCAAAGCAAGCACAATACTATGCTGTTTTGATTATTGTAGCTTTGTAGCATAATTTGAAGTCAGGGAGTATGATACCTTTGGTTTTTTTCTTTTTCCTAAAGATTGCTTTGGCTATTTGGAGTCTTTTGTGGCTCTGTACAAATTTGGTATTGTTGTAGTAGTTCTTTAGAAAATGCCATTGAGATTTTGATGTGATTATGTTACCAAGCTAAGTGGAGTTTGTTCATGTGACACCTTGGTGTAAGAACCAACAATTAGCCTTACAAAATACAGGTCTTTATTTACAATATTTCTCCCTGGGGGATTGGGGAGCTATGAGCACTTTAGCCCAGAGCCCTATTCACCCACAAGACCCTGCACTTCCCCTGCTCCCTAAAAGGCTGTAAGTCAAAAACCTGTCCAGAAGTTCCCCATTCCTTATCTGTCAGCTCTCTCCTTCGAGATCTAGGGTATGGTGTCATCAGCCTCCATATAATATGTTACTCTGGATTATGGTGAAGTCTAGATAGAGTCCAGATCTGCAAGGCAGAGTCCTCGGTGGCTTCCAAGTCAGCTGGAGCTGGCACCATTGAAGCAGCAGTGTGCCTGCTTTCTTACTAGCCCAGGCACATGGCCCTTGAGTTTTCTTCTTTCAGACCCCATGGCTCCCTCTACCACCTTCCAAACCACGTGGCTTTGCCCTTGGTAAAATGGCTGCTGTTTTATTCTAAACCCTGACCCTGCCTGTGATGCAGTGGGTAGGGTGACCAATCTCAGCCACCCATGAAATCTCATGCAGGCCCCATGAGCTCTTTCATTCCCATTTTATGGCCGAAACCCCTCCCATCTCCTTAGGCCTTGGGGTTACCATAACCATTTGTGTAACTGAAACACTAGCTATCAGCCACAGATATGCAAAGGCATCTCCCAGGCTGCACTGTCCCCTCTCCCATTCTCCAACTGCTGGCTGTGGGGAATTTTGGGGACCTCTGTTACAATTGCATTAAATCTGTATATGGCTTTGAGTGATATGGCCATTTTAATGGTGTTGATTCTTGCAATCCATAAACATATATTTTCCATTTCTTTGGGTCATCTTTCTTTTAATAATGCCTTGTAATTTGGTTTTTCTTTCCTAAAATTTCATTGGATTTTTGTACATTTGCAACCTCCTGTATTTCTTCATTGTTTTTTTGTTGTTGTTTTGGTTTGGTTTGGTTTGGTTTGTTCTGGTGGAGTCAAGGGTTTTACATAAAGTGTCATGTCATCTGCAAAAAGTAACTCTTACTTCTTCTTCTCCCATTTGTATGCCTTTTATTGATTTGTTTTTTCCCCTTGCCTGAGTGCTCTGGCTGGGACTTCCAATACTACGCTGAATAACAGTGGTGAGAGTGGGCATCCTTGTCTTGTTTCTGATGTTAGATTTTTTTCACTATTGAGTATGGTATCAACTGATGGCTTATCATATATAGCCTTTATTATGTTGAGGTATTTTCCTTCCATACCTGTTTTATTGAGCATTTTAGTCGTAAATGGATATTGTACCTTGTCAAATGTTTTTCTGCATTTATTGATATGATCATATGATTTGTATCCTTTGTTTTGTTAATGTGGTGATATCACATTGCTCAATTTGCATATGTTGAACCATCCTTGCCACCACCACCCCACAATGAACCCCACTTGATTTTTTTAAAGGTTTTATTATTTTCAGAGACAGGGTGAGGGAGAGAGGCAGACAGGAGAGACATCAGTGTATGGTTGCCTTTCACCTGCCTCCAGCTACAGACCTGGCTGGAGACCTGGCTTGCAACCTGGTTATGTGCCCTGGCTGGGAATCGAACCAGAGACCTTTGGGTTTGCAGGCTGGCATCTATCCACTGAGCCACCAACCAGGGCACTAAGCCACCAACCAGGGCCCACTTGATTTTAATGTATTGTTGTATTCAGTTTACTAGTGTCTTGTTTAGGATTTTTTATTCTATATTCATTAAAGATTTTGGTCTGTAATCCGCGTGTGGGTGTGTTGTCCTTGCCAGATTTTGGTGTCAGGGTAATGTTGACATGATTAAGTGAATTAGACAGTATTGTCTCTTCTTCCTTTTTCTTTTCTTTTTGGGTAGGTACAGTTTAAGAAGGATAGGTATTAAATAGTCTTTGCATGGTTGGTAGAATTCACAAGTGAAGCCATCTATCTGGTCCTGGGAAGGTTTTTGATGATTGTTTCAATATCCTTACTGTTGATTGGTCTGTTTAGATTTTCCAGTTCTTCATGATTCAGTCTAAGAAGGTTATATATTTCTACGCATTTGTCCATTTCTTCTAGGTTATTGAATTTGGTGGTATGTTAAGTCTTTCATAGCATTATTATATACTGTAGTTCTTTGTATTTCTGTTGTGTCTGTTGTAACTTCTCTTTCTTTTTTGTTTTTATTTGAGTCTCTTTTTCTTCTTAGTGAGTCTAGCCAGAGGTTTCTCAATTTTATCAATCATTTTAAAGAACAATCATTTTGGCTCTGACCACGTGGTCCAATTGATTGGAGTGTTGTCCAGTACCTTAAAGGTCATGGGTTTGATTCCGGTCAGGGCACATACCTAGGTTGTAAGTTTGATCCCTGTTAAGGCACATACAGGAAGGCAACCAATTGATGTTTCTCTTTCACATCAATGGGTTTTTCTCTCTTCTAATTTATTAATTTTTTTTTGTTCTTAAAAGTGAAATGTTAGATTATTTGAGATTTTTCTTATTTCTTGAGGTCAGCCTATAATGCTATATATAAACTTCCCTCTTACCACTTTTGCTGCATCCTAAAAATTTTGATAAGTCATATTGCCATTCTCATTTGTCTATGTATTTTTTTAATCTTTTTAAAAATCTCTTCTTTGATCCAGTTGTTGTTTAATAGCATGTTGTTTAACCTCCACATATTTGTGATTTTTCCTGCTTTCTCTTTCCAGTTGATTTTCAATTTCAATGCATTGTGGGCAAAGAATATGCTTGGTATAATTTTAATCTTAAATTCATTAAAGCTTGTTTTGTTTACCAACATATGGCTAACCCTTGAAAATACTCCAGGTGCATTAGAGAAGAATGTATAGTCTGGTGTTCTGGGATGAAAAGCTCTGTAACTATTAATTATGTCTATTTGGTTTAATTGCCATTTAAGGTGATATTTCCTTATTGATTTTCTATTTGGGTGATCTATCCATAGCTATCAATGGAGTATTTAGACCTCCTATATGATTGTGTTTTTGTCCATTTCTCCATTTAGTTCTGTTAGTATAATTGCTTTATATATTTTGGTGCTCCCAGGTTGGGTGCACATGTATTAATAAGTGTAATGTCTTGTTAATGTATTCTCTCCTTTATCAATATAAAATATCTTTGTCCCTTGTTACCTTTTTTACCTTGAAATCTATTTTGTCTGGTATGTATAACTACACCTACTTTTCTATGTATGCCATTTGCTTGGAGTATCATTTTTCACCCCTTTACATTGATTATGCATTTGTCTTCACAGCTAATGGTGATGGTAGTGATGGTAGTGGTAATGGTATGTTTTTATCAACCCCACTACTGTGTGCCTTTTTATTGGCAAGTTCAGTCCATTTACATTTAGAGTGATTATAGATATGTGAAGATTTCTAAGCTATTTTACCTTTTGTTTTCTGGTAGTTTTGTTTCCATTGTTTCTTTTCCCTTGTGTTTCTGCCTAGGATTTTAGTGTGTTGGTATTCTATGATTTTTTTTCTCTGTTTCCTCCTTTTTTTGTTATGTGTCTCAGTTCTAGATGGGTGTGTGTGTGTGTGTGTGTGTGTGTGGTTACCATTAAGTTTATGTGAAAGAAAGTTTAGTTTCAGGTACACAGAAGTCCTTTTTCTTCTGATTATATCTTATCCATTCCCTTGTGCAAATTCAGGCCTTCACCCCGTCTTTTAGGTTTTTGTTTTCACAACTCACCCCTTTTTATGCTGTAAGTTCATTTCCAACTTGCAGTAGATATTGTGCTCTTATTTTTAAATGTTTTTGCCTCCTTTAACCTTTATGTATATTTATTATTTAATATCCTATTCTAAACAAGGGTTACAGTTTTCTGTGTCTGTCTGTCTGTCATCTTATTCATTGTTTTTGTGTTCTTTTGTCTTTGTGTCTCAGGTAGAACATTTATTTATTTATTTATTTTCATTAAAAAAAAATAAAGTTTATTAAATCATAATGTTGTCTGAATTTATCACCTTTGCCCAAAAAAAGTGAGCTCAAGGCCTCCAATGTAGTCTATAACTCCTCAATCATAGTCAGCAACTTATGGACAGCATCAGCATCCATGGTCGACCTTTCACTAGCCAGGCAAACTTCCCAAGATAATCGCAGTGAATGAGTTATCTTCTCAAATTCTCTTGCTTTTCTGTGTCCCTTTTGAATAACCTCTGGAAGATTAGCAAGCCTTGCTGCATTAAAGCCATAATTATAAATAAATAAAGCCATAATTACAGTGTTTCCTGTAATTCAAGTCTTGTGAATTTCCTTAACTTCTGTGTGTTTGGGAAAGCCTTTATTTCTTTTTCATATCCAAAGGATAACTGCTAGATGAGTTATTCTTGGCTGGTGATTTCTCTCTTTCAGTAATTTGAATATTTTAATCTACTGTTTCCTAGCTTTTGCAGGGCTTCTGCTTAAAAACCCTATGATAATCTAATGGGATTTTCTTTTTAGGTTACTGTGTTCTTTTCCCCGGATGCCTTGAGAATTCTCTGTCATTAATTTAATGGTTAATACAATGTGCCTTGGAGAAAGCCTTTAAGAATTGAGATAATTAATTAGGTGTTGTGTTAGCCTCTTGAATTCAAGGATCCAGTTCTTTCCATAGGTGTGAGAAGTTCTCATCAGTTATTTATTTCAGTAGGTTCTTAGTTCCCTCTTCTCTCTCTTCTTCTGGTTTACCCATTATTCTTATATTTTTCTTTCTGATGGAGTCAGAGATTTCTTTTAGGTTTATTCTTTTTTTTTTTTTTCTCAAATCTCTCCCTTCATCTGAGTCATTTCTAGATATCTATCTTTGATATCACTAATTCTATTTTTTAGGGTTTATTCTTATTCAAGAACATATTCATTGATTTCTAGAAATGAGGGGAAGGGAGAGAGAGAGAAAAAAAAAAAGCATTGATCAGTTTCTTCCATAGGCAACCTGTCCAGGGATGAAACCTGCAATCTAGGTATGTGCCCTGACCGGGAATCGAACCAGTGACCCTTTGGTATATGGGGACAATGCTCCAACCAACTGAGCCACACCAGCCAGGACAGTATCACTGATACTTTTCTCCATCTGGTCTGCTTTGTTTCCTAAGCTCACCAGTTCATTCTTCATTTATTTTATTATTATTGAGTTCTTCAGCTCCAGAATTTGTTTGATTTATTTTTATAATTTTTTTAACTTTAGTTTTATTGATGTTGTATTACATCCATCCCTTTTGTTCCCCTCTGTCCTCTTCCCCACCCACCCACTCCACAACAGAGTCAATCCCACTTGTTGTCCATGTCCATGGTTCTTCCATGCTAGTTCCTTGACTAAACTGCTCCCTTTCTTTGTCTCCTCCTCCCTCTCCCTATTTTTATAGTTTTAATTTCTTTTGTAAAGTACTTGTTCATTGATTTTATTTGAGTTCATTAAACTGCCTTTCTGAGTTTTCTTTCATCTTGTTAAATTTTTCAGAACTGCAGTCTTGAATTCTCTGTGATTTCAATCATGGTTCCATTTCTTTAGCTTATTTTCTGGAGGTTCTTTATTTTCTTTCTCAGTTACCTTGTTACCTTGATTACTCATGGTAGTTAATGGATCATGTTTCTGCTTTTATAGGAATAAGATTTTTCTCTCTTTTTTTAAAATTTTATTATTTTTAGAGAAGGGGGAAGGGAGAGGGAGAGAGAGACATCAATGTATGGTTGCCTTTCACCTGCCTCCAGCTACTAACCTGGCTGGAGACCTGGCTTGCAATCTGATTATGTGCCCTGGCTGGGAATTGAACCAGCAGCCTTTAGGTTTGGAAGCCAGCACCTTATCCACTGTGCCAGGGCTGGAATAAAATCTTTTTTAACATGCATTGTACACTTCACTATTTTAGGAGGTTGGTAAGTAAAAGTCTTTCCTTTGTCTTCCAGTCAGTGGCACAAGTTTTATCTTTCTCTTAACTTGCACTGCTGGGGCTTCTGGGATCTTTGTGGGGTGCCCTGTACTCCCTGGGAAGGTGGGCATCCCCTCTGTCAACAGGTCGTCGTGGTCTCAGGGCTTTACCCTGGTGGGGAAATGGTGTGGGTGATAGGGCACCTGAGATCCCGGTGCTGCCTCCTGCACCTAGATGCTTCCCACATTTTTGACCTTGTTCTCCCAGTAATGGTGGCCGCCAGACCTCAGATGACACTTCTGTGTCTCCACCCCGTCAGTGGGTTTAGCCACAGTCTGCGCCTGCCGCTTGGGAAGAAATGTTTCTGCTTCTGTCGTCCTCAGGGCTGCCTGGAGAGTGTGTGTTGCAACCCAGCACTTTGCAGCTCCAGCGTCTGCTGGGGCCACTTCTCTGGGAGGTGAGGGGAAGTAGCTATGTGTCTGGAACTTTCGTTTTCTGCCTGGTAAGTGGCAGCTGCTAGACCATAGCTGCCACACCTTTATGTTCCTCTCCGCCCCTGTCACTCGGTTCAGCTGCAGCAGGTGCTGACTACTCGGGCAGGAATGTTGATTTTTACCCCTTCTTAGGGCAGCAGAGTGTGTACACTGTGACCCGACTCCACCCCTGCTACTGCGTTTACTGTAGCTGCAGATCTGTGGCACCTTTCCAGTCCTCTTCTGTTCTCTCAAATATGCCCCTTCAGGTGTTTGGATGCAAGGATCTCTCAGACATGTTTGCGTATTGGACAGAGAATTCTTTGTTGAATTATAGTTGTCCAACTTGTCACTTCAAAGGCAAAGAGCTGGAGAACCTCTCATGCAGCTATGATGCTGACATCACTTTATAAATTCTGTAACCTTGCCTGCCTCACTTAATAATGCATTGGCTACAGTACTATTACATTTTTTAATACTTAGAAAAAAAGTTTTATTATTGATTTTCAAGAGAGAGGAAAGGAAAGAGAGAGAAACATTGATTTGTTGTGCCACTTACTTATTCACTCAATGGTTGCTTCTTTTATGTGCCCAGACTGAAGGGCAAACCCACAGCCTTGGCATTTCAGGACAATGTTACTTGGCCAGGGCAGTACTGTTTGTTATATTTTAAAATTACCGTATAATATTTTATTATTGAGATATACCTTAATGTATTCATTTTACTGCCTACTAGAAAGTACTTATGATTCTTTATTTTATTTTTTTTTAATTTTTTTTAAAATTTCATTTCATTATTTTTTTAGAAAGAGGGGAAGGGAGAGAGGCAGAGAGGGAGAGAGACATCAATGTATGGTTGCTTTTCACCTGCCTCCAGCCACAGACCTGACTGGAGACCTGGTTTGCAACCTTGTTATGTGCCCTGGCTGGGAATTGAACCTGCGACCTTTGGGTTCGCAGGCCGGTGCCTTATCCACTGTACTACCAGCCAGGGTGTTTCTTTATTTTAATTGCCAGATAGTCCCTGTGCATACAACTTCTTGTGTTTTCATAGTGAATTCCTTGAGGTTGGGCGTTATGCATTTATTAAGAATGCAAATATGAAAAATCAGCTAGAATTCAGGGAGACAATGTATATATTTTTTTAAGTTATAGTCACTGTTTTTTTAAAGATATTATTTATTATTTTTAGAGAGAGGGTTAGGGAGAGAGGCAGAGAGGGAGAGAGACACATCGATGTATGGGTGCCTTTCACCTGCCTCCAGCCACGGACCAGGCTGCAGACCTGGTTTGCAACCTGGTTATGTGCCCTGGCTGGGGAATCAGACTAGCGACTTTTGGGTTCGCAGGCCGGTGCCTTATCTATTCACTGTGCCACCAGGCAGGAGGCTATAGTCACTATTTTTAAAGTCACTGTTTTTAAAGTGTAAATAATGTTATAGGGGAGATAAAACTTGCATACAAATATCCAAAGTAAAGGATGATAAAGGGAACTAGTTTAGCCTGATAGTATGCTTTGAGAATTCGTAAGAGGGTTGGTTATTTTTGTCATATCAGATCATATCTAATTCAGTCGATTCAATGAGAACTTTGTGGAGATGCATTCATTTCCTTGAGTTACCTATATTCCCTGCAGTTTTCATTCTGATAATCAGAAATACAAAGTATTGGCCAATGGATGGAACATGATGGTTCTGTAGCTGTTTGGAGAATATTGGGACAAATCGGACAGGTACAGAAACAGAATAATCCCATCTGGCAAGAAAGGCTGAAAAGAGGCATCACTTGTACAGAGGACATAGCCAAATGACTTTTAGTTCTTTTCCAGGCAGGACCCTAGTACACATGAATATAGTTACCAAATCAAAAATTTTCAATTATTGGGAGCTGATGAAGCAAAAACAACAAAAGCCATCTATAAAAATAGAACTGTTTTTAGAATATCCTGAGCTCTTATTTCATGTTCAAAGGAAGATTTTTTAAGTGTTTTTTTAATCTGTTATTTGGAAATAGCTTACATTTTCAGAATTAAAATTACACATTTAAAAATGGTCACTGAAAAATATACACTCAAGTAAAACTAAGAAAAGTGAAGATCACAGCCCAGAGGTAACCAGAGGAATCTTTTTTTTTCTCTTTTTCCATTACCCTTTATCCCCTTATACTATCTTCCACCTCTGCCCCTACAACTACCATACTGTTCTCCACGTCCATGATTCCTTTTTCTTTTCTGTTTTTTGTTTGTTTAAGTTTAGGGGACTGGGGGGAGATAATCATCCGTGTGAGACTGAGGACCGAACCCGCAACCTCGGCACATGTCCTAATTAAATCAAACCCACAACACTGGTTGGGGCTCAGCAGTTTTGTAATCTGCTTTCTTCCCACTAGTCATATTTCAAGCAGTTTCTTTGTTATTGACTATTACATTACCACTAAATTTATAAGTACTCAGAATTACTGTTTTATAGAAATTTTTCATTTATTTAATATTGCTGTTATATGACTCAGAATACTGAACATTGCATGAGATGTACATATCTCTGAATGTATTGATTTTTGGTTGATACATATGCTGGAAAATTTTATGTTTACATCCATATAATTCAATACACCATTTTAAAATATGACGTATAACAAAAATATCGAATTACATCAGAAAAACACTTAGTAAAACATCATCATATAAATTGGCACATCAACAAAAGGGATGTGCAGATGTTCATAATACTAAGAGAAGCCATGTTATTGTACACAAAGCAAATAGTTGTTAATAATTATAATAGTGTTTGACAATCAGATGTGTGGTGATCAGTAAGTGCTGTTTTAAGAAATTGTTGTCCAAATGTGATAGTGTTATTTAGATGTGTTTTCTTGTGTTAAATTATGTTTTAGGAAATAATTTGGGGGTTTTGAATTAAATGTGATGCATTATATTTTTCACATTTTAAATATTGGGAGAAAGGCTCTGGTTAGAGTTTTTACTCAAAAAGATTGCCTTTTCAGGAATAGTTAAGGTGGAAAGACTTATATAATGTCTAGCTCTCATGACCTGAAAACTTCCATCAGTCCACCAGTCCACCAGCCCACACCCCCTAAAAAAAAGTAAGAATGGTTATCAATTTAGAGATAAGGAAAAGCCCAGCAATGTAGCTTCGAACTTTACCAGGTGTTACATAGATGGTGAACTTTGCTCAGAAGGATTTGCATTGTACAAAGATTTAATATTAGAGATCTAGAGGAGTGTGGTTTTGCTAGATCAAGATCAACTTGTCCCATTATTCCTGATCTGCCTTTTTAGGGCCTTTTGTTTCACATTGTGGGTTTGTGTTGTGGAAAATCCCTTTGAAGTGTGTAGAGTTAGAAATGGACAGCTCTCCTCTGTTAGTTCTGTAGCTTCCTCTTTTTTAAAATTGTTCTTTCTCACATTGACCAAGGCTCTGAGTATGAATTTTGATACAGTCAGAGTAGAACTGAATTATTAGTATATTAGTTAGGACAAGCTATTATACTCTGTTAGCAAACAACCCCCAAATCTAAATTACTTACAAAATGATATTTTATTTCTTGCTCATGTTATATTCCAGTGTGAGCCAGCATGGACAGGGTCCCAGACCAAAGGAGACTCCACCAACCTATAGCTGTACCACTTGAAACACACAGCCTCCTTTGCTACTACATCACAGAATTTCTATGAGGAAACTGTGCAGTCTCTTCCCAGTACCTCAGACTGGAGTGACACATCACCTCAGTTCATATTTAATCAGCCAAAACCAGTTTATAGCCCTGCCTCACTGCTAAGGTCTGAAATTTGTTATCTTCTGTGGATAATTGGAAAACTGGACAACAGTGGTGAAACATTAGTGATAAAATCAGTAGCAGCTACCACGCTGGCTAAGACACATTTCTTTTTCTATATGTAGAAAATTGCTGCTATAAATTAGGTGTGATTCCTCTGTGCAGCAAGGACATCCTGGACTGTGGAGAGAGGGTTATCAAGAGGCCTGTGGGCAGGTGAGTGAAGGGGCTAAGGAATCAGGAAGCCTTTTATATGAAAGTTCACCTCCTCTGTGGGAAGTTAGAAACTTTTAGTTATTTGAGAATATTCCCCTGAAAGGCTCTAGAACTAAGGAGAAAATCAAACTCCTTCAGCATACAAGTTTCCAAAGTCTCCTACCTCACTGAATTACTCCATTCATGTTTACTTTTATAATACACCACCCCATTGAGAAGGAAGGGATTAATTGTATTATTTATGATTATAAAACATATGTTTAAGGGAAAATATATGTTTTGAAACCATAGGAAAAAACCGATCCCCCCTTAATTATACACCTCAAGACAAATGTTGTGAAAATTTAACTAAAAAGTCTTTCAATCCATCTTTTATGCATACACACACACACAGAAGGTACCCAACCATATATTATGAAAAATAGAGACATTTATTGAAGAGATACAAGAAACATTGTACATAGGACAATGATGCCTCAGTCTCCTTCAAAGTAGACACCTTGGGACCTCACTCAGTTCTCCCAGCATCCCCTTCCACTGTTCAAAACACCACAAAATTCTTTGTTGGAATTGCCATCAGCTGCCCCATCATATTTTTCTAAATCTCACCAGCAGTCTGAAATTCCTTCCCTTCCAAAGGTGGTTTTAGTTTTGGGAAAAGCAAGAAGTCACAGGGCACCACCTGGGCTGTAGGAGAACTGAGTCACTTGGGAGATTTGATGTTCCACCAAAAAAGTCTGCACAAGACGTGATACACGTGATACACGTGATACACGACAAGTTGTCGTGAAGAAGCTGCCAGTCACCAGTTGCCTACAGCTCTGCCTGTTTTCGTGTTGCACCTCTCAACCAATGAAGAACATTGAGGTAGGACTCCGTGTTAGTTGGTGATGGACAATACCTTCCCAATCAAAAACACACAGTTAACATATTGATCTTGCTGCGACTTTGCCACATCTTCTTTAAGCATGGAGAACCAGGAGGCTTCCATTGGGACAATTGGGCCTTTGTTTCCAGAACATAGCCAGAGACTCACAATTCACCTCTGAGGAAATTTGGTTCTTTGGTAGCTGTTTGAATCAAGTCATTAGCAACCACAGTATGATGTTCCTTCTGCTCAGGTAGCAGAAGTTGTAGAACAGTTTTGCCACAATACATTTCATGCCAATATCCTGCATCAAAATCTTGGACCTGGTAGGATTTGGAATCCCCAGATCCTAGTTCTCACACTGTCAGTCACCAATCTTTGTTGATTACAGCCCATACACATTCAACATCTTCAGGTGTTCTGCTTGTTGCAGGCCTTCCAGAACATGGATCACTTTCAGCAGATCTTCAACCATCTTTGAAGCATTTGTGCCACATTTTTATTTGTGCTGCACTCATTGCATCACTCCTGAAAGCCTTCTGAATGTTCAAATAGTTTGTGCAGAGCTTAATAGTTTGTTCAAGCTTAATGCAAAATTTGATATAGATATGTTGCCCTACTCAGTCACGTTGAACGCAACAGCCACACAGTACACGTGCTCAATGGCGTCTGTTGCCCCGCTAACTACTACAGCGAAGGCGGCATTGTCCACGCGTGCCCGTTCCAGCCCACACTCCTTGGCTGCCGAATTACATCCATCTCGTGCAAAGCGTTCTTGTTACATCAACAGTGGCTGAACATTTTTCTTGACAGAACTCGCATGTATATTTTTTTCTATAAAATAGTTTCATTACATAGGGTGGGGCAAAAATAGATTCACAGTTGGATGTATGAGGAACACAGTTTATTATTATTTTTTTATTACTATTATTTTCCATACAGACAACTGTAAACCTACATTTACCCCACCCTCTACTATTTTATCATTACCTGTCTTATTCACTCAACATTGTGTTTTTTAACATCTTAACATCAGCAAAGCTATGTATCATTTTTAGGGCAACAGTGTTTCCATTGTATGGACACACTATAGTTTATCTAATCAGCCCTCTTTTGTAGGATATTTGAGTTCTCAGGTTTGTTCCCATTATCAACAGGGTCTCCATCATATACTGCATGCATCTTTTGGATAGAGCATCAAATATGGAATTGCTTCATCAGAGCACAATAGTGGTTTAATGTCTGCTAATGTTGCCTTGTTGAAAGTTTACATTAGCTATAGCCTACTATATATGTCCATTTCTTTTTTTTTTAAGATATTATTTTTATTTTTTATTTATAGAGAGGGGGGAGGAAAGAGAATGAGAGGGAGAGAAACATCAATGTGTGGTTGCCTCTTATGCACCCCCAGTTGGAGTCCTGGCCTGCAAGCCAAGCATGTGCCCTGACTGGGAATTAAACCAGCGACTCTTTAGTTCATAGGCTGATGTCCAGTCCACTGAGCTACATCAGTCAGGGCTGTCTTTTTTTGGTCATTTTATTGTGGAGTGTCCTTCATGTTTTAAATTTTTGCTAAATTGATAACTGTAAAATCATATTTTCTTACTGCTTTAATGCAGTCCCTTCATTACTGAAGTTTAAAAATTGTTGATAGGTTGCACCACTTTATTTTTTTAGTAATTGCCCATGCATACATAGCCTTTGTTCATTTCTCTAAAATTACTGCTTTTTTCTGAAAATTTAATTTTAAAAGCACTAGCTATGAAGGGTTTTTGTTGTTTTTCTGACTTGTGAGTTAGATACTTTTATATCCATTTTATCATTTGCCTTTTTATTTTGAGTTTAATATTTGGGAGTAGAAATTTTTATCTCAATTTAATGTTTTTTCTTTTTGTTGACCTGACTTTTATGTCATGTGTCCACAAAATATAAATACATTATATTTGTCTGAAATACTTTCATAGTTATTTAAGTTTGTATCGTAAATATTATATCAAGTTAGAACTTATTTTAGGTTTATGATATAACCACAAAAAAATAGGCTGAATAGCTGAGAAATTTTTCTTTTTTAAGTATATTTTACTGATTATGCCATTACAGTTGTCCCAATTACTTTTCTCTCTGCTCCCTTCCACCCAATACCCCCTTCCCTCCAGCAGTTCCACCACCATGTTCATGTCCATGGGTCATGCATATAAGTGCTTTGGCTTCATCCTTCCCTATATTATTCTGATTTTGTACCTGCCATTTATGCTTAATCTTTGCACCATTTCTCCATTTCCTCCTTTTTGCCCCTCCTAGCTGTTAACCCTCCAAATGGTCCCCATACCTATGATTCTGTTCCTATTCTGGCTCTTTACATAATTGTTTTTGTTTTTCTTTCTTTCTTTTTTTTTTTTTTAGGTTCTGTTGTTGATAATTGTGAGTTTGTTGTCATTTTATTTACTTATTGTTTTTAGAGAGAGGGGAAGGGAGAGAGGCAGAGAGGGAGAGAGACATCAATGTGTGGTTGCCTTTTACCTGCCCCAAGCTACGGACCTGGCTGGAGACCTGGCTTGCAACCTGGTTATGTGCCCTGGCTAGGAATGGAACCAGCGACTTAAGGGTTCACAGGCTGGCGCCTTATCCATTGTGCTACTAGCCAGGGCCCAGTTTGTTGTCATTTTATTTATTTATTTATTTATTTAATTTTTATTTATTATTTTCAGAGAGGGGCAAGGGGAGGGGCAGAGAGGGAGTAAGACATCAGTGCATGGTTGCCTTTCACCTGTCTCCAGCTACAGACCTAGTTAGAGACCTGGCTTGCAACCTGGTTATGTGTCCTAGCTGGGAATCGAACCATCAACCTTTGGGTTCACAGACCAGTATCTTATCCCTTGTGCCACTAGCCAGGGCCTGTTGTCATTTTAATGTTCATAGTTTTGATCCTTTTTCCCTTAAATAATTCCCTTTAACATTTCATATAATAAGGGCTTGGCCATGATGAACTTCTTTAGCTTTACCTTGTCTGGGAAGCACTTTTATCTCCCCATATATTCTGAATGAGAGCTTTGCTGGATAGAGTAGTATAGGTTGTAGTCCTTGCTTTGCCTCACTGGGAATAGTTTTTGCCAGCCCCTTCTTGCCTGCAAAGTTTCTTTTGAGAAACCAGCTGATAGTCTTATAGGAACCCTTTTGTAGGTAACTCTCTTCTTTTTTCTTGTTGTTTTTAAGAGTATCTCTTTATCTTTAACCTTTGGCATTTCAGTTATGTGTCTTGGTGTGTCTTTGAGCCTAGTGTTTGAGATTCTGTGTTTCCTGTACTTGTATGTCTATTGCCTTCACCAAATTAGGGAAGTTTTCCTTCATTATTTTTTCTCATAAATTTTCATTTTCTTACTCTCCCTCTTCTCCTTCTGGCACCCATATGATTCAAATGTTGGCAAGTTTAGAGTTGTCCCAGAGGTTTATAAACATCTCCTCATTTTTTGAAATTCTTATTTCTTTATTTTGTACTGGTTGACTGTTTATTTCTTCCTTAGTTTCCAAACCATTAACTTGAACCCCAGGTTCCTTCCCTTCACCATTGGTTTCATGTGGATTTTCCTTCATTTTACTTAGCACAGCCTTCATTTCTTTCCTTACTCATTTGTTGTACTTAATCTTGCGTGTCAAGTCTGTGAGTATCATTATCACCAGTGTTTTAAACTCTGCGTCTGTTAGGTTGGCTATCTCTTCGTCTCCTAGTTCTCCCACAGAAACCTTGATCTGCTCCCTCTTTTGGGCCATACTTCTCTGTCTCCTTAACTTGACAGACTCCTGCATTTGCCTCTGTGTCTTAGGTAGAGCTGTTGTACCTGTTACATTGAAAGGGGTGGAGCCTTAAGTATTCAACAGTCTGCAGGCAACCGCTTTCACCCCATTGTGGTGCTGCTGTATGTGTGGGAGAGGTCTGAGAGGGAACAAAGCTGCTTGCTCAGCACTCACCCCTTTCCCAGGCACTTCTGCTTCCCATATGGGACTGGCCATGGTTCCCAGAGAGAGAGGGTCTTCTGACGTTCTAGGACCATAGGGGCCTCTAAACAAGTGGACTTTGCTGAGAGACTGGCAGGCTCTTCCTCTGTTCCAACCCCTGCTGGTTTTCACAGTCAGAAGCAATGAGGCTTTATTTTCCCTGGCTCTGGAACTGTGAGCGACACGGTCTGGTTGGTGCTGGGAGCACTCCCCAGGTGTCCCTTCTTATTTTTGTTAATGTGCGATTCCTGCCTGCCAGCCACAGCCTATATGTGTCATCCTGTCACGGCCACTGCCTCCACACTGCAGCCTCTCCGCCCCTTTTATTTGTCTGGGTATTTCTTCTTTATATCTTTGTTGGATTTCGGTGCAGCTCAATTTTATGGGAGTTCTGGTTGTTTCCAGTTTTGAGGTAGTTGTATTCCATCTTAGTTGTGGAGGGAGATGCATGTGTCTGCCTACACCTTCATCTTGGCTCAAAGTCCAAGAAATTTCTACTTTGATACATTCTTAAGGTTTTTATTGTGATCTTGTGCATTCATTGCAGTGTTTTATGTCCTGAGAAATTAATAATGAACAAAACCAACAAAATCCCTGCATTTAAGCTTAGTGGGAAGAGTCAAATAATTGCCAAGTAAATACAGCATTTATTAGCACTGAGTACTATAAAAAAATAATAAAACAGGGAAGGCTAGAGAGGATGGCTGTGGGTAATATTTTAATGGTTTGGTCACAGAGGTAAAGTTTAAGCAAAAAACTTCATGAAGGGAGAAAGCAAGTCTTTGATTATCTAGTGGAGGAACATTCTAGAAAGAACATACAAAACCTCCAAAGGAAACATGCCTGGTATTATATGGTGAGTTCTAAATGGAACATGGACATTTAAGAATAATGAATATCCTATTCGTAAGTATAATTTCAGAATCATTACCAGGATTCATCCATGTCTGGCTCTTTTTGAAGTTTTATAAGCTCTCATGAATTTTTTTAATGTATTTTATTTATTTTGCTATTATAATTGTCCCAGTTTTCCCCCCTTTGCCCCCCTCCACCCAGTACCCCATTTCCTTCAGCAATGCCCCTCTTAGTTCATGTCCATGAGTCATGCATATAAGTTCTTTAGCATCTCTATTTCCTTTGTTCTTCCTAACATCCCCATCTATTCTGTAACCATCAATGTGTACTCTTTTTTTTTCCTTTCACATCCAGACAGTTCACCATTTAATTACTGCCTTCTGTCAGCTTCTCAAATCATATTAATACAAAGTTTTCTTTTCATTATTACAAAATGCCTATGTTAATTCATTTGTTTAAAGAATTACTCTTTTAAGTAATATGAATTGCAATATTACCAAACACATGCAAAAATACATTTACACCCATACATATTTTCACACATATTTAAAGTACATACTGGATTTTGAAGAGTTAATACAAAAAATTTTAAATGTGCCAATAGCTTACATAATTATTACATGTTAAATGATAGTATTTTAGATATATTGTAGCAAATTAAGCAAATTTTTAAAAAGATTTTACTTGTTTTCAAAGAGAGGGGAAGGGAGGGAGGCCAAGAGGGAGAGAAACATCAATGTATGGTTGCCTTTCACCTGCCTCCAGATACAGACCTGGCTGGAGACCTGGTTTGCAACCTGGTTATGTGCCCTGGCTAGGAATTGAACCTTTTGGGTTCTCAGGCTGCCCCTATCCTCTGAGCCACCAGCCAGTGTCATGAATTCTTTTTTTTTTTTTTTTAAGATTGTATTTATTATTTTCAGAGCGAAAGGAAGGGAGAGAAGCAGAGAGAGAGAGAAACATCAATGTATGGTTGCCCTTCACCTGCCCCCAGCTACAGACCTGGCTGGAGACCTGGCTTGCAACCTGGTTATGTGTGCCCTGAGCTAGGGAATCGAACCAGCGACCTCTGGGCTCTCTCAGGCCAGCACCTTAGGAATTCTTTTTAAGTTAAAGGTTCAAGTACTTCATTTCCTCCAGAAAACATTTTATTCATTATTTCTCTAGCTGTTCTGTTATCTACTTTTATACATATTTCATGTCTTCTGGATCTTTCTCTTCCATATCTCTAACCTTTGTTTTCTGAATCCATTCTTCTGTATCTTTTTCCTCCGAATTCTAAGATGTTGTCTTAGGCTCCCCCAACCCAAATTTCTAACGCGTCTGGTACCTTCTTTAATAATAGTTAGAACAAACTATTGTCAGAACTCTTCTGTAGCAAAACACTTACAAAAGGTTCTAGTTTCCTTCTCCCTGTAACCCCCCAACTCTCCATTGTCTCCTTGTTACTCTAGGATTTATTCTTCATTCATGGCAGCAACCACGGGGAGCCAGTTTACGCTAATGGAAACTTCCATGGGCATCAACACTTGGGTTTTTATCCCATCTCTGATTTTACTAGCACTGTGGCCATGGGTGAATCTCATAACCACTCAGGCATTCTCGCTTCTCTTCTATATAATGTGGAGTAATACAGTCAACTTTATTTAACCACAGGGTAGCTGTAAAAATAAAAGTAAATGAAAAGTATATTTGAATAGCACCCACAACACCTCACCCTGATCCTGGAGATCATTTTTATACCTATACACTGTGCCTTCCCCAAGGATGAGCTGTCTGTGATCTGTAATTCAGTCCCTAACACTTAGATGCTAGTTCCCATTCCCTCTCTCCTTTTCAAGATCATTGCTGTGGCAATTGTCTCTTAGGTTTTTGCCATATTAATTTCTCTCTACTGGATTATCCCATCACTATGAAAAATCCTATAGTTTCTACCCAGCCAGGGTTCCCATTTTATATTTGTACATTTGGACTTTATCCTGAACTTCAGAACCAATGGACACTTGGTTCTGGACTAATGGACACTTGACATTTCCACTTAGGTATATAACAGTCATCTCAAGTATTAAAGTCTAAAACAGAACTCGTATTGGTCATTCCAGATCTGCTTCTCCCACCGTCCTTTCTGTTAAAAGATGACAACTTCCTAGTTCTAGTTGCTCAAGCCGAAAACCTTAGCATCATCTTGGCTTTATTTTCTTATATACTTAAAATTAGCAAATCCTGTCAGCTCTACCTTTGAGGATATCTAGAAGCTGATCACTTCTCACCACCACCAACACCAAGACCAACACCACTACCCTAGTGCAAACGATAACCACTGGCCTAGATTACTGCAGTAACCTCCTCACTGGTCTCCCTGCTTCCTTCATCCCTTTGTCCTTTTTAGTCTATTTTTCCTGAGTGATCCTTTAAAATCTAAATCAGATCATGCCATTCCTTGGTTTAAAACAGTTCAATGGTTTCCAAGAGTAAAAACCTAAGCATTTACAATGACCCACAAGCCAGCTACTTCTCTGACCCAGGTGAGCCTCTGACCTTCCTTCTCTTATATACTTAATTCCAGCCACTCTAGTCTCTTTTCCTGTGTTGATCAAAGAAAGCCTGCCCCTGCCTTGAGGTTTTTGCAATCGCTGTTCCCTCTGCTAGGAATGTACCTTCCCTGTGTATCTGCATTAATCATTTACTCCATTATATGACACCTTCTCAATGAAAAACCTTCTCGGGCTACCCTCCATACCCAACTAACTCTCCCCTTATTTTTTTTTTTTCCTCCCTAGTACTTTTGGCTACCTCACATATAAATAGCAGTATCAGTGTATTTGTTACTGCTTTTTTCTTTCTTTTTTTTTTAAGATTTTATTTCATTATTTTTAGAAAGGGGGGAAGAGAGAGAGGCAGAGAGGAAGAGAGACATCAATGTATGGTTGTGTTTCACCTGCCTCCAGCCACAGACCTGACTGGAGACCTGGTTCGCAACCTGGTTATGTGCCCTGGCTGGGGAATCGAACCACTGACCTTTGGGTTTGCAGGCTGGCGCCTTATCCACTGTGCCACCAGCCAGGGGCTTGTTAATGCCTTTTTCCACTAGAATGTGGAATCCACTTAGACAGGGACTAGATTTATTATTTTCTTCACAAATAGGACCATGCTATTTGAGGTAGGAACTTAGTAAATATGGAAAAATTCCCTACTCTTTCTCTCTCTGCCTCCCTCCATATTCAATTAGACGTCAGGGCCTGTTGATTTTACTTCTTCTGTTTACCTGAATCATCTGTTCCTTCTCATTTTCACTGTCACTTACTGTCTGGGGTCAGATCCTTGCTATGCTTGGGAAAGTACAAGCATTTTTCAGTTGATATTCTTGACTTCAGTCTTACTCCTCTCCAACAAAATGACCTGGTCATTTTGGCCTTATCACTTCCTTCTTTAATTCTTCAGTATCCTTCCATTTATTAATGGATGAAAGTCAAATCTTTATATATTCAGTTAGTATTCATTGATTACTTGCATGTGTCAGGCACAGTGATGATGAGTCCTGGTCCTTGCTCTTATTTCACTTCATTCATACACCTTCCTTTTCCAACCTAATGTAATCGCCATTAGTATCTTCCTCTGGTTCTCAAACTAATTAAATTTCTATTTGGATTGATTAAAATTAAGTAAAAAGTTCAGTTAGTCAAGTGGGGGCTAATGGCTACATTATTTTTTTTTTAATATTTTATTTATTATTTTTAGAGAGAGGGGAAGGGAGAGAATCAGAGAGGGAGAGAAACATCAATGTATGGTTGCCTTTCACCTACCTCCAGCTACAGGTCTGGCTGGAGACCTGGTTTGCAACCTGGTTATGTGCCCTGGCTGGGGAATTGAACCAGCGACCTTTGGGTTCGCAGGCCGGCGCCTATCCACTGAGCCACCAGCCAGGTAATGGCTACATTATTGATGGTACAGATTTCAATCATCACAAAAAGTTTATTGGGCAGCACACATTGGTCTAGACTTTGCCCGGACTATTCGGGTCATTCCAGATTATTCGCTCCTCCTCAAACACACCATATACTTTTGGTCTATTGCTTTCCCACTGCTCTTCACTCTTCTCAGAGTACTCTTCTTTCCCTTTTCTGTCTGTTAAAATTGTCTGATTTTTAGGTCCACATCGTGTTCTGTAACTTATAGGAAATTTTCCTTGATATCATCCCCTTTGGATAAATTAGTCTTCCTTCTGATAACCCCACCATGGGAGGCTTCTTGCCTCTCTCATTAAGACTAGCCTTGCACCCTGGCTGGTGTGGCTCGGTGGATTGAGCGCCTGCCTATGAACCAAAGGGTCGCTGGTTCAATTCCCATTTAGGTCCTGTTCCTGGATTGCTAGTGGGGGCACTTGAGAGGCAACTACACATTGATGTTTCTCTCCCTTTCTTCCTTTCTCTCTCTCTTCCCTGCTCTCTCTCTCTCTCTCTGTAAATGAATAAATAAATCAGCCTTATTATCCTCTGTAAAGCCCCTGAGATCTCAATACCTGGCGGTATAGGCCATTCTCCACAGCACACTCTAGCTTCAGCAACTGCCAGCCAGTGAGGAGGTGATGTTCTGCAGGAAAGCAATAGGGAGGGTTTAAATGAAAAATAAGTGCTGGGCCAAGAGGCAGCTACAAACTGAGTTCCCACTCAGGTTAATATTCTAGATGTGTAGATATGCTTGTAAGATTCCTGTATTACTGTGGTTTTCTTGTTCCTGTCTGGTGAGTCCAGCTCAGGCTGGAGGCATCTGATATGAGTGATATGGCCCCTTTTGGACTTAGAAAGTACAGTCAGGGAGCTGCTCAAGATGTTTTGCCCATTGAGCCCACAGAAGCTGAAAGACTTTGTTTGAGAATGTTTTTAACAAGATTTGGCCTGCACAGGTGTGCTATTCTGACCCTGTCCTCTTCCTCAGGGTAAAGTGGGTGAGTCTGAGTTAGTATCTTCCTTGCTGCAGCTGCAAAGGAAGCTCTGCTTGGAGCCGGTGGGAGCTATCTAGGGCAGAGATTAGCGGCAACAAGATGAATGAATGTTCAGGCCAGAATCCCTCCTGCTGATGTGCGTGGATTCTTTGTCAGTGCTGGAGCACATCTGCCTTGAATCCGTCTTTTGGTTTCCCTAGGGTTTAAGGAGGAGCTGGCTGGGTTTTGTTAACTCTGTAGTTCTTAGAATTAGTGTTTTGTGGCATTGCATGGGGAGGGCAGGGGAAGTAGCAGACACACTGGAAGTTCAATTGTTTTTCAGCTTACTATTTCAGATTGTTGAGGCAAGCTAAATTTATGAGACATTTGCCCCTTCTCCGCCTACCCTGTTTTTTCAGGACTCTGTACTCGTCCAACAGAAGAACCTAGAAAAACCTGAGCAAGTCAAATAGTTCTAAAAGGCCATGGCCCAGGTAAGTTGAAATTCCCTCTATCCTTAAAAGAACTGTCTTCCCTCCAGATTATATTACCATGTGTGTTCTTTACCCTAAAACCTTCCTCCCTGAGCTGAGCCCCACTCAGTAACCTGTGATGGCCCCTCCCTCCCTTCGCCGTCCTCCCCACCTGTGATCACACATGTGCACAGTGCTTTTACCAGAACACCGATGCAGCAGAAGTAAATTCTCTTGAGAGCCTCCCTTACTAGAAACATGGGCAAATGGGGCCAAAGATAACTTTGATCTTTTTCATTAACCTGGGTAGTTTCTCTTTTTTTCTATTTTTAAATGTCACCCCTTTCTGCCCTGGCTGATGGCACAGTGGATAAGACACCGGCCTGCGAACCCAAAGGCCACTGGTTCGATTCCCAGCCAGGGCATATAACCAGGTTGCAAGCCAGGTCTCTAGCCAGGTCCGTAGCTGGAGGCAGGTGAAAGGCAACCATACATTGATGTCTCTCTTCCTCTCTGCTTCTCTTCTTTCCCCTCTCTCTAAAAATAATAAATAAGATCTTTTTTAAAAGATAATGGAATGATTATATCTTATAGGGTGTAAAGTGCAATATTATATAGCAAATAAAAACCCCTGTGTTCATTATAAAATTTGCCATAACCAAAAATTGTTCATGACGTCCAGCAAACAGAAGCAGTGGGAACACTGTTGGCATTTACAGCATTGTAGTTCTTTGTTGTACGGGACTGGCCAGGGTAAGTAGCACAGCTAATTCAGGACACTTAACATTCCTGATGCCAGCTCGCACTAATGTCAGCAGCACACTGCACCCTGCAGCCCGACCTCCCACAACACTGTGACAACTAGCCCACCTTCATTGTGGTCCCAAGTGTATGCTGAAGGGGAAGATATAACCTAAGTTGAGAACTACAGACTACTTATGACCCTGAGTCTTTAGGATAAAGTAAAATTTCTATAAATTCTCTAAGATAGAGATGTATAAGATATTTGGGAACCTTTTTTTTTTTTTTTTTTTTAGATTTTATTATTTTTAGAGAGGGGGAAAGAGGCATCAATGTAGAGTTGCCTTTTCACCTGCCTCCAGCAATGGACCTGGCTGGAGACCTGGCTTGCAACCTGGTTATGTGCCCTGGCTGGGAAATCGAATCAGCAACCTTTGGGTTTGCAGGCTGGTGCTGGATTCTTTCTTTTTTATCTCAAGGGAGAAAAAATGGTAAAAGGGAATGCATTTTTAAAGACTTTTATTATTTGCTTGACCCATGTTTGCTGTGTGGTTTGCATATGTTCCTTTATAAGTCCCCACTTAGCTAGATTGTGCTCATTTCCAGATCGTGTGGAAAATAGCAGAGGAGATCTTTCTTGTCTGTAGCCATAGGAATATTTAAAGCATGAATGGCCTTTCATCATGTAAATTGGCTTCTTACACTTCCTTCCTGGCCTAGACATTCAGCCCTGGCCTGCTGGCCTGGTTCATCACCGTCCTTCTATAGCACCCTTCTCCTTCCATTTCCCTGGATGGATCAGGTTAAAACCTGAACCTACTCATCAATTTTAATCTCATTAAAACTGGGACAACCAGTTATTATGAGCCTTCTATTGGGACACTACACGAAGTACACAGGACCCCCATCAACATATTCATGCCCTCCTCAAAAAATACTTCAGTCAGGCCCCCAGATCTTACTACCTTTCACAGAAAATATGGAAGTAGAATATGTTAAACTACATTATGAAGATGCCATCAGCCAAATCCAAAACATGGGAACTTCTACTGCTTTAAATGTTTCTTAATAAATAAATATCAATAAAAAAATTTAAAGGGCCTTTGGGGACTGTTAGAGATCTGAGAGACTTTAGAAAACCCATCAGTTAAACATAGTGTGTGGATCTCGTTTGAATCCTGCTTTGAACAGATCAACAGTAAAATCACTTTTGAGAACGGTGGGGCAATTTGAAACTTGATCTGGTTACTAGATAATTATTGTTAATGTTACTAGGTATGATAATGATATTCTGTTTATGCTTCAAAAAAATCTAATCTGTTAGATGCTGAAGTATTTGTGGGTGAAATACTAGTCTTTGGTACGTGGGATTTGCCGCAAGATACACCAAGAATAGAAAATGGAAAAGAAGAGGTGAAACCAGATTTGCAAACTTATTGTTGAAGCAGAGTGATGGATTTATTGGGATATTATACTATTTTTCTGTACCTTTGTGTATTTTGAAATTTTTTGTAATAAATGAAAAAATTAAAAATCCTTTAATTTACTAGTAATGCATGAGTTTATTGTTTCAGGGGTTGGTGACATTCAGGGACGTGGCCATAGAGTTCTCTCAGGAAGAATGGAAGTGTCTGGAACCTGCCCAGAGGGACTTGTACAGGGATGTAACTTTGGAGAACTTTGGTAACTTGGTCTCAATAGGTAAGGATATTGTATAACCCAGGGCTGCCAGAAATAAGGCTCCCAGGAACTACAACAGTGGGAGATTGTTACCAAAGGGCCAGAAGGGGTGAAGGGAGGAAACACTGCCAGTGGAAGATTGTGGAGAGGACCTGACTGGCAGCAGCTGAAGCTGCTTCCAGAACAGAGTCTAACGATGAAGTGAGAGGAACAAAAAATAGCCTGAATTGTTTCCTCTTGCCTGCTGATCTCCTGCTGAAGTTTCCCATCTGACAAACCCAGTGGAAAACAATAGGAACAGTATACAAGGAAGCTGTCAAGGGCACAGGGAAGGGTCAGGAACAGCAAGGAACGGAGGTGGAAGTGGGCAGTCCCATTGGTACCTCCATCTTCCCTTCCCCTGGACAACTTTCACGCCTTCCTTTATGTAAATGCCTCTCTTCCTTGGTGACTAAGAGACTAGGTTTGAATTTTGGAACAGCCTGATCATTCCCCATTATCTCTTCCTATAAACAGGACTTTCCTTTTCTAAGCCTGATGTCATCTCCTTATTGGAGCAAGGGAAAGAGCCCTGGATGATTGCAAATGATATAGCAGGACCATGGTGCCCAGGTGAGCAAGGGTTGATCCAGTGGGGGAGAGTCAACTGATAACAGTGATTTGAGCAATTGTCAGGAACATGCCCCTCAAAGCCCTAAGGAAAACTGAGGAAAGTGAGAGCCCAAGACATGAAGAGCAAAGACCTTGTCAGCAGCCTCAGCTCCCAAGGGAACCTTGTCCTTACCCCCATTAATTCTGCTTTGTTCTTTCATATTTTTATCCCATTTCAAAAAGATGTGCTCCCATCTTCCCCAGAGGCAGCTGTTTTACCTGGATTTTGGATCCCTTTTCCTGCAAGTCCCTTCAACCCTTAAAAAATACTTATTTTTAAAAAACAGCTTCTTACTGTATCGAATTCATCAATTCATCTATAAACATTTTCATTATTAAATTTAATTCTTTTTAAATTAAAATAATTTTTATTGTTATACTATTAACAGTTGGCTCAGTGTTTCCCCCTTTGCCATCCTCCACCCATCATCTGTAAACTTTTGGAGGTAAAGATTTGTAGTGGCTGAGGACAGCTCTAGACTCAGCCTGTCGGAGTTCAAATCCTGGCTCTACCACTTACGCATTTGTGAATTTAGGTAAATTATTTCCATTCTCTGGGTTTCAGTTTCCTCCTCTGCAAATGGGATAAAAGCAGTGTCTACGTAGTTATTGTGGCTTTTGTATGTGTTAATAATAATGTGAAAATTTCCAGAACAATGCCAGGCAACTGTGACCACTAAATAAATGTTAGCTAATATTGCTAATTAGCACTTGCTAGTTTTTGGAACTTTTGAGTGCTTATTAATTAGTTATCCCCTTCCTGATTAATCTGCTGCTGTTGTCATTATTTATTTCCATCTGGGATCATTTTTTCCTCTCAAGAACACCCTTAAAATGTTCTTTTGTGAAGGTCTGACAAATTCTGTTTCTGACCTCATGAAAATGTCTTTATTCCACATTCTTCATTCCTTGTTACAGGATATTTTCACCGAGTATGGAATTCTGTTTTGGCAGGAATTTTCTCTCATCTCAAAGAAGAAATCGTTCCACTTCCTTTCCTCTTCCACTGTTGTTGATAAGTCAAATTGTTCCAATTTTGAAAAATGTGTCACATATATTTAAAACTAGTGTTCTTTGGATGGGGCACTCACCTCTTTGTTTAACTATAAATCTTTTGATTATATGATTAAGAATCTGCATATCCTTTAACTTTCTCTGTACTTGTGCGATCAAATTCTGAGATCTGTATTATTTATTTTGCTACTACAATTACATGTTTTATAAAAATGAAATATAGATTCTTATGCAATTTATACTTTTATCTGTACATCCTTTACTTTCCTACTTAGTGCTTGTAACCGTGAGTTTTAGTTTTCTGATGTTAATAGCAAATAATCTTTTTATTGACTCAAAAAGTAAAATATTTTTCTTTTCTATTTTTTTAAGTTTTATTTATTATTTTTAGAGAGAGGGGAAGGGAGGGAGGCAGAGATGGAGAGAGACATCTACGTATGGTTGCCTTTCATCTGCCTCCAGCTAAGGACCTGGCTGGAGACCTGGTTTGCAACCTGGTTATGTGCCCTGGCTGGGAATCAAACCTGCGACCTTTGGGTTTGCAGGCTGGCCCCTTATCCACTGTGCCACCAACCAGGGTTCTTTATCTTTTTAAAAAATTATTGCCACTTTATTTTAAATATGTCCTTAGTAATCAAGATTCTATTAGACTTTTCTTTTTGAATCAGTCTGTGATTCTTTGATTTTAATAAGGTAATTCAGTTTATTCTCATTTATTATAATTGGTACATTCTTATTCCTGCCATTTTACTTTATACTTTCTGTTCCTCATTATTTCCAGCTATTCTTATTTTGCTCCCATTTTATTACTACTGTTCTATTCTCCGGTGATTTTGAAGTTGTACTTTCTATTGCTTTGTCATAGAATAGTCTTTAATTTATG
The DNA here is from genome assembly GCA_004026585.1 of Noctilio leporinus. Classification (NCBI taxonomy): domain Eukaryota; kingdom Metazoa; phylum Chordata; class Mammalia; order Chiroptera; family Noctilionidae; genus Noctilio; species Noctilio leporinus. The sequence continues at coordinate 126,498 of PVIW01000983.1, forward strand.
TTTTGAAAATATGCTTAAACCTATATTTATCTACTATTCTCAAGGCTGAAATAGAATTTTTTCCTTTGTAGTAAATTTTTTTTGAACTTTTTAATTTTGAAATAATTTTAGGCCCTTAGTATGTCTTCCTCAGTGAGTGGTCTATTCAGGTCTTTTGCCCATTTTAATTGGGCTGTCTGTCTCCCTGGTGTTGAGTCGCATTAGTTCTTTCTATATTTTGGAGATCAGACCCTTGTCTCAGGTATCCTTGGCAATGATGTTTTCCCATACAGTTGGTTCCCTTTGAATTTCGCTGATATTTTCTTGAGCTGAACCGAAACTTTTCAATTTGATATAGTCCCGTTTGTTGATTTGTTCTTTGATTTCCTTTACCCTTGGAGAAGTATCAGTAAACATGTTTCTGCGTAGATATCAAAAATTTTACTGCCTATATTTTTCTCCAGGACTTTTATGGTGGTACTGCTTATGTTTAAGTCCTTTATCCATCTTGTGTTTTATTCTGGTGTATGGCGTAAGTTGGTGGCCTAGTTTTATTTTTTTGCTGCTGTCCAGTTCTCCCAGCACCAGTTGTTGAAGAGACTGTTTTTACTCTATTTTATGTTCCTTCCCTTTTTGTCAAATACTAATTGACCATAGAGTGCTGGGTTTATTTCTGGGCTCTCTATTCTGTTCCATTGATCTATATGTCTATTTTTATGCCAGTACCAGACTTTTTTTTTTTTAAGATTTTATTTCATTATTTTTTAGAAAGAGGGGAAGGAAGAGAGGCAGAGAGGGAGAGAGACATCAATGTATGGTTGCGTTTCACCTGCTTCCAGCCACAGACCTGACTGGAGACCGGGTTTGCAACCTGGTATGTGCCCTGGCTGGGGAATCGAACCTGCGACCTTTGGGTTCGCAGGCCGGCGCCTTAACCACTGTGCCACCAGCCAGGGCTAAAATTGTTTTGATTACAGTAGCCTTGTGGTATAGTTCGATGTCTGGTATTGTGATCCCTCCTACTTTGTTTTCCTTTCTCAAGATTGCTGAGACTATTCGTGGGCGTTTTTGGCTCCATATAAGTTTTATTTTTCCATCTATAATTAGTAATTATCTTGCAGGGAGATATTTTGAGTCTATAAGTTTTAGCATTTATCAGTGAATCTTGTCTGTAACAGATATTACAGTAGTGCTTGTCCAGCACTGACTTTCTGTCCCTTACTCTATGTTTATGAATTGGCATTCTCCTATAATGAAGAGCTGTTCCTCCTCTCTCTTCCATTTATTTATTCATTAATGATTAGGTTCTATCAGTATGGGATTATGGGCATTTATTGTAGTCTGTGGTTTATAGCCACTGCTATCATTATTTATTATTTAATTGAACAGTTATTTCCAGTTGTTCAACTTTTGGCCATTGGGAACTCCCTCAGAATGGCTCCCAGGCTCTCTCAGCATATCTTTCTTCTTCAGTACTTCCTATTTTCTGGTATCACAACACATTTTAGGCTTATCTTGTATTTTTTCTACCCTATCCCTGAAATCGGCATTCCTCAAAGTAGTCCTGGTTTCTTTGATTGGAAAAGGTATGAAATAGTATCTTTGAATTTTTTTTCCTGAGCAAAGTAGGGCTTCGACCATCTTTTACTTCCCTATGCTCTAGACCAGGATTTGGCAAACTACATTTTGCAGTCACATCCAGCCCCTGGCCAGCTTTTTGTACCACTCACAAGCTAAGAACAGTTTTTACATTTTTAAAAGGTTTTAATATTATACAAGGGGGTACTGAAAAAACCCAAGCCCTGGCTGGTAGCACAGTGAATAAGGTGCCGGCCTGTGATACATTGATGTTTCTCCCCCACTCTGCCTTTCTCCCTTTCTCTCTGTACATAATTTAAAAAAAAAAAAGCTGAATTTGTTTATAAAAAAGTATGATTTATTCTTGTTTATACTTCAGTCACCTTCAAAGTACCCTCCATTTGATGCACCACACACATCAAGACTTTTTTCCACTGCTCAAAACAATTTTTAAACTCATCAATTAGTATGCCTTTCAGTACTTCTGCTGTTTCATGTTTCACCTTTTCCACATCAGCAAAATATTTCCCTTTGAGGACTTTTTTCATTTGGGGAAACAAAAAAAAGTTGCTCGGGGTGAGACCAAGTGAATAGGGAGGATGGGGCACAGGGGTCATGCCATTTCTGGTCAAAAACTGCTGAACGCTCAGCACAGTGTGGTTATGTGCACTCTTAAATCACCCATCATGCCATGGCAGGTGTTGAAAGAGTCTTCCAGAAAAATTCACTGAAGCTGAACGCAGCCTCTCACAACACCACCAGCTGGTACAGAGATACAGATGGGTTCCTAGAACACTCACCTAATGGGGAGAAGTCTGTACTAATGGGGAGAAGTCTGGGCCTACCTCCAGAAGGTAATTCCCAGGTGTTTTGGGTCATGTCCTAGTATGACAGACCTTACATGGCCCACAAAGCTTAAAACATTTACTCTTTGGTCCTTTACAGAAAAAAAAATGTTTGACCAGTGAACAGATTCATTCCCATTCTCACCCCACTCTGTTTTGTTTTAGGGATCTGGAATTTTAGTTTCATGCTATTGTTGTTCTTACAACATTTATTAAATGTATAGTATGCATTATTACTCACTAACAATTATGATATAAATCAGTCATCTCCACACTATGGCCTGTGGGGATCTAGCCTGCCACCTGTTTTTATATGGCCTGTAAACCTATTGAATTCTGTAAGTGCTTTCTAAGGGATGAACATACAAAATTAAAATCATATGTTTACGGGTTGATATAAGTATTTGGCAGTACTCGCTATATGAAACATATTTAAGATGAAATATGTAAAATTTCACTGTTGAGCAGCATTAACAAATGAATATTTGCCTGTAATTCTGATGCTGGAGGACACTAACCTTAAACTTAAGTTAAATGAAATGTTACGTCCCTCAGAAAAGTATTCCATTCTTTTTTTTCATACATCTGTATTGTAAAAAATTTTTTAAAAGTATATCAACTAGAAAAGCTTTGTGGTACCTTTTTTTCTCTCATTATATGAAAGGTTACATAGTGTCCTCATTTTTGCATTTGTGGTTAAAATTTTGCCATATTTTAACCACAAAGCTTAAAATATTTACCATCTGGTCTTCTAAAGAAAAAAAAAGAAAAGAAAATGTTTGCCAACTGCTGATTTGGAGAGAGAGTTGAAAGTTTATGTTTGAAAAGTATATAGAATCAAAAATATACTTGCCAGGCACCTAAACAAGCCTTAAACCACTGAAACATTTGCACTTCCAAGTTCAAAAACAAGAACCCAGTTCTCTTTGTACTTTAGCTGAAGCCAGCATTTCCTTGGGAGAGTACACGCCAGGGATAAGAATGAACAGGTGTGATACATTGATGAATTACTCAGTTATTTTTTTCTCTATTAGTTTCCTGTGGCTTTTGTAACAAATTACTACAAACTTGGTGTCTTAAAACACAAATGTATTATTTCAAAGAATTTTTCTTATTTTTTTAATTGATGAAAGAGAGAAAGAGAAATGTTCATTTTTATTGTTCACTTATTTATGCATTTATTGGTTGATTCCTGCATGTACCCACAATCTTGGTGCATCAGGACAATGCTCCAACCAACTTGGCTATCCAACCAGGGCCAGATTGATCATATTCTAGTTCTGGAGGGTAGGAGTCCAAAATGCAGTTCAGTGGACTAAAATCAAGGAGTCTGCCAGGCTGCATTGCTTTCTGGAGCCTCTAGAGGAGAATCAGGTTTTTTTGCTCTTTCCAGCTCCCAGAGGTTGCCTGCCTACATTCCTTGGGTCATATCCCCTTCCCTATTAAAAGCTGGCAGCTTGGCATCTTTGGATTTCTCTCTCTCTCTCTCTGACTTGACTCTCCTGCCTCTCTCTTTCACTTATAAGGACCCTGTGGTTATAATGGGCCCACCCAAATAATCCAGGATCTCCTCATCTCATGGTCAACTGGGCAGCAAGGATAATTTCATCTCCAACCTTAATTCCCCTTTGCTGTGTAACGTAACATATTCACAGGTTGCAGGGATTAAAACTTGGAGATATTTAGGGGGTCATTATTCTGTCTACCATACTCTATATGTTTTTGAACACATATTCAATATGCATACATTCAGAATACATAGTATGACTCCACTAAAATTTTGTATTTTATTGGTAGTACTCCCATTGCTGTTTATTCTGTAATAAGTATTGTCTTTTATAGAATATTTGGTTGGTATATTTTCTAAGTCCTTGTAGTTCTGGGATAAATAAATATATATATATATATATATATATATATATATATATATATATATGTATCTTTTTTAAGTTATGATAAACAGAGCCCTGACTGGTGGCTCAGTGGGTAGGCGCCAGCATGTGAACACAAAGGTCGCTGGTTCAATTCCCAGCCAGGGCACATAACCAGGTTGCAAGCCAGGTCTCCAGCCAGGTCCGTAGCTGGAGGCAAGTGAAAGGCAACCAAACATAGATGCTTCTCTCCCTCTCTGCCTCCTTCCCTTCCCCTCTCTCTAAAAATAATAAAATCTTTTTAAAAATTATGATAAACATTATATAAAACTTAGCAGTTTGACCATTTTTTACTATACAACTCACTGTCATTAATTACAGCATTGTGCAAGCATCTCCACTATCCATTTCCAAAACTTTTTTTTTTTAAGACTTTATTTATTATTTCCAGAGAGAGAGGAAGGGAAAGAAGCAGAGAGGAAGAGACACATCAGTGTGTGGTTGCCTTTCACCTGCCTCCAGCCACAGACCTGGCTGGAGACCTGGTTTTGGGGAATCAAACCAGCGACTTTTGGGTTCACAGGCCTGAGCCTTATCCACCATGCTACCAGCCAGGGCTCCAAAACTTACTTTTTAAAGATTTTATTTATTTCTTTTTAGAGAGAGAGGAAGGCAGGGAGAAAGAGAGGGAGAGAAACTTTGATATGTGAGAGAAACATTGATTGGTTGCCTCTGGCCAGTGCTCCACCTGGAGGCTGGACCCTCAACTCCAGCATGTGCCCTGACTGGGAATTGAACCAGCTACCTTTTTCTTTTCTTTTCTTTTCTTTTTATTGTTGTATTACATCCATCACCTTTTTGCTCCCCTCTGTCCCCCTCCCCAACCACCCATCCCCCACAAAGTCAATCCCACCTGTTGTCCATGTCCATGGACATACTAGGTTCTTGTCTAAGCTGCTCCCCTTCCCTGCCTCTG